>VYXH01001437.1:376264-452166 GCA_013397275.1 Burhinus bistriatus | reverse complement strand
TTTTTTTTTTCCTTTTATTTAATTTTTTTAAAGCATTGCAATGTGCTGGAAAGTAACCGAGGCTGAGGAAAGCAGCAAAGCTGGATTTTCCATTTTCACCCACCAGCCGCGGCAGTCACTATGGGATTCCTCCAGCTCCGGAGCGAGAAGCTTGCGGAGCCACAGGGATGCAAAAGCATCTCACCTCTTTGCAGAGCCTGGGGCTCCCCGCTGGGTTCAGCCCTGAGAGACACTGAGGAGAGTGATGGGAAGAGGTCTTGTTAGTAGGGGTGGTAGTCAGAGGCACAGGAGATGGCCCAGCATCGCCGGGAGCTCTACAAGTGGGTTGAGTTATGCTGGGCAAGTGACCCAGCGCTGCTGGGAAAGGAGAGGAATGGTTGGTTGGGGCATTTGGCTTCCTCTGAAATAGCTGCTTGGTTAGAAGGGGTTACATGGACTGAAGTTTGCAAATCCCAACCCAGTTCAGTGAATCTGTGTGTCCTCTCTCTGTCCTTCTCCCCACAAAAAGAAAGAAGAGTTCCAAGGTGCAATGATATTTTGGGGTTTCTCATTTTGGAAGACCAGCTCAAGACCAGCTTGACCCGCATTTTTGATGCACGTACATCAGTCCCTCCCCTCTCCAGCACGATGTGGAGCATTTCATTTCGTATTAAGGGCAATGCTCTTTTCAACTGAAGAGAAACCACGGGTATAGTCTTGCTTTAGCGCAAAAACCCAAACAAGTCCCATAAATACAGGTAACAATAAGAAAAATAATATTCTCCTTCCTGTTCTTTTTTTCCCAGTCCTGCTAGATTTTCAAGCTCAAAGAGATGGACAGATTTGTTGTCTTTTAAACCACCTGCCAAGGAGAGAAAACAAAATCCTCATATTTGGGAGGCCCTGGAGACAGCTCCCTAATTCCAGGCTGTTCAACTTACTGACATGAGCAGGAAATCTGCCATTTTTAGGGAAAGGGCTTAAGAGGTTAAAATCCTAAAGTTATAGCCAGTCTCTAGCTCTCTTTAACAAATTGCTAAAACATTCGCTTTTTAAAGATAACGTGCAAAGAGAGAGAAAAAACAGTTTAATATCTTTTTTCTCCTTTTAGCTTTTATGGAAAGACCTGTGCTTTTGTGAGTACCTGAAGGACTTTTTTCCCCCTTTTCTTTTGCATTTGATATGAAAAATCCCAGTCCTATCTCTTGTTTCTCATCGTAGGCCTGATGGTGGCTTGTAATTGCCAGCGTAAAAAGAGGGACAGGATGTTAATTACACCAATTAGTTGTAGAATGATTTGAACACGCAACAAAGCTATATAAAGCTCAGTTCGGATCGTAAAATGACAGGGGAATGGCCGATTAGCTGGTCACTGCATCTCGCAGCTAATAATAGCCACTTTATGTTTGCTTATTTCATTTATTCATGCAGCCTGAACGCTTTCAAGTAGCCCGTTAAGGACAGATTTCCCTGGGGCGGGAGAGGTGAAGGTATTGGCAGATGTTGCTCTTTAGTTTCTTTGCAGAGAGCGAATTGGAAGGTTTTGTGTCTTGTGGCAATGATTTTACAGGAAAAATCTCAGCCACTTTCGAATGGTACATTTTGCCCAGTGGACTGCGCTGGATGGAGGTCCAGCTAGCCAGTTGTCCTGTAGACAACAAATGAACTCCACGATGCCAGGAGCAGCCCCTGTGTTTGATTTGAACCCACCTCCTGCTCATTTCATCTCATGCTTCCAAATCTTACACTGCCAGTGACCTCAAATTCCCTTCTCCCTGTGGCTTAAGATTTTGGATCAGTCCCACGTTTGCAGGCTCTCTGGCCTGGAGCCTGCACCGTACCTTTGGCATCCTTTTTACCCTCTTCTGTACCTGTTCTTGACCCTGTGTCTCTTCTCTGGGACAAGGATGGGAGCCAGAAGGATTCAAAACGTTGGTGCACTGTGGTTTTACAGAATGAAAAAATTGCGATGGTCATGGTTTAAACCATGGAAAGTGATGGTCACGGTTTAATCCTTTATTTTTTCCCTCCGGTGGGTGGGGACAGGAGCATTTCTAAGTATTAAGTTGACTTATTGATGTATTATAATACCAAGATGTATTTCCCCCAAAAGATGGTTCTGTTTTGAGCCTATCTCTGCGTAAATCCATTAGATGAGTTGTGGGAGATTTTGCTCATTAGCTTCTCTTTCCGTTAAACTACGCTGAAGTCCAGCTGCCATTTTCCTGTGCTGTTGGGAGGCTGGCACTCGCCCCACTGTGTTTCCACTCCGTATATCTCTGCGAAAGCTTTTACGACACTTCAGGACAGTGAAGTGAGGTTGGGAGGGTAGTACCTGCTTGGAGCTGAACAGGCTCTTTGCTAATAGATTGATGTAGCAGACTAGGAGGCATTTTTCCTCTCATCTGAGTCATGAACAATTCAAGAAACAATTCAAGATCTAATTCCTCTTCACATCAGTAGCAGCACAGTTATTTCAGTCATCACTGTCTTGGGCTTGTGCATCTTCTCTGTGGTTGCCTTACCTCGTTTCCATTATTTAAGCCTCTTCTTAAAGGCAATTAAGACCTGAGCTGAGGTATCCATCATAAAATGGCTTATCTTTCCGGACATTGCTTGGGATAATATATGAATATATGAAATTTTGGTGAAGACTAATAGTAGCGGTAAATAAAGCAACTGGGGTGTTTCCTGTCTGTTTTTTTTCCTTCTCTGCCCCAAAGACTACTAACAGCAGTGTCTAGAAGGACAATATTTAAAAGCTGATTCATGCAGCAATTCGGTGAAGGCTGGATTTGCTGTTCTGTGCCCTTGGGCTTTTGTTCGTTGTTTAGCTTTCTCTCATAGAATCATAGAATCGTTTATGTTGGAAAAGACCTTTAAGATCATCCAGTCCAACCATTGACCCTACTCTACCAGGTCTGCCACTAAACCATATCTCCAAGCACCACATCTACACGACTTTTAAACACATCTAGGGATGGTGACTCAACCACCTCCCTGGGCAGCCTGTTCCAATTCTTGATAACTCTTTCCATGAAAAATTTTTTTCCTAATGTCCAGCCTAAACCTCCCCTGGCGCAACTTGAACCCATTTCCTCTTGTCCTATCGTTAGTTACTTGGGAGAAGAGATCAGCTCCCATGTCACTACAACCTCCTTTCAGGGAGTTGTAGAGAGCAATAAGGTCTCCCTCAACCTTCTCTTCTCCAGACTAAACAATCCCAATTCCCTCAGCCGCTCCTTATAAGACATGTTCTCCAGACCCCTCACCAGCTTAGTTGCCCTTCTCTGGACATGCTCCAGCACCTCAATGTCCCTCCTAGACTGTGGCGCCCAAAACTGAACACAATACTCAAGCTGCGGCCTCACCAGCTCTGAGTACAGGGGCACCATCACTTCCCTGCTCCTGCTGGCCACGATATTCTTGATAAAGGCCAAGATGCCGTTGGCCTTCTTGGCTACCTGGGCACACTGCTGGCTCATGTTCAGCTGGCTGTCCACCAGGACTCCCAGGTCCTTTTCTGCCAGGCAGCTTTCCAGCCACTCCTCCCCAAACCTGTAGTGTTGCCTGGGGTTGTTGTGACCCAAGTGCAGGACCCGGCACTTGGCCTTGTTAAACCTCGTGCAGTTGGCTTCAGCCCATCCATCCAGTCTGTCCAGATCTCTCTGCAGAACCTTCCTACCCTCAAGGAGATCAACACTCCCGCTTAATTTGGTGTCATCTGCAAACTTACTGAGGGTGCACTCAATCCCCTTGTCCGGATCATCGATAAAGATATTAAACGAACCCAATACAGTGCATCTGTTCTGCCTTCCTCTTTGGGACTTTATTTAACTAAAGGAATAACACCACATTCCATAAACGAACTGTGAAATACATTTCCATGTATTCTTTGCATTGAGATTAGAGACAAGAAAACATTCACTGTGTTGTTTTGCAAACACAACAATTACATCCACCTACAGGACTTCATTATTTGCAAAATGTAGCATAAACACTTGATGGTTTCCTGTGTTTTAAATCTCCCTATTTATCAAGCAGTAGAGGAAGACTTTCAGGTTTGGTGGATCTAAAGTGTTGGGTTTGGTTTTTTGGTTTTTTTTTATTCCAGCTCTCCCCCTGGGCTTTCTTTTTGTAGGTTTCCCCTAATTTATTACCAGTGCATTGGACCAGGCCTCGAGGTGGTTTAACCAGCGTCACTCCACTGCTATGCAGAGAGCGCTCTCAATTTACTCCACATATTTACCCAGTGCAGTCTCCTACTGCAGCGTCATAATGAATAAATGAATTTAGCAGCCTTAATTTTCACAATTAAGTTCTGTTGATCTGTGCACCCCTTTCTGCCAAGAATTGCAGGTGTCCACAGACAGAACCGGCTGATCAGATTCAGCAGGACATCTTGTCTGTAAACCTGCTGGGACATGTAGCCGAACTTACTTTCCAAGTCTTTAATTGCAACAAGAGAGCTCTTAATACCTTTCTTAATTCAGAGCAAAATCCAGTCCAGCGAGCAGCACCAGGAATGGAGAATGTGAAATATTTCATTCTCCAATTTATTTATGAAATTTGGCAGGTGCGTTATTTAAATTTAAGCAGCTTCATGAGAAGATTTTAGGTACTAAATGACACTTCAGTAGGAAAAAAAAAATAGGATAGCATAAGGCAATGGCTGTTAGTTGAAAGCAGGAAAATCTGGAAGAGGAATGAGACCTCCTACCTCCTCAAATTAATAGAGGTGATTAATGATCTTAGCAAACTCCACACTCAGTTTAGTGTTCTGCATCTCTCTGTGTTTTTGCATAATGACTGGATGCCTTGCAAGAAAGGTGGGCTCAGGACAGGGCAGCTGAAGGAAATACGATGACCTGAGAGTGCATGAGTCTAGGCTCTATCAATCCCTTCTAAGCTTAGCGAATGGATGCAATTTATTTAATTGTGGATTTTTAGAATTTAAATATTGCCACCTGAGCACATTTTATCTAATCTATTTTGCATCCTTTGGGCTGAAGTGACTCGTGCCCTGGACTCTATTGACTACATTGACTAGATCTCTATTGACTAAAGGGATTTCTTATGACAAGCATGAAATAGAGGTGTTCATAGGTAGACATCTACAGGCACCACTTGAAGTCAGCCTATATCCCTAAAACCTCTGCTGAATGATTTTCTCGGCAGATGTAAACAGCAGATGAGGTGTCATTCAGTGTAGTATAGGGCTTCAAACATCCAACCGAACCTGACTTATCTCTGTCCTCACCATTCGCAATGCAGATTACTCTGTACCAAGCTCAGTAAAAAGAGTTAAGAATCAAGGCCATGACACTTCAATAAAAAATATTTCATGTGTGTACAGGGAGATATTATGTTATGGTGAAAAAGCTTTCAAAAGTGAAGAAAGATAAACAAGGTGCTAAAACTGGAACAAGCTGTCTAATGTATTTGTATACAGTTGTCAGCTTTATGAACAGTCCATAAAATATATATTGTGAGCCCCTTTTATAGCTTACATATAACTATCAAAACCAGAGAAGTTAAAACAACTGAAACACTAAGCAGTTGTTTCGGTGAATGAATGATGAGACTGAACGTAGGAAAACCACATTTGATTTGATGGTTCCACAAGAGCAATTGCACAATCCAAAAATATTTGGAAGAGCCAGATTTTCAGCTGGTGTAAATCAGCCAATATCATATCATATCATATCATATCATATCATATCATATCATATCATATCATATCATATCCATGGGATTTTCTTGGGTTTTTTACCATCTGGATGTCTAATCCTCTGAATATAGATCATACTTGCCTTTTACTAAAGCAGTATTGCACTATGAGGTTATTGACAATTGTTATTAATTTTTATATCTGTATTTTTTTTTAGTGCCTGCAGCCTCCAATTGTGGGTCAGAATTACATTGTGCTGTACTAACATTGAAGAAAAAGGTTTTTCTCTGTCAAACTTATGTATTAGTAAAACACAAGATTCAGAAGGTGGGCTCAGGCTCGGTGAGGCACTGCCGTCAGTGTGATAAGTTATAGGTTACAACACTGTTTCTTGGCCCGTTCTTACTTGTTTTCTGACTGAAGAATTTACAAACGGGCTATTGTCCTTCTAAAAGTTATGAGCTTTGAGTAGTACTAACCACACTTTGGCTAGAAGCACTGTGAGCATATGCATAGGTGCAGTTAAGTCCTCTAATCTGTTGTATAAATGTTTATTGAGGTCTTCAACGTGTCACTGGGATTTATTCACTTTTTTTGTGAGTAAAGCAGAAGAGATAACCCTTAGGACCTCAGCAAATGAGACCATTAAGGAAAGGGACACAGAGAAATATTACAAGCTTTGATTAAGACAGAGGATATAATCATCACACCACATTTAGTTTTTGCACAAATCCAGCAAACATCATTTGCCATGCCTGAATCTGACCACCAGGAAAAGCTATGGTTTTTTTGAGAATGTGTACTCTCCATTCTCCTGCCTTAATTGTGATCCTAATTCTAAATACCTCTTCTGTAAAGCATCTTTCCTCCACTTACCGTATGCTTTGAGTTCTCTTCAAGCATCAGCCCCTTGCTCTATAAGTAGATGTCATCCACAAAGGTTCCTTAAAGGTGATCCTTCAGCCACGAAGGCCACTGCCCTTGGAGCAGAAATGTTATTCCTAGCTGTGAGGCCAACCGTCCAGAGCACTGCTATGGCATTGTAAATGGTTCAGATCAGAGCTGTGAGAGCAAGGGAGTATTGGAAGACACCTTCCTTCTTGCAATAAATGATGAGCTCCATCTGTTTCATTTTATATGTAGGAGGTGAATGGAACCTGAAGTCAATGGAGCCTCAAGAGACATTCAGCAAACCAAATGTCTGTGCAAGATGAGCTGGATTGTTCACCAGGCTCCACTGAAGGGACTAACCAGGTCTCCACTGATTGCTATGCAACTTTAGACAGCTATGTGCCAACACTGAGATTCAGGTGCCTGGATCTGCAGCTGAATCCCACCCAAGGAGTTCAGTGACTTTGGCACTTCTGAGAGTCAGAGGAGTAGCTCTTGATAGTCCCTGTTCATCTCCTAGCTATGTCTCTGTTGTTCAGTGGAGCACAGAGTTCTGAACTAGCTACCTGGCTAGCACAGCAGCACAGTTCAGTGTGATGTAGCCTTACGTGAAGATGCTAGTGTGGCCCTAGGAGAAATCTAAAGAGAGTTGACCACGATCCAGCAGGGCTAAAAGCTCAGACCTTCTTCCCTTTCTGTCCCCAACTGTCCCCAACAGGTACCCACTAGATAAAATCACCTAGAAATCTCCACCTGTCCAATGACATACTCTCATAAAGGTATGAGAGCAGCCGAGGTGGATATGTCAGAGCAACACGTGAAACATCTGAAGAGCATGAGTAGAGTATTCCAAATAAAAGGATCTACTTGATACAAGCAGACCACAGTTTTGTCCTTGGTCTCTGGGGCAAGGGTAAATTATCCAGCTCCTGTTGCTCACCTCACTCTGTAAGCTAAAGATAGTTATAATTACCTACCAAACTCCCAGGAGAGTTAAGGATTAATTGCTTCATAGTAGTCAACATTTATTTTCACACAATCAGTGCCACTGGGAGCAGAAAAATAAGCTTTTCAATTGCTATTACATATCCACAGGGGACCATTCACTCATGAAGTACTTCAATAAAACAGTTTTCTTAAAAATAATTAAAACAACAACAAAAAAATCTTATTTATGTTCGGACAGAAAAAGAGGAAGTCTTTAGGCTCAGGAAGAACGAACCAAAGAAAACTACGCGAACAAACAAGCAAGAACTTTCTCTGAACTCAAGATGGCAGTCTGCTGGAAACAGAATGAATTGAGGTGAGTAGAAAACCATGCATTATTAAAAGAGCGCTATTTACACTGGGAACACAGTAAAAGCGCTCCAGGGTACACGACGTGCTAAAGGCACAGAGGAAACAAGGTGTCTGCCTTTCCCTCCCTACTTTCTCCTTAGAGCTTGGCAGAGCAAAGGACGAGCGAGGAGGCAGTGGTGGCAGTGTTACGTGTGCAGGAAGCCGATGAGCAGAAGACCTAGCATCACTACAACCATAGTTCTTCAGATAGACTGTGTCCAAGGCAGGTAGGTTTCCTCCCAGGTCGCGGCCACCATGAAGAAGCGTTTTGCTCTTGCAAAGAAGAGTCTGGCAGCAGAAGCCCCGTGAAGCGGGGCAGCCAACTTCTCGATCGACACCAGAGATTACACAAGCTAAAATCTTGGGCTAAAACACGGCGCTTTAGAGACCGAGATAAAGGCCCCACCTTATCATAAGAGGATGTGACACAGCTGATGTTTTTGTGGAGGAGGCAGGAAATGGAACATTTTACACAGCCTGGTCGAATGCATCACAGAGCTGCTCTGTACAGAGAGTATTTGCTGCTGGTGTCCATAGATCAAACCCCAGCTTCTGACTGGGAGATGAGAACCTCTGTGGCTAATATCACCGACTGTGTTTAAGACCTTACCAGCTGAAACCAGGAATTTCTACACTGTAACTAATTTCTGCCATAAATGTTGTTTTAAGTTGCAAATAAACGTTGCAAGTCATGGTGTAAACTGACAATTTCAATACATAGTCACTAATCGGTTCAGGGCTCTTCCAAGCTCCCTGCTTGTACTGGTTCTCCAAAATCCCAGCTTTCATCCACCTCTGGCATTACCAGCTGTGGACAAAATCTCCAAAACCTGCGAGACTGGGTACATCTAAGTTTGCCGAGAGCCTGAAACAAGTTTTGAGGAGCCTGAATTGCTGCATTTGTCTCAGTCGGAATTGAAGTGGAAAAAGATGGCATTTCAAAAGTGAGCATTGTTCGTTGCCTTCATGCTGTTAATGAAGATCTGCATGGTCCACCCAGCTGGTTGGGGCCCTGCGAGCACTGGAGCCCTGAGGGGTCTGGTGGAGCCCTGGAGGGACACTGGGCTCTGATTTATGGGTCCCAGACCCTGGGAAGGAGGTGGAGAGCAGCAGTCTGTGCCCAGCAGAGCATTTGTGGCCACACTGCAGAACACTATCCTATTTTTTAACACCCGCTGGGCTGAGTTGCCTTCTTCCCTTTTCTAAGTCCGACCCCAGCACAGGGAAAGGTCCAGCTGGCCTCCAAACACGGCAGGACACTCGGGATTTGTCTGTCACGAGAGCTCCTGCAATTTATTTTTTTATTTATTTTTATTTTCCAAAATGAACAGTAAACCCCGCCTGCCTTCATTCCCCTCTTCTGCATGCAAAAAGGGAGCTCTTTCATCTCAGCAGACACTGGCCTTGGTCTTTTCAGCTGTGTTGAAGTCAACTGCTCGCACAGGAGTGGCACGCTGGGTTGGCAGCTGGCCAGCTGTGCAGGACGCCCGGGCCGTGCAGGCTCATCCCCAGCAGGCATCGGTCCGGCAAACGGTGCAGAGATCACAGGGTCTGGCTGGAGTCTGGGGCTCAGCGATGGAGAACAGGGAGAGGGGAATACAGCCCCTTCTTCCCCCTCAAACTACAGGGGGGTTTTTTGCAGCTCAGTAGGAAACCACCTGGGTCTGAAACTTGCTGGCTCGCTATCACACGTCTCAAGAAGTCTAGGTGTTTCCAAAGAAAAAAAATTAAATCAGAGACTCTCTGAGCAGTTAGTGTGAAGGTATCTGCCTGCTTGGAGGACTCTCTCGTGAGCTCACCCTCCCCCCACCAAAAAAAAAAAAAAAGCGCCACTGTCATATCAGTGAAGAATGAATTTCTGCAGCCCCCTGATTTTATTTTTGGGAGTTGATGAACACTGTTTGTAAGACTATTGATTTTTTTTTCTGTTTGTTTAGCTGGGATACCCCTTGTTTCCAACTCAAACCTGCTACTCAAAATCCTTCCGGCAGCAAAGAAATGAGAACAGCTCTGCTTGTCCCTTTTTGCTCAGAGTTATACTCTCTTGGAGAGGAAGAGTCCAACCCGGTATTATGGTTGGGAGCTCTTCCTTCATCCCTTCTTCTTACGAATCACATCTTTGAGAAAGCCTTACTGTCTGCTGCAGTTCAGGTCTCTTGGCCGAATATAAGGGTTTATGCCGTTTGCTTCATTCCCTTGTCTGATGCATTTCTTATATATCTGCTGCCTCCAGGATATATTTGTGCAAGAAAATTAAGCATCCTTACTGCATGTTTAGCAAAACATTGCATCTGCTAATGGAGAGAAGCGTTATGCTCTAAGTCCCTTCAATGCACGTGAAAAATAAAGCATGGTTTCCAGCAGGAATAAGAAATGACAGTTCGTCCTCTTGAATGAATGCTGTCTGGGAAGAATTTGTCCGACATAAATGTCATTTTCCAGATCATTTTGGTGTGGGTTTTTTTTTCTAGACAGGTCTCCTTTCCTTGTAAGCAGAAAATAATTTCATGCCCCAAACCTTCCAGACTGACTATACAAAACAGGGAAACCCTCTTCTAATCCAGGGGTATTTGCAGACTAAATCACATTAAATTTAACTGGGTTGACAACGACAGACTTTCCGTGGTTCCTGTCATTTTTTGGCAGGGTAAAAGCCGATGACATAATCATATTCCAGAAGCAATCATGTCCCAAGAGAGGGCCCCTTTTCATTCTCTGTATCAAGAGACGAACAACAGTGAAGGACTTAAAGTGTATGGCATTACTTTGGTGCCTGTGAATTGCAAATTGCAATCATCTCCGGGAGTTTTGGCACCAGCTTTTTCAGGGAAAAAGATTTTCAGACTGTGGATGTTGCTGTAGCCATCTCAGAAATATCAGGCATAAGGCATGTTTCCCGTGGAGAGCTAAACATTATCCAAGAAGATGGCATAATATATGTCGAGGGAAGTGAAACATCAGGCTCCAGTCCATTTGAGTTAAGGTAATGTCATTGAATTTATTAAGCTTTCCGGATGCGTAGGCTCTATGCTGATGTCTCCTGTATCACCTGATGACTCTGGAAGGGATTTCACAGAGAGCTGACTGGCCTTTCCCAAGGGCAGAAGAGTTTGGTACTGGGTTTTTCCTCCAAGGTGCTACATTGCCGTGCCTTGGACTCGCTCCTCATGTAATAAAGGCTTGGCATAGCCCCAGTGAGGTTCACTAGGGTTGGACGAAGCTTTATTTGCTTCAATAAAAACTATGACCCTTGGCATTTACAACACCAGTCTTCTCCCGAAACGCTACCTTATCTCTCTATTTACACTCAGTCCTCTGTGTTTTTACAGTGTCTTCTTTTCTGCGTCCACCTCTTGGATTGTAAAACCTTCAGAGCAGAGCGGTTTTTCATATTTGTGTTGCATGCTGCATCACGCACATTTTGGTCAGCAAACAAGTACTTTGGCTAAGAACAGCAAAGAGCAATCACTCAAGATCCACAATTTCACACAGGGTGGGACTGGCATCTGTGTACTGGTTCATCCTGGGCTGGAGATAGCCTGAAAACTGGGCTGCATGTCATTGGTGAAGGAACAAATATTCTGATGCAAACGTTGGGAACAGCATCAAGCATTTGTGGATATGCTTATGGGAAATTTTGTTCTCAGGTATCCGAATTTTTTGGTCACAGGTAAGACAGGGGACTGACATTTTTAAACAAATAGCTCCGCTGACCCCACTGAGATCCTGTTATCCTCAGGCATTCATAGCAGGCAAGGTTCCCAGAAGAAACTGGGGGCGATGGATGTGTTTTGCACATAAAACAACCCATTGACAAGAGCAGCTGGGCTAGAAAACTTACAATATCTTTTCCCTCTTTAATGCCACTAGTTCTCTGAGGGTGAATTCAAAGGCAGCTGTGCCGTATCTCATACTGTTTGGGGAGGTGAGTGGGTTGTACTCACTTTGCAGTGAGTCATCCCCATCTTGTTTAACTGCAGCTTACCAATTTTCGTTTGTTTATGTGTATGTTCCAGGCATATCTGATCGATGATGCATGCGGCTCTGGAAACTCACTGCATCAAGTCTTCACACTTTCCATCAAAGTTTTTCAGCAGTACGGGTGGAGACCACAGGACACAGCATCAGATACGCAGATACAATTTGCAGTTCTAAAAATGTTCTGATTTACCCATTTATCCATGGCCAGGTCAAACTAAGGTTCTCTGCTACCCTGGATACCAAGGATGACTACAGAATGTGAGACCGCAATCAACTCCAAAATTAAACCCAGTCTTCCAATTTGCTTACAAGTGAGAAAATAATAATTTTAAACAGTGTAAAACCAACGAGGAATCTTTTAACTGGGGGTTATAATCAGCTAAGGCTTTATTTTAAGAAATTATCCACAGTCAGGGAAAAAAAACGTAGACTTATTCTGAATTTCGGTTACTCAGATCCTATGGAAGGTGGAGGGGTTATAGGACGTGATTAAAGCTAAACGTCTATCCAAACTGTTTCCTGTTTGGGGACTTACTCGGGGCTTTTCTATGCTGGGTCAAAAGTGTCCCAGATTAGATAAATAATAACAACTAGTCAGGCCCAGACAAGAGTCAAACATCCTATAGAGCGTTAGCTATCAATAGTGGTTGTTTCCTATCTTCTCTCTGCTGCCAGTGCATGTCACACTCCCCAACCACAGGCTAAAAAATGCACTCTGCAATGGAGGTGGCTGGTTTTAACTCGTTAGTGCAAGCAGCGTGAAGCCTGTTTCACCTCAAAGAGGAGCGATGACATTTATACCTCCTCTGATAACTTCCTTTCCATCCTCTGTCAAGGCCATAGAGCTTGAGCCTTTGCTGAGACAGTCCCGAGCAGAATGCGTTCCACTGCAAGCAAATCCCAGTGCCATGCACTGCGCTAATTTCCAGGGAGTCCCTCCACGGTGGAGATCCTCGGGGTGGTCAGGATTGCAAAACTCAGTATCGTGTGTGCTCCACACCACCTGTGCTTTTCATGCAAGGCTTGGTCTATTCCTGGACAGCAAAAGGGCCCTGTAATAAAAGTCAGTATTTACATGTGTTTCTTTAATTGTGGCCACAAAAGCAAGCACACTCCCTCTCGAGCCAGCCTGTAAATAGTGAAGTGTTATCACAGTGCACCACAGTTTGCATCTTTAGATAATCTTCCGGCTTTACTGGAGCCACTGTGTCTTTTGTACATAAAAAAAGAGCGTTGCTCCCTTATACAGCCTCTTTGTTGGGCTTTCTGGGTGGAATTTGTTTGCTTAAACACAGGCAGAGAATGACATTTGAGATGCCTCAGCATAGCTATGTGAGTGTGGCAAAGACAATACAGGATCTACAGGATTTGCAATACATCTATGCTTTTCTGGACAGGCAACGAAGGCTGGGCAAGACAGCAGTATTGTGCCGGAAGAAGTGTTGCTCTTTCAAACTGTGGCTGTGGTTCTTGGGCTATGGAGCACCATATTACGGGTGTCCATGGGTCTCCCCAGGCTTTTAAGAATCATTGGCAGTTTAATCACTTGAACCCAGGGGATGATGTAGCTCATCCTGATGCAGACATCTGAAACAAGTCAGATGAATCCCCTTTGAAAAAAAGCTATCTCTGTCCTTCAACAGTAATGCAGCTTGGGGTTGACTAGGTCAGGTGTAGAAGCCTAGACCACAGATGTTTAAAGCTGGATAATATAGATTTCACTGGAATTCAGGGTTTTGCTGTCTCCAGCTGTGACTAGCTGAACGGAAAGCATGTGTGAGACCCACTCACCTTGACCACAATCTAGACCTTTCTCCTTGGCAATGCTCTCATTTAGGAGTGCTTGGTCATGGCTAGTGATATCTTCTCCAGATGTGCCCTGTGCTCTGGTTTTGGCCATGTAGTAGGTCACTTCAAGCATTAAAACTGTGGACTGAATGGAAATCTTGTTGCTGAAATGCTCCCAAAGACTGTGTTGTTGAGGGTTTAATTCAGAGAGATGGCACAGCCTGTGAACCAGGACCCTCAATTCAAATCTGGTACAGTTCTTCACTCCAGCTTTTTCAGCAAGTTGTCACTTCTTTCTATCCCTTCCATTTGCTTAGATTTTAGGCTTACTTGTCCAAGCCATAAAGCTGATAAGTGCAATGGTTATACAAACGGTAACAATCTGGGCTGAAATTATTTGCTTGGACTGACTTCTGCTTTGAGTTGGGAAACAGTTGCCTGTGGGCTCCTTCAAAGGATCATCATCAGCTTGAAATCCACTCCTACAAGCATGATGCTTTGGTTTTGGTACTTAATTAAACATGATAAATTGTCTTAAAAGCTGTAGATGCATTAGTGTAACCCTTTATATTCCATTCATTTCCAAAGCCTATCAAGATTTCTCTATTTCTCTATTGTTTAAAGAGCGGGGAAAAATAAAGGCAGATAGCTAAAAAAATCCATGTTTGTCATTAGAAGGATTGAAAAAATTTCCTTTTCTTACCCAGCCAGGGGTGGATTAATAATCACCTTGTGAAAGGAATCCGAAGAATATATAGAGAGGTTAAGCCATAAAACCTTGACATACTATGATCCTTGACTTATGATCCTCTTTCACATGTATCTCATAACAGCAATAATATTTGCAGAGATACGCCGTGGAGATCTTGAGGCAGCTTTTATTTTCAGGCATATGAACTTTGCATGCACTGCAGCGAGCTCAGCGTGGCAAAATACTTTGACTGCCTGTGTGACTTCCAGGTCTGCTGCTCAACATCGTCACGAGGTGTGTCTGCTCAGGGCTTGATTTCTGGCCACTGGGCTGATTCACGTGGCACGGCAGGGCGTGCCAGGACTCTGCTCTCCCACACTGGCCAGGCGATCCCACCGGGCTGGGCTCCAGACCTGCAGAAAATTTTCAAGTCCTTCGTATTTGCACAGAAGGTGGTTTAAGGAAAGCACTATCTGGAGTTCAAGAGGTGGCTAGGTTGTCATGCAGACATTGCCAGCATTCAAATGCTGGGTGTAATCAGCACATTATTTATATTCTTAGGCAATTATTCATGAGTATGCCACACTGATAAGCTAGATCAACAGACAAAAACATTGATTATATTAGAGGTACCAGGGAAACCTCACACCAACAGGATGAGAAACGAATCCAAAGCAGAACCCACCCTCCAAATCTGGCCAAACATAAGGGAACACAGATTGCATCCTCAGAAGTGGACGTATTTTTCCACAATGAGCTGAATCAGTTCCTGGAGGGTGATCCTGTTTTGATCCGAGCACGGCAGACCATGATCTCCCTCGGCTGACAAACACCCACAAGGTGGGTCTCTCTGAGGAAGTGCAGTGTTATGTACGCTCTCCAAAGCTACTTTAGGAGGTGATAAGTAGATCAGGCCTTTATGATGAAATGAAAACATGAGGGAAGCATGATGCTCCTGATAATGAATGAATTAATTAACTCATTGGCTGAATACCTTGGGCACATCACCACAATGATGTGATTAGTTTACTTTTTATACCATGCCTGGCTGGTCTGCCAATGCTTTGAAAATCTCTCGTCAGGTTTGAGGTGTGTTTTGTTGCCTTTTCAAAACAGCTACGACAGCTGTCTCGTAGTTGTGAGCAGAGGAGACCACCTGTAAAGTCAGCACTCTAACGGCACGTCAGTGACAATACCCTCTAACAGCGGTCTGGCATGCTGCAATATCTTTAAGTTGTAGATACATCCAAAGCCACCGGTCCTGTAACTGTGCAGAACCATTTACCAAACGGGTATCTGGAAACTTGTCAGGCACCACCAGACGTGTTTAATTCACATCAATCTCCAGTGAAGTCATTGGAATCATAAGGGGGATGAATCTCACTCAGACATGGTACAGAAATGGAAACAATTTCAAAAATATAGCTAGTTTTTCATCAAAAGCCCCATAAAATCAATCTTCCACTTCAGAATATAGCCCAAAGGCTTGAAACTCACAGAAATTACTCAAATGCAAAAAGAATGTTTAATTACATGCTCATTTGGGAGGAGAAATGTAAGACTGTGTCCCTAGATTCATTTTTTCAGGCTAATTTAGTAGTATTGAACATTCTCTTTTGATGCTGGACTTTAAAAAAATATCCAACATGGAAATCCGCCGTGTGAAGAAGGCTCCGTTTCAATTATAGCTGTCTAAGTGAAATTTAAATAAGATGTTACTATGCCGGATCAAATCATGGTCTCTCTGGTCCCATAGGCTGTCTTTGATAGCGACGAGCATGCGGCAGACCTTTCAAGTTACTCGAAACCTGATGCAAAATATACACTGGGCTGCACCGTGGAGACAGCTGTTCATACCATGAACATACACTTTCTGTACGGAGTTGCTCGATGGATGGCATTTCAGGTCACACAGTCAGGATAAAACCCCTAACAGCAAGCCACCACTGGGGAATGAGCTTTTTAATGTCACATTCCTTGCCATGGAGCAAATCACCATGGTCTCCTTAATCCATTGAGACCTCAAAT
Organism: Burhinus bistriatus; assembly: GCA_013397275.1. Taxonomy (NCBI): domain Eukaryota; kingdom Metazoa; phylum Chordata; class Aves; order Charadriiformes; family Burhinidae; genus Burhinus; species Burhinus bistriatus. Next base: position 435,799 of record VYXH01001437.1, on the reverse strand, counting down.
GCAAGGAACAGTTGGCTGATCTGCTGATATCGGTGCCTGATGCGTGGGATCCTCCAGAGGGAGCAAAGCAGTGTTACTGCATCGCAAACCCATGACATCCTGGGACAAGGTGAGTGAGTCAAACACAGGACGTTTAAAAAGTACATCTTATGATTACAGCATAAAATGAGACAGATCTGGTTTATTTGCGAGTAGAAAGAGTCATGGAGCAGTCAGCTCTGGGATAATTTAGCCACATGAGTAGTTTCTTCCTAATCTCCATTTCTTGGTTGTTTTATCTCTGAAGCAGAGAATGTAAATCCTTTCCCCAAAACTCTCCAGTATTTTTAAATTGTAGTATTTAATTCTGCATTTGCTTTTTAAAATCTTGGCTGGCTTCAGTTTCTTAAAGAAACTGGTTACGTTCGCTGACTCTGTGGGAAAGCAGTCCCTTGAATCGGCTCATATTTCAGTGATTTTCATGGATTTAAAAGGCCAGATGGGATCACTAGCTCATCCACCGTGATCTCTTACATAGCATGAGGGACGGGATTCAGCTCACCATTATTTTAATAGTGAAGTTAGAGAGATAGACCACCTGCTCTCTAATGGGTTGGTTTCCCTCTGCTCCTTTTACAATCAACAGTAAAGGATTATTCCCTGCGCAGGGTAATTAATTCTTCTCTACGATAGGTTTTGAGTGTAAGATGTATAAATTACTGGGACTGTGGACTTTTTACAGTGAGTTTACTAAATAGTCTTTGGCTGAGGCACAGCTCCTAGGAAGGTAAGCAGTTTGTGCCTGGAAGGGTCAAGAGATGGAGAACCCACTGCTTTCCTTTCTCATGTTGTTGATTTCTCATCTTTATTATTAGAAACAAAACTCCAAAGGTATTATTGACTGGATTGACATTGCCTATAAAGAGAACCTTGTGTAAGTAACTGAAGGGGATATACATGTCTTCTAGTATGATGAATCCATCCCCATTCCTTGTTTCTGGCTGCCTCCTCTCCCAAAAGATTGAGAGATCTTCAGAAGTAGGTGATAGCAATGACTGTTGATAGGGAAAGATTTCGACGGGAGGCAGAGGGAAGGCAGGGAGCGAGGAGATGAATGTGAAAGGATGTGATAGGAGAATACAAAATGAGTAGTGAGAAAATGAGCAGTGAGAAAAATCAGGCACACTCTGATACCAAAAGAAGATGATTGATAAAAGTGAATGGTGACTAATTGAAAATTAGTAAAAGGAAGCTTGTTTAATTACAGAGACAATAAATAACCCGAGGAATTAATTGCCACCAGATAAATTTAAAGCCAAATGCAAGGTTAAGAAGGAGAGCACGTACCTGTAGGTGGCATTTATGGATGACCATGTTCCACTGAAAATCGGTGGATAATAGGCTATATCTGCAGCAGTGTTAAATAGAACAAATAACTCATGCTTCAGAGTAGAAGCTAATAGCAATGACAGGGTACAAACCAGCAAAAAGGTAGCAGGATCTGTTCTTTTACTGGCAGCTTCTTCTGAAATATGTAGTATTGGTCGGTGCTTGAGACAGACCTGCCTGTGAAACTGATATTCTTGTCTGTCACGTTACCTGAGCCTATTACAGTGTGAATCAATAAGGTTTTTATGATGCTTTTTTGGAGTAGGGAATAACTACATGGATGGAGAAAAGCCATGGACAAGGTAAAGAATACACTTACATGCCCTGGCACACATTAATTCAGATGCCGTTTCTAACTCTTTTCGTTGACTATACGGTTAAATGGAAATAGGAACCCTAAACTTTGAGTCATCTGTTTTACTCTCTTGAACAAAAAGGCCATGGGATTTGTAATTAGGACGTTGAGCACCTGTAACAGATGGTCTGATTAGAACCTTTAAAGATTTGTCTGAAATAATCCAAGCAGTTTGTAAAGGATGATGCAATTAAATCCTGGTGCCTAGCCCTAATCACCGGACCGAGCTGCCTTTTTGGATATGGAATGAGATATAATACCCAGTCCAGCCTGATAACTCCTACGTGTACGCTTCAATTAACGCTGATGTTGATATGTCCCTTCCTATATCTGAGCAGCTGCCCTGCTAACAGTGTCTGGGTGTTACGGTGGGCATGGGACTGAATGTAAACCAACGGTGTGCTCCAACTGAGATTAAGGTAAAGCTCGTACCGGCATTCCTGAGGGTCCGCGTGGCCTGCAGATACAGTCAAGTTGTTGTCCTTCCCCTGTTCAGCACTGATGAGCTCACTCCTGAAACCTTCTAGGCAGTTCTGCTCTCCCACACCCCTTCTAGCTCAAGAGGGATGTGAAGAAACTACAAGGGATTGAGAAAAGGGCTACCAAAATTGTCGAGGACCCAGAGCACGTGTCTCATGCAGACATGCTGAGGGACACAGCAGAACACCCAGGCCCCGTTCAGCAGGGCAGCTGCCGGCCAGCCAGTTCCCAGCCTGTACTGATCCTTGGGATTTTCCCACACCCACCCACAGAGCTTTGCACTTCCCCAGGTTGACGCACCCTCTACACAGGGTGGGGGTGGGGGGAAAGGAAAGTGTTTATGGTTATATTTCCAATCAGTTTGTATTGGCTGTATGGTTATATTGAGTTTATATGAGTCATATTCAGCATCCTCAGAGTGTGGAATGATGGTCTCTGCACCGGTTAAAGGAATATTTCTCAGGCCTGCGCTTGGCTAGCATGGAGAGGGAATAGATTAAATAATTTCTTGAGGTCCTTTCTGGGCTTGGTTTGTATGATTCTGCATCCTGAGCACTTGCCTTGACATTTTTGGTTTACCTTGGGTGTATAGGCAGCAATCCTCCAGCTGCCACAGCATGCACTATTGATTTATTAAGCTAAAGTAAATACAATTGCAACACGAAGATTCATTGAGAGCGACCATTTCTGCCTGTGAACTCAATATGTTTTCAAAACAACGCTCTACAACCTCATTAGGGACTTGTTCGCATTCATGGATTCACCTGCCGAGTGGCAAGAGAAGAAACGACGAGTGCACAAAATCGATCCTCAGCACTGATGGCTGATTACTTGGGAATTCAGCATTTGCTTCATCATTCTGGGATTCCAGTTCAACACAGGTGAATTCAATGACTGTAGTGAAGCTCTAAAGTAGAAGTATTGATGGGTCAAACACCAAGGAAGGAGGTTAAAGGTTCCTTCAGTCTCTTTCTTAAACGTACAGCTGCTAGCTTTGGGTCATTCCTCGTATGCTCTTACTTAGATAAAAAAAACCCCATATTCTGATTATTTATAATAGTGTTCTGGTCTCTTAGGACCCCTTGAATAGTCTCCCAGGAATTTTCTAAAAAGGTAATCACAAAAAGATTTTTTTATTTCTTTTTAAGGAATGTATTTGCTTCTGGATACATGAGTAATCCTCTCTGATGTCTGCCTTAGATCTCTTTTAGCATTGCAACATGACAAAAAGGTGAATTAAATGTAACCACTTGGATGCTTTTAATTGGCAGGCCACTCCAACAGTTCCAGTGAAAAGCTCTGGACTGAATTTAACCAAAGGGAATTGCTATCAAGTTTATGGGAAGAACTGATATCTTTATTCAAATGCCTCTTTCCGCTCTTTTTCTGGACAGTGGTTGTAAGCAGTTGGTCAGTCATTTCCATATCCAGAGCTGCGCTCACAGAGATGAATATCCCTGTTTCTTCCCTGTTCTGTGCGTTGTGATCTGCCCGTGGTCTCCCTCGAGTATGCTTTAGCTGCACCCTCCCCAGGACTGAGGTTTTCATTGTTCTGGGCAAAAATGTTCAAATGTGATTAAAGGTGTTGTGAACAGAAAGCCAGGTGGGGTTTATGCTCCCAAACCATCAGGTGTACGTGGGAGTGGACTCTTCTGCATAGATCTGGACGCATAGATGCACGCACTACCGAGATGTAAGCAGGCATTTTTATGCTTCTCAGAGAGAGAATGGAAGGTTGATGGAACAACAGTGGAGCCACAAAGAAGACTAAATATGGAAACAGTCAGCCTAAAGATGAGATTCATTCCACATAGCTCTAGACACCAACGTCTGACTTCGTTTCCCTAGAGACCCCTTAGGCTTTGGTTCAATTAATCCTGAAATACGCCAGATGAGTCACACTCCAGTAACGTCACACCTTATCTGGCATGAAGGATTTCTCCTGATGACAGCCTCGGATAAGAAGTGAATGGGAGACGGAGTCTAAACAATGTAGTCGTTAGGGCCACGGTAAAAAACCTGAGTTGTGTCCCTTTGAATGACCTGCGACGTTTTCAGCAGTGGCCACCGCATTGTGTGTTTTGGAAGGCAGACAGTGCAGTGCTGCATTTATGTAGCACGGTCCTGCGTATGGCGAATAGACAGTTGCAGGATGGATACGGGAGAGGATTGGTGCGGGATAGATGCAACTGGTGGAGGATGTGGCCTTGTAGGTTCCATGTGGCTTTCCAGGATGGCGTGAAAAGGGCAAGTAGCAGCCCTTCAGTCTCTCTGGACTACTCCACATCCAGGACCAGGTCTGTCCTTGCTGCCTTGGTGGCACCTACGGACCGCACAGCAGAACGGTCTGCGTGCACACGCCTGACGTGCTTAGGTATTGGAAAGGGCTTAAGCTCAGCTCCTGAACTTCGCCCTGAAACGATTTATGAGAGCTCATACGCTCTTTTCCACTAGCTCTGCTGTGAAGACAATCCCCAGCAGAGCGCCAGAGCAGGCAGCCCGGCTGGCAACCCCTTGCACCTCAGGTTAGAGCTTGGCTGAACTGGCAGCTCAGGTCTTCCCATCTGGAGAGCAGTGCTGATAGTCCTCTCTCTTTCGCAAAACATTTTGCGCTCTCCAGAGGAAAGCACAAGGTAGGAGCTAATGGTGATGACGACCCGAGTGAGATGATTTGCAGACACATATTAATATCAGTGGTAAGGGCTGGCTTGTTGCAAAATGCAGTTAAGAGATGCTGTTTGAAGTCTGTGCCAGCTCCCCTCTGGGAAGAAGAAGGAGGACAATGCACGTCATTGAGTGTCATCTTTACAGAGAAATGACTCCAAAAAGAGAAGTCCACAGGGCGGAAGGAGGCACTACCGGCAGAAGAAATTCACATTCTCAACTAGTTGGAAGGGAAAGCAATCTGCTTAATAACCATTTGGAGAAACATCTACAGCAACAAAGAGAACTAGGATACCAGTAAGATGTGGCAGAGAGCCACTTGCCTTTTATTAGCTCCGGTGTGTTCTCACCTTGAATGGAAATTTAAACCACTCCAAAAAAACCCCTAGGCAATGTAATTGCAGGGACACGATATTGGTGAGCTTTAATAAGGGAGCCGGTCATGAAACGCGCTGCTCTGGAGGAGGAGGAAGCTCAGGGCTCAGCTGAAGATGTTTAGCAGGTGGGCAGGATTATTGCAATCCTTATCCAAAACAGCATATATTTTACTTCGTTATAACCAGGGGCTCTAGTAGAGCGGCCAGCCTGAAAGTGTAAATTGAGGTAATATTATGATTTTTGAAGGGAGAAGAGGTGAGAAAAGCCTGGGAGCTGCTGGGTTAGAGATTTCGGACAGGAGAGAATCATTACTCTAACTGCTGAAAAAGATAAAAACCTTGAGGCTAACCCTGGGAGAGCATGCAGACAAGCAAACCAGAACCAGGAAGGGTTGGACGGTGAAAGGATGACAGTCTTTGAAATGTATATTGGAAATAGTAACGACTTGTGCTGCAGAGGGTGACATTCATCTCATGTCTGCCACTGAGCTGACAAACCTCAGCTCCCTTTCTGGAGAAGAGAGATCTAGTGAGCACAGGCTGTGGAGTTCACTGAAAAACCTGCTTCTCTTTAAAGGAGCTGTTCAAATCTGGGCAGATGGGCGATGCCTCAAAATGCCTATTTCTCTCCGTGAAATGTAAAGGAAAGCACGGTAACTCTTGCAGAAAGTACGCTTGTAGGGGGTATATAAGCTTAGGTGAGATGCATCCCAAACTAAAGGCTCCTTCTGTGTCTTTAGGGGGAGCAGATGTGCCTCGGGATTGTAATGGGGCTCTTTTAGATGTCGGTTGGGTTGACTGACAAAACCTAAAGGTGCATGTCTAAGCTAGTGTTTCTAAAGGGCTACAAGAAACATCATCCCCATTGAAATTGGTTACTGAAGTGCCCTTAACATACTTGCCTTCTGGGATGAGATTCTTGGGCTTTAGGAAGTCAGAGAAGTCCCACTTATAGTCTACTGGGAACGTTACAGGATGTTGACTATATGAGATAAGAAGTCCCTTGTTTAAACTCTTAGTCCTCTCTTATTCTGAGAGCTGTTGCTTTTTGACTGGAGTGCTGCTTCAAGCTATAAATTTTTCTAATACCTTTGGCTTTGCACATGCTGAAATGTACTGACGTTGGACACGAGCCAGTTTACATACCGTTTTGTCTAACACCAGGCATAACCCACAGTAGACCTTAATGCCATTCAGTAGGAGGATGACACCAAATTTAGAGGCAGAGGAACTTTTTTTATTTGTCTCCTGAAACCACCTAACTGAAAGGAATCATCTACGAAGCAGCTATGGAAACTCTGAAAGGGCATGTAGACACCACGGATGAAGATATGTAGTTTTTCCAGCCCCCCCTAAAGTGGTATACTTAATCCAGCAAGCTTAACTTGTTGTTAGCATGCAACACACGTATGCTTCTTAATTATGAGAGGGATATTTTAGGATTACCATGCCCAGCTATGAAAAGTCTGCATTTGTTGCAAAGAAATCTGAGGGGCACATCAGTCCTGGTGAACAGTAGAGGGAAAATGGAACATAAGCTGCATGAAAACTTTGCTATTGTACAGCTGCTTTTCCCATCAAATTATACTTGTTTGCAATCCCAAAACATACAGGGACTGGAGGAAACATATAAACACAAATCCAGCATAGCAGGAAAAAATGGTTTAGTACTCTGAGGGTAGAAAAGCTGGAAAATAGAGAGGGAACCTTGGTTAATGGTTATCTGCTGTGTAAAGATCAGAAGGGTGAGGTTAAAAGGCTGAATATTTTTCCCTGCTTTTTAAAGTCTGGCATGTGAGATCTAGGTTTTTGGACTGGGCTCAAATCCGATATAAATAAACGATTTTGGAAAGTGAGCTGTGAAATCTCAGCCTATTCAAGCTAACTTCTTTCAGCTGTACTGTTTCAAAAGTCTTACCCTGTGTTAGAATCCAGACCATGGAGGAGGTCAAAATACTCTGCTGGCGTTTAATCCAACCCACCTTCGTTTTCTTGCGTTTTCTGTACTTTCTGAGTCTGGCACCAGCTGTTTGGGCAAAGAGAAAAGTATGAAAAGATGGGTAGGTTTAAGTTATTTTTATCTCTGCAGCTGTTGAATCAGAAGCTCATTTAGCATCTTAGTTTTGTGGAGGATCTCAATGTGATTAGAAGGTTTAGGTGAAATTCAGATATACACTTAAAATTTTGGTTATTATTATTCTAGAATTAGCACTGGTTACAAGCACAAAATTATGCTAGGTGTTGTACAAACTCATTATGGGATATAATCCTGGCTTACATTGTTTGTGATAGAGCTGAAAAATTACTTTTTGCACAAATCCTGTTTCACAAAATATTTTGGTGTGTGGTTTTTTTTTTTTTTATATATCTGTCAATTAAAGTCCTGAGGATGTTCATGTCCAGTTAACAATTTAAAAAAAAAAACAAAACAAAACAAAACATGACCAATGATTTTTTTGAATAGACTTTTCTTAAAATAGCTGTTTCATTTCTAATTCTGAATATGATGCCATTAAAAAAATATTCTCCATGAAAGCTAAAATGAAAGGGTCATTTGGGATTAATGGCTCTGTTGGCACAAAGTTATTTCCCCACCTTTTATTTCATTAAACAATTAAATTTTTTGAGGCTGACTCAAAATATTTCTTCTCCGTCTTTTTGGTTTAGGTTTTTTTTGGTTGTTTTTTTTTTTTTTTTGGCACCACAAAAACCTGAAAATTCAGTTACTCAGCTGCGAACAACAGAGGTTGTATCAACAAAGGAGCTGACAGGAAAACCCTCAGTAGCTGGAGGGAGGAGAGAGGACACCGCTTGGCTTCCAGCTCTGTGGTGTCTCCACTAGCTCACCCTGCCTCCGTGAGACTTCTTGCACACCCTAGTAAATACGTCTGTGGCTTGAAAGATATCTTTCAGTCAAAAGAATTTTAATTTCTTTAGGTAATATAACCATTCCTGCAAAAAACTTTTCAGCTCACCGAGTGTGTTATGCTGTTTCCCGTGCACGTGAAGCTTCTTATATTTTTCATTCCAGTTTCCAGTCGGAGGGAGAGTATAATTACCAGCCACTTCTGGTAATTTTTTCTCCTGCCATTGCTTATTCAGACTGACACAGATCTTAGGTGGCATTCTCACAAACCACATATGGTCAGATAGCACACCCTCATTCAAAAAATATTAGTAAGTTGTTTTTCCCCACACTTCAATCTTATATATTTAATCTACCAGATGTGTTCGTGTACTCATTTCCCACTCTAGTGCTGCTCTGTGCAGCAAAAAACCATTAATAATAGGTGCACTGAGAAGGTAAAACCTGTTGAAACGTCTTTATGGGATTGGTCACCAAATCCGTGTCTCTCAGTATCCTGTCTTCAGTATGTCCAAAGCAGTTGCCCAGGGATGGATATAGGAGTAGGACAAGTTTCCGTGGTGTATTCTCTAACCTCCCACAGTATGAGACTTGGATGTGAGGTGGAGGTTTGGAGAGCCTCCTGAGATGAGGTGGTGTGTTTGTGTGTTTCGTGGGTTTTCCTTTCCTGAATATCTCCAATTGCTTTTTGAACTCATGCAACTTTTAGCTGCAGCCTGCTTCAGACAGTTTCACAGTTCAGCATCCATTTTGTGTAACAACTAGTCTTCTTTGTTTCAAACTGGCCACTTGTAAGTTCGATTTGATACAGAATAATTACTTCACAAGAAACGCAGGGAATATTTGCTGCCTTTTCATCTTCTCTGCTGCTGCTCACATCACTCTTGATTTCGTAAGTGTCCATCATCCCAATGCCAGACTAGCTACCAGCCTATTCAGTTGCTTCTCATTCAGATGCCATCCATCAGCGATGGATCATCCCTTTAGTGATGGATCATCCTTTTAGTGATGGATCTTCCCTGTAACTTTTCTGGAGTGACCATAAGGTGACCAGAAATGCACACAATTTTCAAGATGCCAACACGTTACCCATAGTGTCATAGTAATTCTTTCTATTTTTTCCTTTATTTTTTTTTCTCAGGATTCCTAAAATCTCATTTGTTTTTTTGACTTCTACTTGTTGCTGAAGTGCCATTTCCATAAAAGCATTGCTACCCCAAGACGTCATTCTTGAGTGATAACATCTGTATCAGAGCCGGCCATCGTGCAAGAAAGACCTCTCTGTCTTCAAATTGCAATCTGACCCTTCCTGCTGAGGACTCGAAATAAATGAAAATCACTGCAACTGCCATCATGCCTGTATAACCAGGTACGTAGGAGGCTGGGAGAGACAAACAGCCCTTCATATGTGACAGAGATAATGTCGTGGTTTGGGATGGATTGGCCACTCAGGCGGAAACGAATGACAGATGTTCTCCCTACCTCTCTTCAAGGTGAGGAGGGANGGCCTAGCTAAAAAGTAAAGTTACTGAACAAAATTGGTCCTGTTTTACCTCAAACCAGGACAGACAGGGAGCCACATTACCTCATTTTCTGAGCTAGAGATTGTCTTTGCATCCCCCAGCACCATTCAGATAATGTGGAAGTTCAAAGCTGTCCTTGTGACCTCGGGCTGTGATTAACGCATTTGTGATTAATGCATTTGTGTGAGTGCAGGTCCCAGCAGCCCCCAAACTTAGATCGGGCCCCCTGTGCTACGTGCTGGGCGGACACGGAGCAAGGAGACCCGTTCTCACTGAGGGCTTTTACAACATTAATCATAGTTTCTGCAGCTCTCTGTGTGTCTGATATTAGGTGGGGTGGGTGGGTTTGTGGGACACGTGTGGTACAACCCTGCCAAGTGCACAGGGTGGATGGGAAGATTTCTTTGGAGGCGATGGATGCTTGTTTAGGAGAGCAAAGTGGCTGCAACGGTAAATATTATTGCTGCATGTAATTATTTCTCCCTTATGACTTTTCTATACGTTTGTCACAGTACTGGGTAAGGTGGAAGAAGGCTGCCATGGGTTTTGAAAAGAAAAATCATTTAAAGCATCAGCAGAACCTTCAGTATGAAAAAATATATATCTCACCCACACACCTTTAAAAAATATAACTCTATTATTCAGTAGAGTCAATAGCAGCTGCTTTTCTTATGTGGAATCCACTGTTGGCTGAAGAACATAATGGTTTCAAAATGTGTTCTCATTAAAAAGAAGATATATTGTGATAAAATCCTTTAAATTGTCCTTAGATTTTTATTTTTTATAAATAAGCTTCACTCATTTTGTATACACTGGAAGAAATTAAGCTAAGAGGAAAGCCTCCTATTTGATGTGATTTCAAAACTTGCACAGAGTAATAAAAAGGAGCAAAAGCAGAAGTGGAAATCTCCTTTCTTCCTTCTTTAGTCAATTTATGTCAAAGATGTCACATGAGACCTCTCTGTTACCTGCCAACGGTTCAGATTTAGCACGAGGGTCAAGCTCAGCAGGGACAGATACTGACAGTGGTGCTGTTGCAGAGGACAGACAGCGCATACGGGCACGGCACCAGTTCCTGGCATGGATAAGGACTTGGGAAAGCTCCAGTTTCTGGTTAGTTCAGACACATTTGCAGAAACAGCTGGAGCACAAACACAGACAGAAGGGGTGGTACTATGATGTCCAGCAGTAAATGCTCAGATTTTAAGTCCAGGAGTTCCAAGTTTAATCCCAAATTCTGGAAAGTCAGTGTTCTGCATTTCATAAAATAAACACTTATATCCTAATTGCAAAACCAAACCAAAACAAGAGAAACCTGGCACATGCTAAAAATACATGCAACCCTCAGACTTGTGCAATGCAGTTACTAAATTTCTGTCCATGCAATCAGCATTGTTTATACCACTAAATCACATAAAAAAACCCCCCAACAATAAACACCAAGTCAAACACAAATCATGGGCTTGTTGGCAAGAAGCTGGAATGCAGGCGGTGCCTTTGTTGAAGACACAGGCTACTGAATGACTCCGTGTTGGGAAAAAACAATCCTATTGTGAAATAGAATTGAGGTTGCATTACCAAAATGAATATCATACACACTGCGCTGTATAGACCTATTCAACAGTAATGTTGTAGGGGAAATTATTTGTCTCCTCTATAACACTGATTTAATGCCCCGCTGAGTTGATGGTCAGTTAATATCTTTAAATCATGACAAAAGTCAATGGAGGAATGCTGATTACTTCCAGTCATGGGTCTGGCCTCGGTACTTTTCATTACAGGTCCATTTGTTTTCATTAAACAGATGGATAGTCTAGTGATCTGGTAGGCATTAGGGGTTTACCCTCAGAGGACAAGCTTCAAAGCCTCCCGTACATCATAGGAAATACGAGCTGAAGCCCAACCCGTGGTAGTGGAGACTCTCACTGTGGAGTGGGCTTTGAATCCTACCCAGAAGTGGTGATTTCAGCTCCCTTATTCATTAATTTGTTTAAACAACAGCAGCGCTAAAGACTTCAGCACACAGCCAGGAGAGGAAAAAGACTTAGCTTAGGATAGGTGAGCACTGGCAGAGCTGCTGGGCAATGGGGTAAAAGAGATTGTGAAGTTCACAGTTCAAGTGGATTCACGGTCTCATTTGGGAATCAGGGCTAAGAGAGCAGAACAGTAACATTGCAGGACTAAGATTTCAATGGCTCAGTCATTAGGGCAGGTGAAGAAGAGACAAAATACCCATTTTAGTGATGCCAGGGTTGATTTTCTCAAGTATGTTTGTAACAGCCTTTCTTTTTCCCAAGAATGCTAACAAGTTTGAGATTGCAATGTAGTTCTTAAATCTATCATTTAATCTGACAAATTTACCATGGAAACATTAACAACGTATTCCAACTTCCTCTTTATGCCTCTGCCATTGGCAGCTGTAGTTTGGAGTCTGAGAGAGAATAAATGAAGATTGAGAAACAGGATGGATAGAGTTTTGAGCAGCTCTGCCTATCTGCCAGCTTCAGAGATGAGAGAAAGGAAAAAAAAAGCGTTGATGCTTTAAGGAAGTCAGAAACATAATCCACTGTATCTTAAGTCAGATGGATTAGCTGAACTAAGAAGATGTAGTAATTGGATTCCTGTTGTGATGGGTAATTGTATTACACTGATATTGTCCACAGCTGAGTGTTCCATGTTCCCTCCCTTCTTGGTTCCTCATCAGTGGAAAATGAGTGTAGGGGATTATTAATGGGATTTCAATTTATGTACAGATACACCCCAAAATGTTGGTGTCCCTCTGTGAACCAAGTCCCACCCCAATATGATCTTCTCTGAAGAGGCATCAGCCTAACTGGAAGAACAACAACATTATTTTATGTACTTTGGAGAAAATCAATGGAATTGACAAGTAAAAAGCGTTGGCCTTGCAGATCTGGGATTAGAAAGAGTTGGAAGATTCCTGCCTTCAGTTCCTCATTTCACCACAAACTTCCAGTACTCATGGGGAAGCTGTGTCAGACCACATCACCAGAGGTGCGGGGGTTCTTCTGACATCCTAAAAACTTCCACTTACACAACCCTCTTTGCCCCCAAGGCCAACTCTGTCAAGAAGCCTCTAAATCACCTGGAAATATGTTCACAGAATGTGTGAACACAAACAATCCTGGCAAAAAAAGTCCTGGTGCAGTCAGGGTCACTTGTCTCAAGCTGTGTCCAGACTGAATCAGTGGTCCTTACAGGTAAAACTCAAATCTACCATTGGAAACGTGTAGCACCCTGGCCATTACGCGGTTGAGGCAGAGAGTGAATTAAGTGAGGTGACACCAACCTTCAGTTCCACAAAAGCCCCCCTATGCCTTTATGAAAGCTTTTGCTATTACAAGACATACTGATATGTAGTGAAAAAATAGAGAAAAAAATCAGCATTATCAATCTGAAATATTAAACTGAACATGGACTTAAGAGGGGTGTCCAGATCTTGCATTCACAGAAGATCTCATATGATCTCTCAGGCTGAGATTAAAACGTCAGCCCTGCTTTGAGAGCTACTGAAATTCCACAGTGCCCAAGCTACATTATTCTGAAAGTCATAAATCATTCTATAAAGTGTATTAAGGAAAACAAAGGGATTTTCAAGTTCTTCCTGGATGTGAAATTGAGTCTGGTAAAATTTTTCTTTGCACAGAAGAAAGCAGAGGCTTCAAACAATCATTGTTCTAGTTTTGCTTTCTATAATGTGTTTTCATATGGTAGAACAATGATAGTTTACAACAGATAGGTACACAACAGTTGAGTGTAATTTCACTGGACAACTTAAGAAAACCTGTATTACTGACATGCAGCTCTAGGGAAAAAAAAAGTGAAAATAAATCAAAGGAATTGAGGGCAATTCAAATAAACACTCTTGGTTTTGGAAAAAAGAAAAAAAAAGAAGCCAGTGTTGTCACCACTGACAGAAAATATGAAATGTCTAAGCAGAACCCATGAGCTGCTAAGGTGGAGTGGAACAACGAAGCATTTATGACATTCAGAAGCTGCAAGGTCTGCTTTCACAAAGACCATGAGTTCACATTAATTCCCCAGATTCTGCATGACTATTGATGTTGATTACTGATTTTGAAAATCTTCTGAATATGAACAGATACAAGGAAAGCTTTCCATGAGTATGAGCCTGTGCTCATCTCAAGTTGTGAAACCCACAAATAATGTGGAATCATTTTCAGAGATTATGGCAAATCTACAACCAAGTGAATGCAACTAATCGAACCCCACAGGAGAGAAAATGATACATTCCCATCCTAAAATTGCCTAAACTCGCAGGGTTAATGAGATGTGAAAAGATATTAGGCAGGAAGAAAAAAGGAATGGTAAGAGCATAACCCCCAGGTCCACAGGAAAGCATCAGGACTGACAAGGTCTGAAACAGCATTTTGAGCTGCAAGACCATCTCTGGGGCCCAGTTTAAACTGCTAGTTCAATAAATTAAGCTAGTACACAAATAGTTGCATAAAAATAGTCTGGAAAAAGAATGAAGTGTAATTCCAGCCAAAGACAGGCTCTTTAGGGGTGAAATGTAAGACGTCACGGAAGACTATAACACAATTGTTTGTAAATACATGAAGAAACACAGCCAAATAGTTTTATCTGAACACCTGTTGAAAATATCATCTCTCCAAAGCCAGTTGAATTCATTTGACTAATGTATTTTCATTTGTACCCTCAAATTTAATGGAAGGTCCTAAAATAACCTCATAATTGTGGTTATTTTCTCAAGGCTTGAACAGTAACGTGCTGTGACACATAAGCCTTGTAAATTCGTTACTGAGGAACCTCCAATGACTTTGCAATGAAAATGATTTCCCTTATCAAAGGGATCAAACCAAAAGGGGGAAAAAAATCTTCAGAATCAATCGTCTTTAAACAAATCCACATGTATCCCATAATCACTTGTCACTCACAAGCGGTGTTCCAGCTTGAACTTTTTGACCGTTATACTTGTGTGCTTGAAACAGCAGAAAAAAAAGCTTGAAGTTAAACTGGGAGAGGTGTTTGAAAGTGGTTATGTTTATATAACTGTCAGTGAAGTAGTAGCTGATTTAATTGTTGCAATTTTCATCTTTAAAAAGAAATTTAAATTAATACGAAAGCACTGAATATATGCTAAATATTTTATTATGGTTTGATCGAAATAATTTTAGGTGGCCAAGAACCATGTGGAAGAAAAAGGGTTGCTCCCTTCGCTATTCTTTTTCTTTCAACTTTTCTTATTTTTTCTTCTCTTGCTCTTTTCCTTTTGGGCTTGAGGAGTGGGATTGGTTCTTAAATAAAAAAATACAGCTGTGGCAGTCTCTAATTGTACTAATTCCATCACTCAAGTAGCATAGCACTTTTTAGGTACAAACCAAAACACCTGACACAAAAGTAAACAAACAAACAGCCCCCCCCTAGAATATCACTAAATTGTAATCCAGGAATTTTTGATTTCTGTTGTACTCTTCAATCTTTATGGGGTCTGTCGTACACCCACCTTCCCGTTTGACTCTAGTCATTTGGCAGCTGACTTGCATCCGCCGTACTTGTCAAGATATATGCATACACAAGAATTAATTATCTTGGAAAAGCTAAAAGATCATCAGCTGAACTAAGCTGACTACACGACATCCCACCAAGCACTGAGATGGCTATCTTTTTGCAAAACTGCCATTTGGTGCTTGTAGATAGGCTTAAGCTAAAACAACAATGCAGAAATTTATTTACTACAGAAGTTCCAGAAACCTGGAACCACTTTTGTCTTAAGTTACAGTATGTGGGATCTGTGAAATGGATGGCATGCGCACAGACTTTTTTGAGTCATGTGTAATTCTAGTTTTTAATATGTTCGGTATTGCATTTCTTAAATAGCAGGGTAAATTACTAGGCGTTTTTGTTTTATTGTGTGCTCATTTGGTCCTAATGATCTCCTCTGGTAGAACCAACGTATGCACTCAGGCAGGAGATTATCAGGCAGCTAAACTGAGGTGTCTAAGATAATCAGATCAAACAAATGGACCATAAATACAGCCAAAGCCAAAGGGAAAGGAAAGGAAGGGAGTGAGTAATTTTAGACATCAGCTTTCCATGCATGTTTAATTTTTAACATAAATTGAACATTACTAATTATCCAACTTCTAATATCATTGTAGAGAGCTATGCACTGTCTGTAGGAAGCCCCTATCCAGTTGAGTCCCAATGTGGCACTAGAAGTTTAAGATACCCAGAGAAAAGCAGAGAGTAATGTTAATTAGAAGAGATGTTATTGAAATAAGATTTTCTTCTCTTTATTAACAGCCTAGAGGCTTAGGGGAGGAATATGCAGCAGACCTTTAATTAATCTGTGTACTTTTAAAGGGAATTTGCTAGAATTCATCATGGTCGGATATGTGTTACCGAGATAGTAAAGTAACAAGTGTGGCAAATGTCTGTTTTGTTGAGAGTCAGAGAAGGAAAAAACCCTTAGTCTCGGATGGAATATGATTTTAGGATTTGCATTTGACATCACAGTATCTAGGAAATTACTTCAGGATCATTAGAGAGCAACAAGAGGCATTCCTGTAGATATATAAGAAGCTAAGCAAATGAATGTTTAAAAAGAAAACACAGGCAAGACCAAGCCTGGCACATGAGTAGCTTGTATGGACACATGGGTCAATGGCAAAGTCATCCAGAGTCATCCGCAGAAGATTTATCTGGCAAACAAGAGCAATGCTGACAAAAGCAGCAGCCTTCTCCCTTCTTGCTTAGCTAATTGACTTCATCCTTTTAGTAATGATGGGGGTGATTCATCTCACCTATATTAGGCAACTCCCATCTCTCTTCATTGACTTCAGAAGGTGCCTGAAATAATGCAGGTCCGATCAGGTATCTAATTTACAGTTTCACTACTGGAGAAGATGAATCCCATCTTGAGTGACAGAGATTATTGTAATTTGGATTGATTTAATGTGGGCTGAGTTGGAATGGAGTGGAATTATCCTCATGTAAGTTTAGATAACTTCAATATAAACAGCTGCACCAATGCAAGACAGCTTGTTTTATTAACAAAAGAAAGAAACAATTCTTTTGAAGTCACTAGCTGACCTGTTCAGACATCTTGTTTAGTATTGAATTGATTCTGTCCTGGACTCTATCAACTAGAGTTCTGCTGGCTGTAAAGGGAACCTTCATCACTCTAGACATTAAGGTTATAGCAGAAAAAATTCTCCCTGGGGTGATTACAGTGACTCTCCCACTCACAGCCATACAGGATGTCCGGGATGTTGATGTATAAAAGCCCTTCAGAGATGAGTGCTTGCCAAAGAAAACGCAATTATTTATCACTTGTATTGGCACTGATGTTAATAAAAATCATCAGAAATGTGCTGAAAACCTTTTTTTTTTTTTTCAGTATATTGGCAGAGAAGGAGCCGGAGGTCCCGAGTGGGGTCGGCAGCTCTTCCCGCAGGAACTAGCACCATGGACAGAGGCAGCTGCTGCGCTCCTGCCCCTCCTCGCCGGCTTCCACCTCCAACTCAGCTGCCAACGCCGCCTGCCTCCAGGGGCCCTTTGTATTTATCTCACTTTTTTTAATTTATTTATTTTTTAATTGCAATATCTGAATGGCAGTTAGAAATATTGGTCGTGACATATGCATTTTCTTACCAGGAAAGACAAAACAATCCCTGTTTTGCGCAAGAAGAAAAAGGCACGCATAGAATCACAGAATCATAGAATAGTTTGGGATGGAGGGGACCAGTGTTTCACCACGCTCAGTGTAAAACTTTTCTTCTTTATATCTAGTCTAAATCTCCCCTCTTTTAGTTTAAAATTATTACCCTTTGTCCTCTCACAACAGGCCCTGCTAAAAAGTCTGTCTCCATCTTTTCTGTAGGCCCCCTTTAAGTACTGAAAGGCTGCAGTAAGGTCTCCCCGGAGCCTTCTCTTCTCCAGGTTGAACAATCCCAGCTCTCTCAGCCTGTCCTCACAGCAGAGGTGCTCCAGCCCTCTGATCATCTTTGTGGCCTCCTCTGGACTCGCTCCAACAGGTCCATGTCTTGCCCGTGCCGAGGGCTCCAGAGCTGGAGGCAGCACTGCAGGTGGGATCTCACAAGAGCGGAGCAGAGGGGCAGAATCACCTCCTTCGCCCTGCTGGCCACGCTGTTTTTGAATCAGGCCAGGATACAATTGGCTCATGTCCAGCTTTTCATTCCCCAGTACCCCCATGTCCTTCTCGGCAGGGCTGCTCTCAATCCCTTCATCCCCCAACCTGTATTGATACTGGGGGTTGCCCTGACCTGGGCCCAGGACCCTGCACTTGGCTTTGTTGAACCTCACGAGGTTCACGTAGGCCCACTTCTCGAGCCTGTGAAGGTCCCTCTGGATGGCATCCTGTCCCTCGGGCATGTCAACTACACCACCCAGCTTGGTGTCATCTACAAACTTGATCACACTCAATCCCACTGTCTCTGTCATTGATGAAGGTATTAAACAGTACTGATCCCAGTATGGATCCCTGAGGGATACCACTTGTCACCGATCTCCATCTGGACATTGAGTCATTGACCACCACCCTCTGGATGTGACCATCCAACCAATTCCTCATCCACTGAACAGTCC
This sequence comes from Burhinus bistriatus, assembly GCA_013397275.1. Lineage (NCBI taxonomy): Eukaryota > Metazoa > Chordata > Aves > Charadriiformes > Burhinidae > Burhinus > Burhinus bistriatus. Next base: position 417,553 of record VYXH01001437.1, on the reverse strand, counting down.
ACCCATCAAATTCATATCTTTCCCATTTAGAGAGAAGGATCTTGTGAGGGACTGTGTCAAAGGCCTTACAGAAGTCCAGATAGATGACATGTAGCTCTTCCCTTGCCCACTGATGCAGTCACTCCATCACAGAAGGTCACTAAGTTGGTCAGGCAGGACTTGCCCTTGGTAAAGCCATGCTGGCTGTCTCGAATCACCTCCCTGTCCTCCACGTGCTTTACCATAGCTTCTAGGAGGATCTGTTCCATGATCTTCCCAGGCACAGAGGTGAGGCTGACAGGTCAGTAGTTCCCAGTGTCCTCCTCTCTACCTTTTTGTAAAAATGGGTGCAATGATTCCCTTTTTCCAGTCACCAGGGACTTCACCTGACTGCCATGACTTTTCAAATACCATGGAGAGTGGCTTGGCAAGCACACCAGCCAGTTCTCTCAGGACTCCAGGATGCATCTCCTCAGGTCTCATAGATGTCTGTATGCTCAGGTTCCTCAGGTGGTCATGAACCTGATCTTGTCTTACAGTGGAGGGACTTTTCTCCCCCAGTCCCTGCCTTGCGGTCCATCCGCTCGACAGGTGTGGGGAGAGAGGTTGCCAGTGAAGACTGTCAAAAAAGTTGCTAAGTACCTCAGCATTTTCCTCCTTTTTCAAAAAGCAAATAATAATAGGGCATAATTAGTCAGTATCACACAGGAAAATTAGAAAAGTTTTATTTTATCCTCTAAGTTACCCCATTTTTGCCTTATCTCGTTGATCTTATGATATGAACAATGTCAGGAAATAGAATTTTGGGGCAATTCTTAGGCTACTGTTCACATTATTACTACATGAAGTTACAAGGTCATAGCAGGAGACCAAAGCTAATCAGGTGAGCAAACTCAGGTGACTTGACAAGTGCCAACTGAATTGTTTCATTATTTTAATTAACAAATGCCTCAGGACTCATATAGTGTTTACAGAGAAAATGAGAAAATGCCATTGTCACCTGCTTATTTTCAGAACTGCCTGTCCCCATCTTGACTGCTAGATTATTCTGAGTTTTTTCCTTCTCATGCTGTTAATCATCAATTTGCTTAACTTTAATTTCTGCATAAGAGCAACTACATTTTGCCAAGAAACAAAGACAAGCAAATGGAGATGTCTGCCCACTTCTGTTTTCGGAATAGAGGAAATAATTTCTGTGCCTCTGCACCTCTGACCATTACCAGGACAATGAGTTCCTTATCTCCAGCCCACTGGTTTGGTGTTTTGGTTTTTTTTTTTTCATATCTCATAATGCATCCGAATTCTTTACAATGATCTGCACGTAAAAATTCACTTCTCTCAACGCTAATGACGTTTGTTATGTGGTGACTAGTCTAAATAACTTTAGGCTATTTAAGATCATGTAGGTTTCATAGGCCTGCTAGATGATAAAGTTTCCTTATTACCGCAAAGTTTATTGCCTTTGCATTTTCTCCTGACATTTTAAGAGGAAAAGGGTGAATTTTAGAGGTTACTCTGAGAGCTTTCACAGGTAATTACATTTCCAAGACTTCATGAGTCACCTTAGATTGACTTTTAGCCTATGGCAAATGAAGTAAAATATTGGGTCTGTAAATCCCCACAACCTGTGCAAGGCCAGAAGGGAGCCATTTCCCCAGAGTGACAGAGCAATCAGTGCTGCTTTCACCCCATACTGGGTCCTACATCCCCGACAGAAGGATAGTTGGTGAAAACAGACGTGCCTACCCACCTGGTAGGGACACGTGCTCTATAGATATGCCCAGATGCCTCAGCCTCCGCTGCACCTTTCCACCATATCCAGGCTGTGAAGGATGCAGTGCCTCTTTTAGGGGGCAGCAGAGAGAATAGCTCTTCAGATTGCACTCTCACTTTCCGAATCCCAAGGTTATGGATGTACTTCCAGGAGAAGCACCACCACTTAAACAAGTGTTGGTTTATCAAACCAATAGAGGCCTGGCAGTCTTTTTCATAGCGAATTCTTGGGTTATGTATTTCTCCCCAGTCCAGACTCAGCGCATGGGGTATTACCGCAGCTTAATTACCACCTCCTTTCCAAGGAAGTGCAGGACCATCAGGATCACCTGCCTCATGAGAGAAACCTTGCAACACACCATCAGTCTTCTATGGGGCAGGTGGTGCTCCAGAAGGCACCAGTAGACAGCAGACATGGTGGCAGAAGAGCTGTTTAGCAGCCCAGTGTCCGGCAGGTCTTGTGGTGGGAAACTGAGATGTAACAATATGGACAGGGAGGTAACAGGATACAGTTGGAGAGAGTGGGGGATCTGGCTTATGAGGCCACCCACCTTCCATGGCACTCCTGGAGGGCTAGCAGTGAATCGGTTTATCTCCACAGTGGCAGAGCTAATATAGTTGTATAGGTTTTGCATGGAGAAGTTAAAAGATGTGTCTGATAAAAAGATACATGGATCTGCAAGTTAGTGCCTTTATATTTAGATCCTGGTGTTTTGTGATGCGAGTTCATGGACTGCTGGACTGCTATTGACCTGTTGATGTCTGGACTCCTCTCCTCTAGCCCCATGAGTATGGTGTCACTATTGGGGAAAGATAGCATCTTCAGCCACGTATTTTCTCCCTCCTTTGCCTCATCTGGGCTTTGATTGTCAGAGCAGTCTCTTGTCAGGTGGGTGCTACAGGCTTAAAATGTCTTAGAGTGTGTTCTGAACATCAAAAACAGGTCTAACATCCCTACTGTGGTCAAAAGGAAAGTAATTACCTCTGCTTGCTAGAAGGTACCAGTCAGGGGTCTACAGAAGGTAGTTTAGCTCTGAACTGGCCTTAGCAGACTGGGCTCAACCTGCTGCTCCAGCTAGTGTTGGAACTCCAGTGGTGTATAAGCATGTGTGTTTGTCTCTTCATTAATCAAACCAGTCCAGCTGAAGGCATGAGAGGCTTTCAGGGGAAAAGGAATGGTATTGTGGGAGTTTAAGTGTCTGGGTTTAGACGGCTCCTGAGAGAGTTATGTTGGATGTCGGTATTGACGCCTGTTTGGATTCCCATTTTAAGGGCGATTTGGATCATGCAGGAGGGCTCAGTGTCTCTTTATGACGATAGCAGTTATGAAAGAAAGGAGGCCGTGAGGGAAGTATTTGGTATCATTTTACCTCTTTTACCAGTTTTGTTGCTTGGGTTTTTTTTGTTTTTGTGGTTTTTTTTTTTGTTTCATGGAATTTTTAGAGTTGGAAGGGACCTCAACAGATCATCTAGTCCAACTCCCCGGCTGACGCAGGGGAGTTTGTTTTGTTTTGTTTTGTTTTACAGAACAGTGAGCAGCTGGTCACCGCATTGCCTGTCTATTAGCTTCCTTCCAAAATGTGGGGACTTCATATTTTGCATGAGATGCTGAGGCACAGATTCAAATATTATTGACCTGTTTCTGAGTGCCTTGAGGGTCTTCACAACGTTCTGACTCTACACAATGGCATATATAAAACTTCCAGCTGTTAACACAAAGCATTCAAATGTCCCTTCAGGCCACATGTGAACCTTTAGAGCTCAGGTCAGCTGTGATATTAATTGCTAATAACAGCACATTTGTCTCCTTGCATAGTGCAACTGTGACATTAATTACCAGTGAGGTCACGGGTCAGGCTCAGAACCAAGCTGCAAACCTAGAGTAATTGACCTCTTTTTTTGATAAAGCTCAGTCTTCTCTTTTTTGACTCAGTTAACATTAAATTTAACTGTTCACCTTTTTAACCGGACCCCTTTTTCCTCTGCGTAATAAAGGACAACAAAATATAATCCAGTATTATAGGAACAGAACAAGACATACTTTGAATTAAGGTTTGCAGGTAGGAAGCCAAATAAGCAGAAGGATTAAAAAGGAAAATTAAAGAACTCCACCAAAACCAAAGTCTTATAACCAAAAGACTCTCAGATATAGTCAAAAACTGCCACATATTTATCCAAGACTCCGGAACTCCAAACTCTTTGCACAATCAGTCATTTTTCACTGTGGCTGTGCTCAAAATGGGCAGTTGCAGCTTGTAGGATACTGGGCACACACCGCTCTTGGGTAAGGATCTCTGTACATGAGTGATTGTGTGAGAAAGGGAGCTTGTTTGCTGGAATATATTTCCCCAAATCACTATGTTTTCAAAAATCTTTGTCAATAAAAAGACCTTTCACCTTTCCAGATGCAAACATACAGAACAGCCTGAAGCTCTCGCTGCCTCTTTCATCCCATTTTTTCCCAGCAGGAAGGGTGTATCTGGGAGGAGGTGGGAAAGGAGGAGAGAATTTACAAACACCTAAACAGGTGCTGTACTTTACCACACTACCTTTAGAGTACATACATGTGTGTACACATATACCNTGCTGAGTACAGGGGGACGATGACTTCCGTAGTCCTGCTGGCCACACTGTTCCCAATCCAGGCCAGGATGCTGTTGGCCTTCTTGGCCACCTGGGCACACTGCTGGCTCATGTTCAGCGGACTGTTGACCAACACCCCCAGGTCCTTTTCTGCCAGGCAGCTTTCCAGCCACTCTTCCCCAAGCCTGTAGCGCTGCATGAGGTTGGTGTGACCCAAGTGCAGGACCTGACACTTGGTCTTGTTGAATCTTATACTATTGTCCTAGGCTCATCGATCCAGTCTGTCCAGATGAGCCTGTCCAGTCTGTCCAGATATCTGTGTATACATGTGTGTGTGTATGTATGTACTTTTTTATATATATATATAATGCTTTATTGTTTGTGTCTATAAAAAACCCTTTGGCTCTGCAAAGACACTACCTAACTCACCCAGATCACTGCCTCTAAAAGTCAACCCCAAATCCAATGCTGAAGAGTAACACTGAGCAGCAGAGCAGGTGGCCTATAGCCTAGTCCGCTTTCTTCTGAAGAGGATGGAAGGGATGAAATGGGCTTTGACTTGAACCTCTGATGGCGTAAGGTTGTGCTGCAGGGTGGGTTAGAACATGGCTTCTTTTTGTATGTACCAACACAATTGCTACAAGCAGGAGGCTGTAATTTTTTTTTTTTAGAATTTTTACAAGAAAAAGACTGGTTATATGTTGCTGGAATGAGTTTTTGTTTCCTAATGGTGTCATTTTCTGCCATGTAGCCTGCAGTACATATTAGTGTCCAGTTTAAACAGGAACATTTTACCTCTGCCGCAGGTTCCATTCGGTATTTCAGTTTTTCTTCTCTTCCTGCATCACAAACGCATCTTCAAAAGGCTCAGAGACTCAGCTGGGTTAGTACTGCTAAGAGGAGCGCCCTTACTGCTGTTTTATAGGTAGCAACGCGAAGGCTGTCAAAGGAGAAACGGCTTCTTCGGCGTCACACGGTGCGTCGTGGGTTTTTGAAAAACTCTCTCACTCCCCAACTGCAATGTTCTAAATTGCGTGGATGCTGTGTTTTGCAAACAGCTGAAGCCACGTGAGTCAGGAAGCCTTGAATACCGTAGCCTTTAGGGAGATGAGAACCCCCTTTCTCGATTTTACATCTGCTTTTATTATCAGGTGCAGACATAGACTGTGGTAATTGGCTTGGAGCAGCTTTTGGATCTGGAATGCAGATAGGAAGAAGGATATAAAGGTATTTTTAAAATACTTCGTACCTGCATTTACAGAAAATTTTAAGAGCTGGAAAAGTAAACACTCATACAGACTTTCTCCATAGCAGGAAGCAAACAGTCATTCCTAGCTCAGTCCCTGCTCTTAATACATAATTCCCAGACATTTCTAATGTCATTAAGAGTTGTAATAAAATGCTGTTCCTTCTTAATAGTCAGGCATGGAAGCTCAGTTAGAGCAAAAAAATCCCAAACAAACAAAAAACCAGGTACAAAAAATTGCTAAGACAATAAACAGTTATATGGCTAAAATTCCAAATCTGGAAGCAGCTGCATGCATTAGGTGATTCACTGTTGAGTGGTAGATATACATATTTTTATGACCAAGAGATTTTTTTGCAGGTTTCTGTATAATAAAGTCTGGGAAATTCTACGTGCTGATTCTTGAAGAAAGACCAAACCCATATGCTCGCCAAACTGCTTAGCACAGCTGACTCTAGTTTCCTTTACATTTTTCCTCTATTTCAAGAACTCCCAACGTGAAACAAAGGAAGAGAAAGTAGGGGCAAAGTACAGTCTTGTTTATTCTTACCGCAGGGTACATTTCATGTCAAATCCCATTATCCCCATCCTGTCACACAAGGCTCTCTCCTCTTTTATTTCATAATGCTGCAACTGGCCAGGTGTTACATATCTTGTTTTCCCATGTAAAGGCTGTGAACTAATCTGAACTAATCTGCAAAGATGGTCTGAACTCCATTCTTAAATGTCAATTTAAAAGGCTAGGATAAGATTTGGTTGCCCAAACAGTCATCTAATGCCTCGTGAGATGCTATCGGATATCCCCCTGACACCAGCTGCCAAAACAGATGTTCACTGGTCTCCTGTGGGTTCCATGTCATATCTGTGAGCTTGATTCAGGAGTTTCAGATACCCTGTGACCAAAAAAGGCACTAGACAGCTATGTTTAGCCAGGTGAATCCTGTCCTTCTGTGGGGTGGATTTGAGCTTGTCAGTTAAGAGATGTAAATTTATGTACCTATGCAGAACTCTTGCAGGATGGGAAGAAAAACAGAAGGAAGATGAGAAGTCTCTGTATCAAGACGATGACAGTTTAATAGGGAAAGCAAAAGCTGCGCACACAAGAAGAGCAAAGAGAGGAAACTTTTCACTACTTCCCGTCAGCAGGCAGATTCCAGCTACATCCTGGAGAGCAGAGCCCCAGCACATGCAACAGTTACTTGGGAAGATAAGTGCCATAACCTAAAATGTCCCTCTACCTTCTCCTTTCCCCAAGCTTTGATTGCTGAGCACAACGTCATGCGGCATGTGAATGACAGAAAAGGACAGCAAAGGAGCGGTGGAAAATGTAGAAATTAGAAAGAAGGAAAATGCCCAGATGCAAATATACTTTGGTGATAGGCTCTTGTCTTAAAAGGAATGAACCTAAATTTGTTATAATCATACTGACAGCTTCTGATTTAACCTGAGTGAGAGTAATTGTGCTATAAAACCAGTACATGCTCAGAGGACCGGGAGGTCAGAGCTACCACTCTATTCCTTTCACAAAGTGCTTGACCTGTTACTCAGGGGGGTTACACCAAATTACATCCAGATGTCTCTTTTCAACCCAAATTGTTCTGTGATTCAAGTTACCCTCCAAGGCATGCCAGTTTGTGTTTAAAACAGAGACTCGTGCCTCGACAAGAGATGGCTTCCAGGCAGCTTTTATCTCTAACTAACACTAGTGAAGATGATTCCTGGAAACTAGGCAATGTAGCTGGATTTTCTATTTGAGATTCCCATTATGTTGATCTCCATTAAGCTTTGTCTGGACGACCAAGTTCTGCAAATGTTAATCTGGCAAGTTGTTCTGTTGAGGGACATTGAGCCTGAAGTGCTTGATGAGCTGAGGAAGGAGTATCCAGTGAATCTGGCTGGGGCTATCACACGTGCCAGGTACAGGAGGCTGTTTGAGCAGTTGTTATCAGTTGACAACAGCGAAGTGTGTCTCTCTCCTAGTTCCTTCCTGTTTAGTCGTGGTGCTTGGCTCCTACAACCCATCATTCCATATGTCCCATTCTAAACTTGTCCATATGCCGATTCCTGAATTTCAGCTTGACCTTTTCTCATCTTTTCATCTTTGCTTGATTAAAGTCTAGCTCCTGACCTCTGCATGCCTTGACCACAGTGCCTTGCCCCTTGCTCATGAGTCCATTCTGCTGGTGACCATCGCATTTGGCTGCTCAAAGGCTCACAACGTCCTTGTCTCCCTGGCAGACTAGCTAGCTTAAAATATACCAGCAGTTTTGTTCCCTTGTCTTACCATTAATAGGTAATTCTTTCCATTTGTTTTTTCTTTGTTTTCCTGAAGCTTTACTGAATATATGTGACTGACTACATCAATGACAACAATTTAAATAGGGTACAAGGAGAAACTCATTAATTTCTGCAGGAAAAGTAATCTTTTCACCATTAGTTTTGCTAAATGCTTTAGAAATGTTATCTGCACAGTCTTTTCAATATATGGCTGAGATTCAATGAATTACAATAACTTATCTTCAAATGAAAATCTTGCAAACATAAGATCCAGCTCACTAACATTCAACACAAACCCCCTTATTCCAGAGGAAAGCTGGCTTCCTCGCTAGCTAAAATTCTGGTTTTGTATTTGATGGGTTGAAGGGAATTAATATGGAGTGGGAGAAGCTGTATTCAGGCATAGTATTCATTCTGAAACCATCTCCACATACCATTTAGATGCTCGTTTCCATTAATTTCATTACTTATTGGAAAGCCTTGCAAAGTTGTCTTTTAAAGCGGCACGGGGAAGGAGCAGCCAGAAGTATCTGTTGTGATTAACCAGGGATATTTCTACAATTTCAACCGATCTATTCCCAAATTCAGCCTTGGGTCAGATTTGGAAAGATTTTTCTTTTTCATTTCATAAGGGCAAAGATCCTAAATTTAAAATGAATTAAAACCTGATACAAGAAAAACAAAAGGAAAAGATTATTTTATTTTCACCTTTCAGATAACAGTAAATTAAGTGTTCAAGAGGCATTTGGACAATGCCCTTAATAACAGGCTTTAACTTTTGGTCAGCCTTGAATTGGTCAGGCAGTTGGACTAGATGATTGTTGTTGGTCTCTTCCAACAGAAATAGTCTATCATATCGTATCATATCGTATCGTATCATATCGTGTCGTATCGTATCGTATCGTATCGTATCGTATCATATCGTATCGTATCGTATCATATCGTATCGTATCGCATTGTATCGTATCGTATCGTATCGTATTCTATTCTATTCTATTCTATTCTATTCTATTCTATTCTTTATATCTTATTCCTGCCTGGTTAGCGTTAACCTCTAGAAATGTAACCTATAAAATAAGGACAGATGTTTGCTAACCTAATATGTGTGTGTGTGTGTAGTATGAGAGGTGGGATATGGGGTAAAAATTCAAGTCCATAGAAAGTCGTTGCATAAAGTCAAGTCTTGGTTACTAATATGATACTGTGCAATATTTTCTCTATCCTAAAAGTAGACAGCAAGTGGCAGCCACTGTTTATCCTTTCAGCCAGTCCCCTGCTTTCCAGAAAGTGCTACTCCAGCCTAATATCCATCATTTTCTGAAAAAAGCAGAGCAAAGTTTACACCAGGGCATACAAAAGTCCCCTGTGATGTCTGTACTTACGGTTAAAGGAAGAATAGCCAACAAAACATTTTTAGCTAGCTGAGTAAATAATTCAAAAGTCTGGCTAGATATGGCAGCGAACATGAGACACAACTTCAATGGAGTTATGTCATCGACAGCGTTTTCCCCCCACTTTGCATTCCGTTCTGAGCAATTAGAAGATAGATGTGCTTAAAATAGATAATTTTTTTGTGCTTTTTTGCTCACATCTCAATATAAGGTGTGGAGTCATCATAATGGGACAAAACTCTAACGGGAATTCCCCAGAGTGGAGAACAGAAGAGAAATGTGGGAGCTGGGTGCACAAGGGTGATGCCTTTCCAAAGACGATGAAATGGGTCCTTTCTATGTATGAGTAATGGGCTCAGACTTCTATACGCCCTGAATTACAGGGAAGTTCGAACTTTCAGAGGATGAAATATTGCAGCAAATGTGCAACATCCCCAGGTGCGTTACAGGAGAGAAGTGGAAATGTAAAAGGAACTGACCAAGTTGATGGGAGCGGTGGTCTAGCCTTGACAGAGTGCCACTGAGGTCCATCCAGCCACCTGTAAACTTGCTAATCATTCTGCAGGAAGAATAAGCATGTTTCTGTGCAAGGTGAGATTAGAGAGAAGAGAAGGAAATGATGGAGACCTGTTCAAATAATGATTCCAGCCTCCTGTTATCACACACAGCCACAGCCCTTTCATAAACTGATCAAGCTCCATCCTGAAAGTAGTTTACGTTTTCCCCTGGAACTTTGCGACTTTTGTCAATGTGCTGTCCCTCAACTTCATCACTTCCAGATGCTTAAGATCAGTTTGACCTTCACTGAATAACAGACAAAAAAGTAGAAAAAACAGTAAAGTTCATTCCCATTGGAAGAACAGTGGATCTGAAACAGCAACCCAAATGCATGTTGTAGCCGTTACTCACAGTTTGGAGTAGCGGCTGTCCTTAACTTCAAGACATTGAGAGGGGTGCACTGAAATCTATCTTATATCCTAAAGATTTAAATGTGTGGGAGTTGTTTCTCTCCTTTTGTAAGAAAGCACTGCTTATATGTCACAGTTTTCTCTTTCTGTTGTGTTCATTTTTCTAATAAAGAGGGAAAGGATGGAACAGACGGCGTATTTTAGCTTAGACTTTCCCATGCAGAGCTCATTAATTCAAGTGTGGGGAGCTGTAATGCAAAACCCCATTCAAATCACAGCACTTTCAACTTGCTGACGTATCCTATAGGTCATCATGCTTAATTTTGTTTCTTAGGACTGTGAACTTTTAAAACGAAATGTTTCACAATAGCGCCTCAGCATTTTTATTGTAACATGAGCATTGCGAATACATCATAAATCACGTTCATGCCTTTTATACTGTAGTGCACCTGGCATATTAAAACTGAAGGTTAAAGTTATCTTTGTCGAGCGCTAAGCATACAAGCCAGACGATGAATAGAAAAAGGAATGTAACAACCTTCACCCACGTTAGGAATAAAACCATCCAGCTAAAACTCAGAGGTATGCAAAGGAACTAAGTTCAATGGGTTGTAGTTTGGTATTTACAGAAGTATTATTTCCAAAGCAAAGGAAAGGAGGCTGTCAGACTTCTCTGCCTAATCTGTGGAAGGCATCCTGACGTCAGAAAATACATAGCCTGGAAGGAGGAGGCACGGGACCAATACCATTGAGCCTGTTTGTGTCTATTTGCAAGGTCAAGCAACAATGCTGGAACTAGTCTCACTGACCCAAAGGCAGCACTAAGCATACGGGCACCCTTTGAGCCAGCCATCATTGCCCTGCTGTCCTGGTTTGAGGTAAAACAGAACCGATTTTCTGTTCAGGAATTTTACTTTGCAGCTAAGCCTCTTCTACCTACCTGAACTCTCTGAAATTAACAGCGTATTGTCCAGACACTGTTCACTCCCAGAGGGATAAGACCTGACTGTTTCTCACCTATGCCAAGGAACGGGATGCAGAGAGGCTCCTGCTTATCCTTATTGCTATCACACCCAAGGGCAGCCAGCTTTGGTATTTGCCCCGTTGGAGAGTGGGAAGCGGAAAAGCGTAGAGGGGTCACACCTGTGGGGAGGACCAGACAGGACAGGTGACCCAAACTCAACCAACAGGGTGTTCCATCCCATCTGCCTCATGCTCAGTATAAAAGCTGAGGGATCAAAGGGTCAGCCCTCTTTCTTCAATGGCCGGCGTTCAAGGAGGACTCTATTCGCCTGCCTTTGATCCTGACCCATGCATTCCTGAATCCAGATCTGGAATCCAGTTCCAATCTGTTGCTGAGTCTAGTCTGGGACTTTCCTCTTGCCTGCCAGTGATGTGATTGTCATCCTGGGAGCTTGATATGGTTTTGTATATCTTGTATATATTTCATTATTTTATTTTTTATTATTTTATTACAATTTCCATTAAAGTAGACTAGTTTCTTTTTTAAACTTGTCAGTCTCTTTCTCTCTCTCCCTCCTCTGCTTGGAGACAGAGGTGGGGGAGAGCATCTGTTGTTCATTTCAGTGACCAGTCTGACCCAAACCACGATGTCTGCAGAATGCGTCCCTTAAGCCTTAACCTGCCTTCTATGTGATAAAAAAGCCTCAACAGTTTTCCCCTTGTAATTTTGAGGAATGCAATGCTTGCAGGGCTTTCCCAGTTTGAACGCAGTCTGATTTTCTAGTTGAATATATGTGGATATACATGAAAGCATTTCCAGTTGCCCTCAGTATATCATATTTTCATCTTCTTTTCCACTTCTTAAGTGCTGTGGACTGTGCTGTCTTTTCAGAATTTCCTTTTCTCTTTCTCTGAATAAAATCCAGTGAATACAACATTAAGATATAAAAGGCTGGTTGGAGTCTTCCCTAAGCATTTGTGAAGAGCTTACTTCCCATTGGATCTCATTTACGGCTGAGGCTTCACAGAGCTGAGGCCATTTAGCACAGCCGAGCTTTGCCGTTGACGTTTATTCCCCTGGTGATTTTGGTCAGGATTCCAGGAGAAAAATGAAAGAGGAAAAATGATCTTGGAGTTACAGGAATCAAATCTGAGCTCACATTTGGACCTATATGCATAATACCCCTTCAGCTGAAATCAAGGATGCAATATTTAACTCCAGTTTGCAGAAATATGGCAAAGAGCTATTCAATATTGGAGTTGAATGATTTGAATGCTTTTCCCCACCTCTGCAACTTTCTTCCCAGCTGGCATCTGGAAAATCATTATGCCACAACATGTAGAATTGTCATTATGCATCTAGGTCCATAGGTGGGCACCTAGACCACAAATGTGTGGGAGCATCAAGTTCCCAGCAGACTTTGAACTCTGCGTGCTGTGAATTAGCTAGCTAAACATTGGAACTTGGTGTCCAATTAGATGTACCCAAGTGCACGGTGAAAGCAAGTCACAAAGAGCTGTCATGGACTACGAATTACAAAGGAAAAAAGAAAGAAAAAGGAAGCGTTTCCTGATGTTCGGTTTCAGGAAACTGTGTTTCAGTTTGTGCCGTTGCCTCTGGTCCTGTTACTGGGCATCACTGGAAAGAGCCTGGCTCCATCTTCTTTGCACCCTCCCTTTAGGTATTTATGTACAGTGATGAGATCCCCTCGGAGCCTTCCTTCTCTAGGCAGTTCCAGCTCTCTCAGCCTTTCCTCACAGGAGAGATGCTTCAGTCCCTCAATCACCTTTGTGGCTCTTCGCTGGACTTTGTCCAGTACGTCTGTGTCTCTCTTGTACTGAGGAGCCCTGACTGGACCCAGTAGTCCAGGTGTGACCTTACCAGGGCTGAATAAAGGCGGGCCATCACCTCCCTTCACCCCCTGGCAATGCAGCTCAGGATATCATTCACCTTCTTTGCAGTAAGGGTATATTGCTGCCTCATGTTCAACCTGGTGTTCAACAGGACCCCCAGGTCTTTTTCTGCCAAGCTCTTTTCCAGTTAGGTGGCCCCATTTTGTTACCTCCTTTTAATTTTATTTGTTTTCTCCTTTTTGTTACCTCCTTATTATCTTCCTGCTTGGCTCAGCTGAGTCCAAGTCATCAACATCCACTACGGAAAAGGAAGTTCTAAATACAGAGATATCCACAAAATAACATTTTTCACAAGAATTCTGTCAGACCACAAATGTCATCCTCAATGTTAGGATAAAAATCAGCTAAAACTGCTTTTCTGTCAAGTTTCATTTCTTTCTATTGCTGCTCATTATTCGAACCTAGCTAAGGTCGGCAAATTTTAGGATGTGGGCAAACATAACCAAGGGGACATGTGTTGCCCTATTGCCTTTCCTGCTGCTGTGTGGTGTTTGGAGTAAAACTGAACACAGTCCAGGACTAAACTGCTTTTCAGGGTCAGCAGTAAAGTTATCTGTATAACTCGTATGTAATCCCTTGAATAATATCTGAACTAGCTTAGACATTTGAGTATGGGAAGCCTGGGCAACCTGTGGCCATGTTTCCACAGCAGACCCCTAGCAGAGGACAGAACGATTTCCATGGACTAATGGCCTCTTCCAGCACAACCACACTTGCTCCTGTGACACCAGGTCACCTCCAACACCAGGTGCCTCCAACCAGAAGAGGATTTCTGTCAAGTGGAGATATACAACTCTGATACAGTACCTTGAAGAAGGGATGAAGAACACCTGAGTTCAAAGAAACCAAGTATCTAAAGCAAGGGAAGTCTTCTTTCGTTATATGATTGGTCTCCTGTGTTACTCTACCCATCTCCTTTCTGTTCAGCCCTGTTTCATGAGCAACTGTGTCTTTATTCTTTCCCTTGTGTTGCAGACGGAGCTTCAGTCTATCCAGAAGGAACTACAAATTGGTCTCTTCTGGATGTGCTTCACAGTACTGGTTACTCTGTCCTGAAAAGGATTTGCAGAACATAGACAAATCAAAGCAGGAACACTTGAATATTGGTGGGAGAGAGTGAGAGGGGAATCTAATCAAAACCAAAAAGTTCTAGGAAAAGACTGGCAGCTTCACAAAGAGAAAGAGAATATGGTTAAGTAGTAAGAACAAAGTGACGGGATAGAGAATGCAAAAAATAGTGTTTTCTTTCTCACAAAGCCAGGTACAGAAGGCAATGGAACAAAATTAAAGAAAGGGCATTCTTTTTTCATTCAACACATTATTAGACTATTGAGCTCACTAGCTACATCATACTGACAGATTAAATAGTACCTTAAAACCTTTGGCTGGTGGCACTGGAATATAATCTTCTGTACTGTTAAATTTTGGTCCAGCTAGCCTTCTCTGGCACAGATGAGGACCTATTACAGGCCATGGACTACTTCAGTAGTCGTTTCGTAGGCGGTCATATTATTTCGGTGGCTGAGAGAGTTTAGTATTACACATGGGTGACTCATCAGCACCTGGACTTGGAACCTTGGAGCATTCAAGAAGCGTGGCCAGCAGGTTGAGGGAGGTGATTCTGCCCTTCTACTCCACTATTGTGAGACCTCACCTGAAGTACTGCATCCAGCTCTGGGGCCCTCAACACAGGAAAGATATGGACCTGTTGGAGCGGGTCCAGAGGAGGCCACAAAAATGATCAGAGGGCTGGAGCCCCTCTGCTGTGAGGACAGGCTGAGAGAGTTTGGGTTGTTCAGCCGGGAGAAGAGAAGGTTCCAGGGACACCTCATTGTTACCTTTCAGTACTTAAAGAGGGCCTATAAGAAAGACAGGGACTAACTTTTTAGCAGGACGTGATGCGATAGGACAAGGGGTAATGGTTTTAAGCTAAAAGAGGGTAGATTTAGACTAGATATAAGAAAAAAATATTTTACAATGAGGTTGGTGAAACACTGGCTCAGGTTGCCCAGAGAGGTGGTGGATGCCCCTTCCCTGGATACGTTCCAGGTCAGTTGGACAGGGCCCTGAGCAACCTGATCTCATTGAAGATATGCCTGCTCATTGTAGAGGGCGTTGGACTAGGTGACCTTTAAAGGTCCCTTCCAACCCAAACTATTCTATGATTCTGTGATTCTATGATTCAATAGGCTTATATAGATGTAGCTACAGTGGCAGGGAGTTTTCAAGGTTAAGTATTTAACATGTTTCCTGAAAGGACTGAAAAGTTATATGGTGTCAGGAATGAGATAAAAATGACATTAATGACAGATGTCTCCTGCTTTAGAGTTTATAACTGTTCATAATGATCAGACATGGGGAGTAAATCTCATGTTGGAATAAAATGCAGCCAGAGTGGCATTTCTTAACAGCTTTGCCTAGCATCTGGCTAAGGTTGATTTCTCAGTGAAGCAGATCTTTGATCCTGTCTGGCAAGTGGTATGACTCCTCTATGAAGAACTAAAATGCTGACTTGAGAAAGAAGAATATGGTTAAGAATGAATAAAAAGGAAGATAAAAACAGCCAAACCCTTTTGACACAACTGATTTGATTTTCCTTTACATTGGCATAGGTTTTCCTTGAAGAAGGTGGCGGTAGGAACATACACTAGTGATATGTCTCCCTGGAAGAGCCATCCATTATGCTTTGAATGAAAATCGACTTAATGCTAACAAGATTTGAGGCCTTTATTTATTCCAACCACACAGACACATGGATCAGACTTGAAGGTTCGTGATGGTTTTATTTGTAGATGATTTTGCCTAATGCTAGTTATCTCTGACAGCATTTACTTTGATTGAATTTATTCCCCTTGATGTGATTACACATGTGAGATGAGCATTGGGCAAAAGGACACCACTAATGCCATTGTCATTAAATCTTGTTGCCCTTGCGTCATGCAAAATCCGTGTTCCAGCTCTGAGCCATATAAATCTATTGTGTTTAATCAATCAGGACCACATTTAGTGCATTCACAATGCAGTCACATTGGTGACTTCACTGTTCCAGTTAGTGAAAAATAATGCAAACATATTGCCACCAAGCATGACCTAAGCAGCCCTGCAGCTCAGAGCCTGCAATGAGCTTCAGGGCAATGTTCTTCTCTGTTACACTCCAAAATCTGGAACGACTTTATTGGTCTCTATCTATTAACTTTAGATTACACCTGTGCAGTGGAGACCTTGCATCCATGTGAGGACTTTGCTCCACTTAAGACAGCAGGTTAGAAAGCCCTTCATTTCTATTCCATGCTTAGTGCATAAAAGTCTTTCTAAAGAAAACCATCACCAAATTTAGTTTTCTTGAACATGGCACTACAAACTTCCACGATTCAGCTGCTGATTTACAAGGGATATAACCATCTGTGAATCAAAGAATCATAGAATAGTTTGGGTTGGAAGGGACCTTTAAAGGCCATCTAGTCCAACCACCCTGTAATGAGCAGGGACATCTGTAACTAGACCAGGTTGCTCAAAACCCCGTTCAACCTGACCTGGAATGTATCCAGGGATGGGGCATCCACCACCTCTCTGGGCAACCTGGGCCAGTATTTCACCACCCTCTTTCCATGTAGACCTCTGGAAGTAGTGACAATTTTGCCACGCTCTGCCATCCCCACTGTGACTCACAGCCCTGAGAACACAGTTTGGTTCCAGGTCTCCAAGCTGAGCCTGTTGGATTGGTCTCTAAGATGCTTATTGGTGTCTTTAACTTCGAGAAATCATGTTAGCGGGAAGACTCAGAGTGATACACAGGGGCTTAGAGCTCATGTGTTGGGGTGGGGAGGGGGGCGTTGAGCTCAGCAAGATAATGTACTTCCTTCACCTGCGAATTCTTTTAGATCCAGATTGACTGATGTGTTTAACTTAATTGCCACTTGGAGGAAGCTTCGATTAATTTGGCTATGTAGTGCATAATTTATTTCTTCTCAAAGTGAAGCAAGTTGCGTTGCACTTTCTTTTACTGTGAACTAAATGTCTGCACGCAGGGACTGCTCCAAAAAACCCAGTGTGCACTAGTTTTCAGCTTTCTTTACTACACATCACATCCCGAATAGGAAAAGGTGTTAGACCCTTAACATTGTTTTCTTCGGTTCCAATCTCACTTTTCAGAAATTATTGACACTCCTGAGACCTCTGCTGAGCTGCCAGCTAACGCTATCCGTGCCTAAAGATCCCGATGGTAAACATCTTGAAGTATTTCTGCAGGTGCTTGTTGCAGATATCTGGCCTTTTAAGGCTCAGATGGAAATGTGGAACCACTGGAGCATGCTGATTCAGACAGTTTTGTTAATAAGCCGGACAATCACGAGAGGAAAGGCAGAAATGAAAGATACGCTGGTCTTGTGTTTTTTACATCCTGACCTCTTTCCTTGCATAGCTGTTAGCTTACCTGTTAAGTTAAAGACTAATATTTATAAGGCCCTATACTGTTTGCATGTGAAAGATGACGAAAATAGACTATTTATGAATACAAACACTAAAACTTCAATACTTCCCAACTCCTACAAGCTTGGCTTCTCCGCCTGAGCAGCACAGAGAAGCAAAGGCAGCAGCTCTTTTGGGGTGGAAAAGAGTCTTGAGTCTCTCCTCTCACAGAGGTACCTCCAGGTACATCCTTTATCTCCAGAGCAACAGAATAATCTGAACCATGTCCTGATGGTTCATTCAGTGTTATTGGATCCATACTGCAATGACATGAAATGAATCAGGTCTTGTTTGTCCACTCCACACATCACCCTCCCTTCTCTAACCCTCCAAGGTCACAAGAAGCTCCTCACGCTGTTACAGCACTAAGCTCTATAGTGAAAGACCAAAGGTCACAACTGCAGTGATCAACACAAAGACAGCAGAAGAGATCCCAGCGCCATAGGGCTCTGCTCTACCAGTGAATTTATCTGAGGTGAATGGTTAAATAGATCTATTGCATCTCTTAGAATTCCTTTGCAAGAACCTAATTCTGTCCGAACCTTCTGTAGGAAAACCTGGGCTCAGACTGATGGTGGTGAACACCCAGCACAACGTTTGAATGATTAGGAGGTGTGATGACTAAGTGTTTCTTATGAAGCAGCTTTTCATAGGTACGGTCTAAGCAATTTGTACAGTTCTGGGGTGTCTTTCGTGCCACCATCACCTTTATTTCTGCTTTTCTGCTGTTTGGATTGTTCATTGTTGATAAAACCGTATTGACGCTGTTGAGTTACTGTATGGCACACGGCCGTGCACACACAGAGAACAGTATGTTATGACACCCCTTATGGCTTGCCAGAAACAACGGCAAGAATTTCTGAAGCCTCTTTGACCGGGAGACCTGTGCCATTTGTAAACTGTTGCCCACTTT
The DNA here is from genome assembly GCA_013397275.1 of Burhinus bistriatus. Classification (NCBI taxonomy): domain Eukaryota; kingdom Metazoa; phylum Chordata; class Aves; order Charadriiformes; family Burhinidae; genus Burhinus; species Burhinus bistriatus. The sequence goes on along the minus strand of VYXH01001437.1, from coordinate 399,139 downwards.
TGAGATGGTGAACTGAGGAATACAGAGGAAATCATTCCCCAAATGACCGTGATCCTACGTCACTCAACCCACTGCAATTCTCAACACACCTCTCCCTGAGCTGCTGTCTGTTTTACTGAGCTCCCATATACACCGTTCTTCTTCCTCTTCTGAATTAAAATGAATTTTGTAGTAGTCAGGTTTCATTACCCTGTTTATCCTTTCAAAATACTTGTGTATCTCAAACTCACAAAACATCTGATTTTGTTTGCAGATGATTTTTACCTCCCACAAAATAACTAAGAGAACATTCAGTTTGATTGCTTTCATTTATTTGCCTATTAGTCTGTTTGTAGCTATAATAAGAAAGCAAATGATTCCACTGTATATTTTATTTATGTGATTTGTCTGAGTAGTAAACTGCAAAGCCTGATCCAAACACTAAAAATTATGGAGTTGTGGCATCCAAAGTCCTAATTGGAAACATTATATGGAGGATTTGCAAGCTACAGAGCTCACATGAAGAGTCAGAAACAGAACCTAAACTTCCTTCTTCTCCCCTCACTGCATTCAAAGTTCGGGGTTGCTCAAATCCATGCAGAACACCTTTATGCACCCTAACTTTACCAACCCCCAAACAGTTAAGATCCATCAGAAATAAACTATCTTTTTGTTGTTCACTAGTGCCTTTAAGTGAGTGTTTAATTTTGCTGTCTCCAGTGGGGTGGTGCCACCTTCTAGCTCGTTGGTTTGCAAACCTCCTTTGTTGTCCATGATCTAAAGCGGGAGTAGTGGCAAAGCACCTCCAGCTTTAAAATCCTGTGCAAAGGACCAGGTGCTTGCCCTCTATCATCTTTCAGTCTTTAAGACTGCATCACTTTCTGGAACAACCTATCCCTTCTTGGAGGTTTTCAGGGCAGCTAGTAACGTGTAATTACATTTCTCCGTTTATTGTGATTAACGGCATGTAGCAAGTTTTGCCGTTATTTCACTTCTAGTAATTTTGAAGCGGAAAGGCCAGGTTTCCCCTCCTGTGTTACAGGCTTGTAAGACACACGGCTATTACATTTGTTGCCTACATCATGGGAATGCATTATGGAGCAGCTTTTAGGAACAGGCTATATCCTGCCAGAGAGGAAAAAAAAATATAATAAAAAAGAGCCTGGGTTGTTATTTTTGAAGCAGTGTTCTTTTTATGAGTGTTCCTAAGGATGCGGTCAGCAGATCCATTTCATAATTGTTTCTGTGTCCTGCTGCGTGCAAGGCACTTTAAAAGGAACTTTATTAGTATAAATGAGGGAAAAGTCCTGGCTCATAGTTCACTAAAACCCCTGTCTTGATGAGTCAGCATATTTCTTCTTCTTTCCACTTCCAAGCAATTATTCTGATCTATGGAACAACATTGATGAATCAGATGGCTTCTATTAGTTATACAGACATAATCTGCAAAGTTTTAATGGAAACAAATTAATTAGATCTGAGTTCCTTATTAAATAGGGGAAAAGAATCAGAAACGTAGCACGATTGCTGTCTGGGAAGGAGAATCCGGACAAAGTAGAAATAAGACAGGCACCAGTCCTTAAGGTGTGTGTGCGTAGTGTGTGAAACAAGTTATCGAAACGTCTGGTAAATGGTGCGTGGCATGAGGTGCTCAGGCCCAAACGAGAGATTTTTATTTCACTCTCCAAACCTATTCCCCCCGCCCCCCACCTTGAAGTAAATGCAAATGAAAATTGAAGTTAAACTTCGGATCTAGATATCTGATGCCAAAGTGAAAAGAAATACCTACCCTGAATATTAAAAAGTTATCGACTGAATTAAACTGTTTCCTGGGAGAATTTGGCAGGATCTCAGCTTTGGATTAAACTGTTCAAAATAGTACTATGCTTGGGAACAGATCATGCGCACCTTAGCCACAGATATTGATAGCTTGTATCAGAATTTGGGTGTGGACACTTTTTGGACTCATTTATGGTGGAAATTACTTCTTTTTTTTCCCCACACACTGTATTTTTAAGGCCAGTCTTTTGTTTGTGCTTCTCTTGGTGGGAGAACTCTGAGTTTAGACACCTTCTGTGCAGATGTCTCTGTCTGAGCTGGAGGACTCCTTCTACCACAAATGGATTGAAAAAAACCCAATCTTCCATGGTAAAATTCACTCAGTCTATTTTAGACACTTATTTTAGGACCTGTAATGTCCTGCACTCCTTTGCATATCCTGATTAGATTTCCTCTACCTGAAAGGCAGCCTAGGAGACAAGCCACACTTATTTTTAGGCAGATCAATCCCATGCTGTTGTTGCTTCTTTTTTGTTTTGTACTCTTTTATTTGTTACTAAGTGTTATACAATTCTATTTTTTTTATAAGTTGGGAGATGGAGACAAACCTTTTGGTTCTGGGTTTGCACAGCACTTCAGGACCAAAATAACAATCAGAGCAAACCTCTGAGCCTGGAGCCCGCAGTTTGGAGGCAGTTGTGGCTCTTTGGGTTCAGACTGGTTAATGGAGGCAAAAGTCTCATCCTGCTTTATCTCATTAATGCCTCGGTGAAAGCTTTAACTAAAGGTCACACGAACTCCTGTGTGGAGCTCCATGTTGCTGAGGTTGTGCCGTTACTGGTATCTTCTTATATCTTGGACTGCCATGTAGATAAATCTTTCAACACGTGGCACCTTCCGGTGGAGAGACTAACCTTTTGGCATTCAGATGGAAGGGAAGAGAGGAACCTTCACTGGGCATGGTTCACCCATAACACTTTTCATCAAGCCCCTGCCTTTTGCACAGTGTAAATTGTGGGCTTTCACAGTAAGACGAGCAGAATGCAAAATGAACAGAGGAGGCTGCCTTCCTACAATTTCTTTCTTCCCCAGAATAGTCACAAAATTGTGTCAGAGAAGAAAATTGCTGCATCATTTTCCAGACAGAGGCTAGTCTGAAAATTCTCTCTCCTAGGTGCAACATATTGCTGACAAAGCAATAAATAGAAGTTGGAAAAAAAGAAAAATCCTGAAGCTCAGGGTCTTTTTAGCTGCGTCTGCAGTTGCTCCTTGTACAATCAGAAGATAATTAGCCATTTTATTTGCCGGCAGCTCACCTTCTGGACACTCCGCTGTGTATGTCTCATAGCCCAGTGCTCCACCAGTGACATCTACTGGCTAACACCACCCTCGGCATCCCACACAGTGGTGGGACCAGATGGTGGGACTGGACATGGTCCAAGATCGGGGTGGCATGGAAAGGCAGACACTGGAGAACTGTCACTGCTGAGAAGATGAGCAGTGTGAAGGGTTTGCTCAGTTACAAAACCCTCAAAATTCTTTTGACCAGCATCATCCCTGGCCAAGTTATGAGGCTTTTCATCACTGATTAATATTCAAAAAGGGCATGATGTGCCTGTGGGCACAACTGGTTTGATGAATGTCCAATATGTCTGATTTAGTGCTGTAGTGCCTCTGGAGTAAGTGAAGTTTTGGGATCATCCCCAACTTTAGCTTCATTATGTTGCTCTTATCTACTGTCTGTGTAAAAATTATTGTGGAAGTTGGTATTATTATGACTCTTGCAAAAGGGAAAACTTTTGGCTACTGGTTTCAGCCGATGAAAACCATGTCACCATTGAATGAAAAAACACGCAGCTATTCAATTGGCTGTCACAGTTTCCAAAAAGATTCCCATTGCCTAACCTCCAGGGAGTGAATTTTAAGCCATAGCTATGGGATCGGTAAACACCTATGGAAAACACAAAGAATTGCCTTGAAAAGGGGAGTTTCTGAAAGTTTGGATACAGTGATGTTTTATACTTGGCCTCTGGTACGTAAATCCGTGAGTTAAAGTTGTCATTCTTAAACCTCAATATATCATCAATCATCATTAGTATTTGGTTGAATCCCTCCTCCAAAACAAATACAAAATAAATGACAAACATCAAGCTGAATTCTAAAGTTCAGCCGCGTTTGTGCCCTTCAGTGTTCACTATTTGCAAACATTACTCAACATCCAGTCCCTGCTAGAGATGAACTGCCGGTTGTTTGTTTGGAGCCATTGAACCGTGTAAGGCAGGCAACATTTTGTAGCCTAGCAGCAAGCCAAAAATAAACCATGCTGTGTGAAACACTGACACGCAATGGTGTTTCTGCCTTGTATTTTTTAGTGTCCTATGTCTTGGCCAAATAGAAGCGGTGTTTAAGCAACGGTTAGAAGACACCTTTTCGCAAAGCACCTGTTTGCAAAACTATTCCACTGCCCAAATCCCAAAGTTTGGCTTCTGTTTGTATAGAAGAGACACTTTTTTAGTTTTGCTTTGTTTTGTTTTAAGTAAGAATTATTAGCTTTCTAAATGAGGTTACTACCTTTCCACCTCCACTGAAAAGACACATTTCTGCACCTTTTTTCCTATGAAAAGCCAAAGGAGCAGACTTCAGCTGTTCCCACTGTGGGAGACCTTCTTGCTATTGTTATTTCAGCTTAGTGGTTTCATTGGCACAGAATCACAGTGAAAAGCTAATAGATAAGGTCTATTTCTGCTAAACAGCTCCCTCCCACCCCACCCCCCGTCTTGCTTCTGGGTATGCAATGCATTTCCTTGGTTTCATGCTATAAAAACATCTGCCTTGTGGGCTGTAACACAGCCTTCACATTATATTGGACACTCTTTATTGGAAAAATATCCGAACGCTTTAAAAATGATAATTATTTCCTAGGGCCACAGGAGCACTCTACAGAGGCCAGAGAAGACATGGATGGAACATTATGTCAGGTGGATGCAGCACTGTGCTTCAGAGATGGCCAATCTTAAACTGCATGGACATGAGCTACGCTTTGTCAGTTGGGCTGGGACCAGGGAAATCTCCCTGCAGTGTAGATATGGCTTAAGGCCTTCTAGACCGTATCCTAAGGCGCTTTCAGTGAGAACCGTGGGAGTTCACCAGATGGTCATTTCTAACATTCGCTTCGGTAGTCTGATATGCTACAGACCTGCTTTAAATCCAAATGTGTTCACAGGCTAAATTCTCTTGCTACCACTTGGACATTTCTCAGTCAGTGGGCTTACAAGATACTACTACTTGTTGAGGTCCTATAATTCCGTGGTTGGCAGGCAACTCACATCCATATTTTGGGTTAGTTTAGAGGAAGAGAGAATTGTTCATTTGTTTTCCCAAGCGGAGAATGGAATAGAAAAATCAGTTCTACCAAGTGACAATAATTTCACTGGACTTTAGCTGACCACCACAGGGTCTGCACTGTGACTAACTCTGTTTAGTCAGCTAAGGTCCAGGATTTGTCTGCGATACTCTGATATCTACTTGAGGAGGATATTGCGCTCTGAAAGGGCTTTTTTCTTTCCATTGACTGAAGGCAAAGAGTTCAGTTGTGGATATCTCTAGCACAAATATCTATATTTTGTGTACACAGCATGATTCCTTATTTCCACATTGTGAGATTCTTGAGGAAGTGGTTAATCTGCTCTGAACAACATGCACAGCCAGCTCCTCTAAATAATGACAAATTTCCTATCCTGCTCTTACATACACATATTTATCTTGCAAATATCTTGGTAACATGCTTCTTTGCTTACTTCATTTGGCTTTGTTGGATTTGAATCAGGTTTAACCAACCCATTGTTTCCTGTTACAGTGGATCCTCCAAAATGTGGGATTCACAGGAATGTAGAACGCAAGGTAAAACTGAGCACTTGCAAATCCCAGTGTAACTGAAACAAAGAAGCTGGACGCTATCTAATGAGCCATATTAGAAAGAGATTTCAAGGCTTAGACGTACAGGTTAACCGGAAGAGGCGGCCAATATTGCCTTTTGTACTTGGTTAAATTCCAGACATCTTGCCTAATAGTTATTCTACAAAACATAAAGAAAAACAAAGCAAAAACCTTCCTTGGATTAGTGGACAACTTTGTGGAATCAGGAGCTATTAGAAAAGGAGATAAATCTGAGCTACTTTAATTTGAAATCTTTGACAATCTCTGGCAAATCTTCAAAATCTTTGAAATGTCATGCAAAGGTCGGTGTTTGCTTGTACATCACTAAAGGAGGTTCGTTCTCCAGCTTGTGGTCCTCAGTTCCCATTTATTTTCTCTAAAACAAGAACTTTAGGACTGAACACAAAACTTTCCCTATTCAAAGCTCAAGGACACGGAGGGTAGATTTTAATGGTATTTTAACCATGGTCCAATTGATCTAGCTTTCCTTTACACTGGGCCATAAACATCCTTAGGTTTTTCCTTAAAACATTATTCCATTTTCCTCAAAAGATAGAAAATTTACTACAGAATCAGGCTGGCATCTGAAAGATGAATTGCATTCCTGATGTGAGCAAGGTAACTATCACATTACCTAATGTATTAAAATAAGAGAAAAAGGTTCATGGCTCTCTAGGGTGGTAATAATATTTATGAGAAAAAATAAAAGATGAAATTTAGAAATACAGGCTCTGCTAAACAGCTCTATAAATAAAGAAGAACACATCGGAAGAACTAAACAGGTGTGGAAACTGCCATAAATTGTACCTTTGAGGTGGTGACTTGTAATGGTAGAACATTAAGATCATCATTCAAATGGCCTGTCTCTGAAAGGTGTTTCTTGTTGTCTCCTTTATTACATGCTAACCCCCTGCTTGATGAATGCTTAAAGAATTCCTTTAAAGGAGGAATTGCTGCCTCTGAGATATAACGTTTAGAACAACATTACTAGATGATTTCAGCATATTTATAACTTGTGCACAGTCTCGCACTTCACAAAACCAGAAGAGTGGGGTTCGGGCAACTCAAGTGGTGATTCATATTTCGTTATTTTAGATGTCTAAATGTTAAGTGTGCAACTCTAAGCTGGTCTAAGATTAAGAAAGTTCTCTTTATAGAAAATAGAGAGAAAGTAGAGAGAAAAAGTTGCCTCCAGAAACTGATTCATTTGGTGACCATTTTATGACTGTGTTAGACAGGGATGAATTTCCCCCTGGAGGTGTTGATGTCTCTCCATTAGTGCTAAAGGGATTCCATACTGCCCAGTTCAGATTTAGGCATTTAAAAATTGGATTTTGAAGTCAGGTTGCATGAATCATATTGAAGTGATGATGTTATGTTCCAAATTTATTTAGTGGAAAAGGAGACCAGAGAACTGGTAAACTATGGAAAAGCTGCAAGTACCATATTTATCAAAAAAAGCAGCAGTTATAGCAGCACCATTAAAATAAAATTCTATTTTAACTCATTGAATAGGCACATGGAAACAGGAAGGGAACGTGTTCAACTAAAGATTCTCAAGGCTTTCTTTTCATAGTTACTCATTTCTGGGCTTAGAACTCGTGACCCCTAGTTTCAGAACTAAGTCCCATTTTTTGCTTATTGCATTCTTCATCCTCCATCAGTGATCAGCCTACTGTCATTCGGATCTCCAGGGTTGTTCTTGTCAGCTACTTCTGTCTATCGTTAGTATGTATGTTATTGGCATTTTATGAGTTCTTAAAGCCACCTAGGCTGATGTGAGCCTGACACAACGCCTGTCCATTGCGATCTGCTTGATCTCAGTCACTTTCAGCTGTGATTTAAACCTCATAGATAAAACGTTTCCATTCCAGTAGCATGGTCTAAATTTTATATTTCTCCCATGTTTTCTGAGTGAAACTAGTTCTGCTACAAGGAACTCTGATAATAAAGAAAAAACACCCGCTTTAATACTTACACACGCCCAGTAAGTTTGAAACCTGTTGAGAATCGTGTATGCATTTTTCTTGGCGTAACCTCCCATCCGAAAATGCTTGACAGGAAAGATTAAGCAGTGATCATACAGGTATACATGAGGAGAAGGAAGGCGTTTGGAGTGATGGCCAAGTACAGTCTGAACAGGAAGAACCACAGTGTCTGAAGACCTGGGCGCCATCCTCAGTATTCACCGTAGGAACTGAAATCTGCAAATGATGCGTTCTCGCAAGCCAGAAGAATTGGTTGACTCCAACCTTGTTCCCGTAGTGAGTGTGGGAGGGATGATGGTGAAGGGAGAGGAGGCTGTGCGTGTATCACCTCTATAGCTCTCCATTTTCTCTCAGAGAGGAGAAAAGGTCAAACGCCAATGTGTTCTTCTCAGCCTCAGGCCCCATCATACACATGCTAAAGCGTAGCAAAGAAGGAAGATCAATACCTTCCTCCGTTTTATTTGCCAGTGAAGCCAATGTAGAGCTGGTAGCACCTCACTTACAGCTTGAGCTTTGACATCATGGTGTTGCTGATAAATAGGCTTTCTTTGCAAGGTTGAGCAGGAAAATGAATCAGCTTTCTGGTCCTCTTTCCATTCTGTGGGCAGAAAAAGGGTGTGATCTGCTTCAATGACTCCCTGGGGTTCATGTAATTAAACACGCTTTTTCAGTGATGGGCAATGCTGTCCATCCCCTCCCGAACTCAGGAAGAGTCTGCCATGGTCTTGCTCTGGGGGTTAACATGACTGATGTGATGAGATGAGGTCTTGCTGGCAGACAGTAATGGCCAAGAAGAAACAGACATATCTTTGAGGGTAGAAACTCAATGGAGATGAGCGTGACTTCTGATGGGTACTGCAGTATGTCACCCCCAAGACTCAAACCCACGTGAACGCCTGTCACTGCCAGAGTAGCACACCAACTCTCAAGGACGTACAGTGTGTTGTCTTAATCAGATTTCTAAGCCATTCAATATATTTAAATTCCTAACGGAAAGACGTATCTACCTTCTTGCACATTTCTACCTTTGGGAAAGTTTTCTCTCAGCTTAATTTGCTTTATCAACGTGAAACACACACACACATATATACAGGTAATTCATATGGAAGTGCATCAGAAGTTTTTCTTCCAGGGGCTTTTGAATTGAAATGGTGTTTCTGCTTTGAAAGCCATTGCACAATAAACAAATTCTTCTACAGGATGTTCTCCATACTCATCTATTCAAGTTGTATCTGTTCACAACAGAAATAACCTGGACTCTTTCATGCTTCTATCGGTACTACAGAACCGGAGAAAAGTATTCTGGATTACTTGGCTCTCATGATGAATACATTTTAAAACATAAAATCAGAACGACTTTCTTGAAAATAAGTGGAACTCCACTATTACGTATTTTCATTTTTTCCATGTTTTTAAGATGAGTGATTCAACAGAGACTGAGAAAATTAATGAGGACAGAATTTTTCTGTATTTTCCACGTATGAAAATAAAAAACTACAGTAACTCAGGCTGTAGAATAATACAAAAGTAAACTGTAAAATGCATCTAAACCTTTCCTGGCTCAAAGCAGGATAATGCCCGTATGATGATCCATATATGATTCCTAAAAACCATTTTTCTAACCTGTCTTTAAAACGCTGTATTGACAGATACTCTACACCCCCCTACTGTGTCTCAATATTCTCATTATAGGAAAATTCCTAAATTCTGAATCTTCCGTGCTGTGATTTAAGCCTATCTCTTCTTGTCCTATTCGTCAGGTATACAGAGGAGACTACTCACTTCCTCCCTGCAAGAGACTTTCAGACTCTCTAGTATATTCCTTCCCAGTTTCCTCTTCCTTAGGCTAAACAACCACAATTCCTGCTGTCTATTTTCACTGAATTTTCCTGAGCCCTGACTGTTAAAATTCATCTCTTTTGGACTTTGCTGACTGGCTCTTCCTTTTTCCTGGATATCACACTCTCGCCAAGTTCTTAGCATTGCTGAATAGTTTGGCAGGATAATTCAGGCTATTTTTCCTACATTCAGGTCTGGTCCTGAGTACCATTTGATGGGCCACCTCTGGAGTACCAACACAAGCTCCTCCTATGTGAACATCTCTGGGTCATGGTGATGCTACTGAAGGCAGCTCACTATCCCATGTACTTGTATATAAACATTCTATAATGTTTACGCGAATATATTTACATTAACATCATATCCTTGGATTGCAGATTACACATAGAATCATAGAATAGTTTGGGTTGGAAGAGACCTTTAAGGATCACCTGTTTCCAACTCACCAGCTGTGGGCAGGGACACCTCCCACTAGACCAGGTGGCTCAAAGCCCCGTCCAACCTGGCCTTGAACACCTCCAGGGATGGGGCATCCACAGCTTCTCTGGGCAACCTGGGCCAGGGTCTCACCACCCTCAGAGTACACACAAGCGTAATCTGACCAACAATGTCTCCTATCTTAAGACCATACACATCCTTATGTTAATTGCATTTTAGCAAGCACAAGCCATCATTGACTCTTGTTCATCCATTTTAACCGCTTTTCCTGAAAAGCTGTTGTCTCATTTGCCGTTTCCCATCCTGTCCATGTAAAGTCTGTTATTACTGATAAAGGGAACTATAGTACACTTGTTTCTATTGCATTTTTCCCTTTTTTCCGATGAGTTTTTTTCTGTGTTGTGATATTTATGAATGTGAATCCTGTCCTCTAGTGTTCTTGCAGTCCTTCCCTACTTTTTGTTTGCTGATTTAACGAACATACTCTCTTTTTGATCATTCAGGTCACCGAAAAAGCATCAAACACAGAACAGAACCCTACAGAATCTATGTGAGGTATATTTGCATTTTGACATTGCACTCCTGATAACTACTGCTTGGGAATGGTAGAGAGTAGCATTATACCCAGTCTGTAATAATGTCATCAAAACCAGCTTTTCCTTAATTTCTTAGGAAACTGTCAGGAGAAATGGTATTAGAAGCCCTAACGATGCCACAGTATGTCTCATAATTTTTTTTGCTTTCCTGTTCACAAAGTGCACAAGAAAAATTAGACTTTGCGAACACGATTTCCGCTTGACAAATCCACACTTGTCTGTTACTCATCTTTTTGTAATTATGATGAGAGAGGTTTAATTGTCATGTTTTATTCCGAAGGGATCCAAGCCCCTAAGGAGCACACATTGTATTTTCAAAAGCTACTTAGTCACTTAAGAATAGAAATCCTTTTGACTTTCAGTGAGACATGCGCCCCATGATCGAAGTGCCATGTGGATGAATTCTGAACACGTGTCAGGAGTGGGAAGATGTGGGAAGTATATGGGAGTGGGGGTAATTTTAAGCCTTGGTATCCAGCAAACATTTCACTCTTGGGATAGTTAATGTGTGGAGCCACAGAGGTCCTGCTGCACTGTGTGGTTTCCTGGGCATTAATAATTTTAAATACCCAGCTCTTTTGGAAAGCAAGACTAAAGCTATGCTAGAAGTGCAATTCAAAGACAACCTTGCAACAAGTGTTTATATTTCCAAGGCAGCATTAAAATAGCTGGCAGGGGTATCAGTGCAGGAGCTGAGATCTGTATTATTTAGGACTTTTGGAAGGGTTTTGCAAATTTTAATGAAAAGTATTGACCTTGAGTCATGAGAGAGACTGGTGTTGGAGAAAACTGCTTTAATATTACAATGGCTATGTCTACAGGAGCTATTATCATGCCTTTGGACTGTGGTGTAGAAATAACCTAATTATCACTCTTCACTTGTGTCCTTCTTACTTTACAAAGACCAAGTGGTTTTGCTCCATACTTTCTCAGATACACAATGGAAATCTGCAGTTACATCCCAATTTCCTTGTCATGCTCCAAAGATGACATGGCAGGCCAGCCTGAAGGATATTTAAGCCCAGATGAACTATAACAAAGTAACTGACCACCAGGTTTCTATGCCTTTACTTCAGCAGAGTTTTCAGCTTTTATAGCCCTGTGCACCTTCTACAAGTTTCATGTCGTTTTCCTGGCTCAGGAATATCTCGATTCTGTTCTCCTGCCTAATCTCAGCACTTTGAGTCATTACTCCAGTCCTGTCTAGGTTTTTCTGCTCTAACTATTGGTCATGACAACCCTGACTGACAACCCCATTTAAGTCTGCCAAAGGAGGAATGGGTAGAGGACTAACCATGCAGGGAGATATCCTTACATGTCGCATGAAATATGGCCACTCCTTCATCACCTTGGACAAAAGGATCAGAAGCTTCCGTATAAGCGTAAAAAGAGTTCTGTTCTACTGTCGTTCTTTTTGCCTGGGTTGTAGGCTATCTAGCCTGCAGATTTTATCAGGTTCTTACTTACGGACAGTACTGCTATTTGGTCTTTTTACTTATTTGTCTTACTCACTACTAAATATTCTGTACTAAGGAAAGACAGCGTCAGGCGATTTTCACTGTAATCAGACAAAATGGTTCCTTGCAGATAAATACAGGTAGAGAAAGAACACCCAACCTTGGATAAAATGGCTATAGGTCTTCAGAGGAGTAGGGCTGATCTTCTTATTCAAGAAAATATTGTATACTTGTTTGGGTTTGCAGGTTTTTTTGGGAGGGATTGGTTGTCTGGGTATTTTTTTTTTTTCTTTTTTTTCTGCTTTTGTTTGCTTGTGTCTCTAGAGCCTGAAAAGGAGTGTTTAAGCTGGGAACAAAGCAGCTAACCTCAAGCAGCCTTGTGCAAAATTCCTAAACACTCTCTGCAGTCATGATGGACCAAGTACCCAATGAGAATAAAAGGGCCAGGCAAATTTCCCGTCCAGGACTCTGTGACCAAGGTGAAGTTGAGCACCATGCTACAGGGTGGAAGATCTACTGGGTTGTCAGTGTTGTCACATACCAACTTTTAGCCATCGACAAGTTTAGTGTCTAGCTGAAGGCAGCTTTCCCGGCTTCATGTGAAATAATATAAGAGAAATGGGCACCTATGGAGAGCAGTTCACACCATCTTATATAGCATCGAATGTATTTCTCTCTACTGATTATTGAGGGAATCTCATTCCACATCTGGTGTTCTGCTGCTGAAACAATTGTATTTATCAGTTAATCAAACGCTATCTTAAACTTAACTAGACTGGTTGCCCTCTCCAACCTACTAAAAGGTTGTTCTGGAATCTGTTCTGTGGTTAAAAATACCAAAAAAAGTGTAGCCTAAATTTATTGGACACCAGTTTAAATCCATTTGTTCTTGTTCCAGAAATGTCATTCTTGTCTTTTGCCAATAATTAGGAAAAATTACTAACTCGGTCAATTATTCTCAAGCTGAGAAACGGGACAACATAAAACCACAAAGAAAGAAATGAATGAAGTGTGTGTGTGCGAGGAAAGCTGATATTTTTTGCCTTGAGTTTTTCATTTATTATGCTGAAGTCAATAATAAGGCAGAGCTAATATTCCTTACTCCTTTGAAATTCTATCTTCAAGTTAGGTTTTCCTCTCTCTAGGGGAAACTTTTCAGAGACGATGACTTTGTTTTATTCTGTTAGCTCACATTTGAATGTTTGCCATTCCACATGTGGAATAGTTTCTTCTATAAATTACACAGATTCATAGTGGCTACCTTAACAGCACTTACAGAAATCTCTTAGAAAGATAGAATAAAACAAGTGTTTTGTTCTTTCCTTATCCTGATGCTTCCACATTAATGCGACGACAGAGAAAGTTAATTAAAGATGAGGAATGGCAGTGTGTCTTACCTCTTGCTGCAGTGAACAATTTATGGGACTAGATTTTCAGCTGATTTAAATTATTATAGCTCTCCTGAATAAGGAGATATGATAATGTGGATCAGCAGGACTCTAGGGACAGAATCTGCTTTTCAACTTGTTACAGAATGTACAGTAATTAGTGTCCATGAGAAAAGAATAAAATATATGTGCAAAGAATGATAACATTTGGTATGAATATTGAGGAGTCATAGAAAAACTCCATCTCTGTTCTTTTCCATTTTCAGAGTAATGTCCTCAGATTATATTGAAACATCCTAATTTCTTATATATATTAGGGGGCAGGTGAGAAAAAGCCAGTGCAGAAATTCAAAGTTATAAGACCTGATTTTCACAGAAGTCACATTTATTCTGAAGTAAGATATACTCCATGCTTGGCATATTTCATAATTTACAGACAGAGACCTAGTCTAAGCTGACCACTAGGGAAAAAAAAAAATTGCTGTGTGTATGAGACAGGGAAGAAGGTATCCAGCCATTTTAGATTACTTAATTTACCCTTAAATATAACCTGTTAATTTTTTTCTTTCCTTTGGAGCCTGTTATTTTCAAATTTTCCATCAGACACTAATTAGGGATTGTCAATCATTTAGACTTCTGGAAGAATCCAAACAAGACAAAAGAAATAGTTAGAGTCTTTAAAAAATAAAGGTACATGACTTGAACTCTTGAAGCGTGTCTTCTGCTGTGGTGCAACAGAAGTTGACTTTGCCCATCAGCATTCCTTCCAAAAGATTTGCCTGCTGACATTTGCTTGATGAGGTGGCATTTGCTTTTGGAAGATGTGTTTGGTGTCATGTATTCTTTGCAGTGACTCTTTTCTGATGGCATGTAAAGGTCATTTCAGTAGAGCAAGGTGCATTTGTAAACTTCCCGTGAAAGAGATTCTGGGCATGAAGCATCCACTGAATAGTAAGTATGCTTCTTGTCTGGAAATCGTTGCCTTTTTTTTTCTCCTTATCTGGTTTTTTTTTTTTTTTTTTTGGCATCTTTTTCTGTGAAGTGTGCAGGAGTAAAATGATACCAAAGAAAGTCTTTCTGCATTGCAGTACTGCAGTGTTTCTTAAAAAAAAAGAAAAAAAAAAAAACCAAAAAAACCTAAATATATCTTAACTGGAAAAATGGCAAGTTAATTTTAGTTGTGCAAAGCCCATAATTTTGATGGTTTGATTACTTCCATGACCCATGAGGCACACTGCTTTAATGAGATGGTGTTTCCTAGAACACAGTGCAAATGCTCAGTGACGAGTGTTAGCCAAGGTTGAACTGAACCGGTCACTCCTGCACTCTACAGGTATCTTCCCATAGGATATGGCAGTTGGGTTTGCACCTTCAGGCTTTGACTCAGTGGGTGAACTGGTGAGCCACTGTTGTGTTCACATCCAGAGGCCCTGGGAGGCAGGAGCTAACACTTCCAGCTGAACCCTTCTACCAAAGTCCTCTGTTCCTGGGAGCAAGCATTAACTTGCAACTCTGCCCCATTATAAGCATGAGGAATGGAGAGGAGGAACAGGAATGGAGAGAATAAGATTTTGAAACATCTATGACTTGCTTCAGTTGCCTTATATAGGCATTCAGTGCCACTATAGATATCCCTGAGCGTCCCATCTGGCTCCAGCTGTCAGTCTGAAAGGTTGCAGGTCCTATGTTATGACTGTCAGCTCTTCTGGATGCTTCAGAAACCCTACGGCACTTCAAACGACCTTATGAAACTGCATTACAGAAAAGTAAATTGAATTGCTTCATTTATGCTTTTTAACTCCAGTTGTCGTTATATGAGTTAGGTATATAAAATCACGCTGATACCAGTGGACTATATAATAAATGGTCAATACAGAAGGTCAGTAACATCAATAGATACTGGAAAGTTATTCAGCTCATCTGAAAATATCAACTTGTTTGTGAGTTGAATCATGCTGTAAGCTCCACTGATGATAGTGACTGGGTTTTTAATGACTGTCATGGGAATTTAAATGCCTAATTTCTGTGTAAATATCTGCATCTATTACCTAAATTTAGATATCTGAATATTGACCTCTATCTCCACCAACAAGTCTTTCTCCTCTCTGCCTCTTTGCTCCTGGATAATGGAGTAACGTGAATCCTGGCAGCTACTTGGTTAAATTCACATTTCAATGGGTCCTCATGTAAGATTTGCCTTGCCGGGCTCACCTTATAAGGGGCTTTGCCCCCTGATGGCTGGTGCATGCAAGGCCCGAGTTGAGAATTCCAAAAATACCCCTAAATTTCTGACTTAGAACAGACCTGGAAAAATATCAAAATATTCCTGGCATACAGATGAGAAAGACTAAAAAGCATGAATTATTTATTCACTTACAGCTTTGGTTGTATTTCCAAAGAAGTAATAGAGCGAATGCCAGCCAAGGATGGTCAGTCAGTTTTCTTAGTAGAGTTTTGCTTCACACATGTACCTGCTGGCCACGGACAGAAAGGACAGTAACCACAGCTCTTGTGGGGCGTTAGTGTCTCAGTCATGAACCCCCCAGAAGAGATGATGGAAATATTTCCCCTGATTGGTACAGTCCCATACAGCTGGTATGAAGAATACTAAGAGTGTATAACCCTACATCCCCAAAAAGTGCACACCCCTTTGTCAATCCCATGAGCTTGTCTTTTGGGAGACTGCAGAAAAATCAGGTAATACCATTGTCAGGCAGTAGGAAAAAGAACCTCTCAGTAACAGATTAACTCTAGGGAACTCGTACTTGTTGCGACCTGACTCTGGAGAAATAGATCATGCCTCCATGAGTAAAGCTGAAACTAGCTGCTCATCGTGCTAGCGATTCGTTCTTGCTCAGAGGATGCATACAAGATATGGACTCCACAAAAACATCATTTGATCCTTAGGTAAATGTTCTGTACCACAGTCGTCAGCTTTCAGCTGCTACACAGCAAAACTGAAGGGTATGAAATTTTGCATGCTAATTCTTACACGCCATTCCTGGCATATTTGTGATGAGTTGCTTAAGATGTCGAAGGATTCCAAAATGTCTGTTTGAGTAATTGTTTTGGACATGTCAGCCAACTGAGAGTGACCATTCAAGTAGCTGTTCCAGGAGGGCTCATATGGAAAAGTTAGCAGGAATCTGCTTACATTATTTCCTGTGCTTAAGCTCACATGTAATCCATGTTCTTTCTAATATTTATTTTTTTACACTTTTTTTTATACTGTGTCAAGAGATGCAATGTAATTAACAGTAGGTACTTATCTGGTATCAGAATATCTGTAGTTTTGCCCAAAAAGCACTATTTAGGAGGCATCAGAACTTTCATAACCTACATTTAAGTTGAAGTCAAACTATTCAGCATCTGACGAACAGAAAAAAAGAAATGAGCAGAAGAACCAGGTAATGAATTTATAGCAATAAAGTTTATTCATCTATGGAATGAAATATAAACAGGCTGCATGACTGGGAGGGAGGGTCATTTTAAGAGGCTTAAATGTGAGATCAATCCATTGTTAAATTGAACTGTTCTCAACCTGGTTTCATAGCATTAGTCAGTTTTGTTAGGCCATTAAAAAAAAGAAAATTTGAAACCTCCCAACTTCTGTAAATTATTTCTGTTATTGCTGCCTTAGAAACACCATTACAGATTCCCTAATCTTGTAGGATTTATATCAGGAAATATATTTTTTTGCCTTATTTTCCATTGTGAAACCTGAAACATAGAACCAGAAGAGATGTTAAGGTTACAGCGAGTAATCAAAGATGCCAAAAAGTGCTTTTAGACCGTGGATTAAATTTGCTATAATTTGTGAACATACCCCAAAGTTGTACTTACTATACCAAAAAATGTCAATCTTCTAAAATCAGGTCATGATGAAAAATGAGTTGTCTCTGATTCCCTTTTCCCTCCAAGCTGATGAAACGGTACCAGTTAGTAAAAAGAATCTTCTCTACGTACACTCTAAGGACAACATTATCCTCCCACACATCGGGGCGTATATCGTCACAGGTCTCAAAACCAACTATGCTGCCCATGCCAAGCACCTGCTCCTGGGGTGAGGGGAGTCACTATTCTAGAAAGCAGCTGTTATCCCCAAAAGTGAACCCTCTGAAATCTTAGTTGGGAAATCTTTATGAAAACAATCCATGCAATCACTTGGCACTGCAGAGAGAAGGAATGTTTTTCGCTGCTCTGCTCCTATCTGGTTCATCTCCCACGGCCTTGGCTGCGGCACTATCTCAATGTCAATTTACAGCCGAGTAAGCAAAGCATGTAAAATATGTCTAGGTAAAGTCAGGTGAAACCCTCTGTTGTGGTTACAGGGGAAGGACTCACGAACCGCTCAATTACATCTGTCAGCTGAGTGAGTCCAGCTGAATGCATTCAACTTGAAATGCTGTTCCTTTCGGCTGCTTTCTCCGTACACTTGGTGAGGAACACCGATCCCAGGAAGCATCACCAGACCAGAATGCCTCATCTGGTCCAAGGCAAGGTCTGATACGGCTTTTTTCATTCAGTTTACGTGTTCCCCGACTGCTCTGCAGCAGTGATGGCCGCTGGCAGAAGTGGAGCCACACCTGGAAACGTTCCAACCGTTGGCTGAAGTCACGCGGGTCAACACCCAAGGAGCGCTCGTGCTAGTAGTTAATACACTTCAGCTGACAGATGGTAACTCATCACGCTGCTGGCACTTGATCGCGGGTTTTGCGTTGAAGCAAAAATGTGTGGCAACTGGGGCAGATGGATCCTCTGCAAATACAAAACATACACAAACCCCACACACGAGGAGGTCTGGAGCTTGAAATAACGATGGGCATGAGACTCTTGAGGGCAGGGATGTTAACTGGGATTACTATGAAGCGTGAAAATGAAAGCAGAATAAACAGTTGTGATTAATACTGTACAGAAATGCTTCCACAAAGGCATAGCCTGGAAAAGAAGCCCTCCCGTGTAAAAGTATTTTACATTTTCAATATTTTCACATTAAAAAAAAAATGTAATGAACATGCACTTCTAATTTTAAGCTCCAGTGAAACATGAGCAGGTATCAATGTGACTTGCTCAGACCACTTGTGGTGTGTCAGGTCCGAACTTGCACACATCAGGTACAGCTGAGACCAATTTATACAAATTGCAGATGCAGGCAAGAGAGTTTGGCAGAGATGGAAAGAGCAGCTACCCTTAGCTATTAGTTGTTAATCTATGCTACAAACCTTCAGATTTTGCTACAGAGGACCTTTCTCTGGGATTGGTGCTTATTTTCCTCAAAAAGCGGAGCAGATAATTGCACAACAAGGACGTTGATCGTATTCTCAGGGAAAAAAGTCACAGAAATTCCCAGAACCTCTCAGATCACAGTGAGAGACAGCTCCTGCGCGAGCAAGCTCGCACCACAGGTAATTAGGAGGAGGAAGGGAGAGAAACGAGAGAGAGGTGTGCTGAGCTACGTATGACGTGCAGAAGTCAAAGTTTCTGTATTGCAGGCTACCACTGGGAATCAACCTGAATTCTCCTTGAGCCTAAGCACAATGACCCGTCTGCTGTGCCTCTACGGCAAATCCAGGCTTTCCTGTTACAGTCCATTGAACTCCCCAGGGAGGCCAGCAGTGGCTGTAGCAGTTAACAAGAAGGTAAAAGAACTCGAAGAGATAAGAAGTGTGGCAAAAGATGCAATTTGGCTGTCGTGTGATCTCAGCAGGAATTTTTGCCTTTGACCTCAGTAGGAGCAAAAGTTATGCTAGATGATTTATACTGTGTTTGTGGAGCTCTAACACGCCTATACCACGAAGAGATGAGGGAAAAATAAATGACGCTGGTGGAATGTAATGAGAAAAGAAAGATGTGATGAAAGACTGGAAAAAGGGAGATTTTATTATAGCTGATAGTTTTACATTATTACTTATTTCAAAAGGGGTGTTGCTACATTGGTTAGTTTTTGATCAATCAGACCGCCAAAATTAAGCTCAATTCTGTAAAGGAGAGCTGGTCTCACTGCTAAAATAACGTATACTATTTTTGTTTATTAAATCCTATGAACCTTGAATAGATTAACTGCATGTGGAGTAAAACATAAGTATACTGCAACAGGAAATGTTCTGGGTGCCCAAAAGTATTATTTGCATTAAATTCCAGTTGTTTATTGCAACAGCTCCATAAAATTATATCCACTACTGCTCAAAATAAGGCCTTAAAAAAACCCCATAAACCAGATCTTCTACTTCTGGATTGCTGATTTTGTTTACTGGACTTTACTGGAGGTCTAGTTTGGGAGAGGTTTACCTCCTATTCTGTTTGTCATTTATAAACAGGAGACATTCGTGGTTCATGTCGCTGTGTCATTGTTCTCACAACCCTTTTCTCTTGCTATAATAGTTATACAGAAAGACCCTTGCAGGTTTCGTTGTGGAGCCAATAGGAGGACTGAAAAATGGAATCTGTAAAGCTCCATACGAATAAGATCTCAAACACACTGGAAAAAGAGTCAGCATCCTCTCCTCAGCATCCCCTCGAATATCTTCTGCTGTTTCTCTCTTTGTTCTCTTGCTTTTTCCCACACACACTTTTCAAAGATGTCTCAAAGGACAATTGCACTTAGGGCTCGATAATGTGATTTCGTATAATTTAATTTCTTTTTTTTCCTCTGAATTTCCTTGGTTCTTTCCTTCCCTTTCTTTCTTTATCACTCTTTCAGAAGGCTGGATTAAGCTGTAATTTTATTTACAGTCTTATTTATGCCCAGTAATTTCCTTATTTTGTTGTCTTTGCCACAAGGATTACAAGGGAGCATTTGTTATTATTTAATGTCAGCTAATCTGAACATGTCAACAATCGGTTTTACCTTTAAGCACAGAATTTTCGGTATTTACCACAGCTGCAACAATACATTCTTGGGAAATATGGGAGGAAAAAGTAATTAACACAAAAAGAAAATGGGAACAGTATCAAGGAGGAAACTGAACACAATGACATGTCCAAAAAGGAGTATCTTGTAAGCCAAAATTGACAGCTTGTGTACAGAAAGGCATTTAAAATTAGTATAATAAATATTTTCCAAGACCCTCCATAGCACATGCTGAAGAAATATTCTTTATCCCTGAATTTGTTTCCCCAAATTTTACATCTCTAAAATTTAATGTCAGGTTGTTTTATTCTTTTATGACTTTCCTTGAAGACACGATCTCAGTTTCAAATACATTTTATTAAAAGGAAATGTATTTCATCTAACCCTCATGGTCTAGGCTTTCTTTGACTTTGTGGTCATTGGGGAGAAACAGGTCTCTTCAGCCATTATCATTTAGCTCTTCTCTCATCTCCTCAAGTGAAAAAAACCCAACACTCATCCTCCCTGCCCCCGCCCCCCACCCCCCTTCCCGTTTTTTAAGTTTGGCCTAGATTAAACTTTGAAACAGCTCGCCTGGGCAAAGTCTCATCAGGCACAATATCCTAACAGGCTTTTTAGAAAGAAATAAAATTATATTCCCTCAGAATGACTCTCAAATCCATCAAAGCAACTTAACAAATGCAAAGAAAGCAACACATAGGATGGAACAGAGCAAGAAGGAAAAGAAAACCTTCCAACCCCATTATTTAAAATATGGAAGCATGAATAACTTGGTAAGGCTATCTTTCCTAGGAGCAGAATAAGCGATTTAGCCTTTTTATTGGGAGAACCTGTCATCTATGCAGAAAATAACAACACAGAAAACATAAAATGTACAGTTAGTTGCAGAGCAAGGAGAAACAAGGCAAAATGGAAGAATGGAAAATCCAACTATGGTTTTCTCTTTTGTTTCTCGTTTTTATTTCTCATCACTCTAAAGCTTTAGATGGAAATGTATTAAAAGGTCAGGTGTCAGCAACAAGGGCAAGGACATAGCAAGCAATTTCAGATTGTGGATTTGGGCAGAGGGAAAACCAGTTAAGAGGCAATTGGCTGGCCTGAGAAATGAAAATCATGAGTTCTCTCCTGCATACTTACAAAATGTTTTATAGGATATTGACCAAAATATGCCCACATATGATCATACACATATACGCACCAGCTATTGCCCATTTTTCTGTAGGTTCACCAAAATCACTATATCAAACAGTGCATACGTGCTTACTACGGTACAGTTTAAAAGATTTGGAAACAATGAATTTTAGAAAATCTCATGTTATCTTGTGGTTTAGTCAAAGCCTTTGTTCCCCGGGCTGTCACAGAAGCATCAGAGGAATTTTTCAAGACCATTGCAAATTTTGTTGCAAACTTCCCAAAACTATAAAATAAGGATCGGGAATCTAACATGAAGTCAATCAATCACTTTAGATACAGTCTCCTAGAGGTACAGTCCCCTCTCCTTAATCCTATTAATTTCACCTCAATTCAATATCTACCTATTTCTTCAGCAAACAGACCAATCTCTCTCTTTTAACAGTAGATCTACAGACTTCTGAAGGTATGTGTGAGAGGCACATTTAAATTTTGGGAACACAGTCCAGATTTTGATAATTAAATTTTTTCCACACGTGGATTAATAATTCACTTCCAGTGTACTTGGTACAGGCTGCCTTTCATTAAAAACAAATATGATCTGCTCATCATTTTTTTGGTATTCCAGCAAAATTGGCTTTGTTGTACAGTCCTCTGCATAGGAATCTATGAAGTGAACATTTTTATTGGAAAAATGCAATCTATACTAGAAATGAGGACCCAGATCTCATGAGAAGAAGAATTAAATTAAAAAGCTTGCAATTTGGATAGAATTGCCTCTAATTTTTTTCTCCCAAAGGCTTCAGTTGGCTTTGGACTAAGATGTGGTTATACTGCTATCAAGGCCTGGAAATTGAGTAGACGTGTATACTGGTAGAATGAACCTGAATTAACTCATGCAGATAATATAAAATATCATATATTTTTTAATACGACATGAAAAGAGAGAAAAAAAAGATACAGTGTTGTTTGCCTCCTGTAGCTTTTTAGAGTCACAGCCAGTCCCTAATAATCATGCCAGAGTTTTGCTGATGTTGCATTCTTTTAATATTTGGTGATTGTTTTAAAAAATGTCTTAGCTGCTGAAAATGAATCAAGGTCAGCAGATGTTCAGTTTCATGGTTCCCAGTTTACAGCAGAAAAAGTGAAAGAGAATACTGCAGCCGGAGGGAGTAATGGCAGAGAAATCCATGAACATTGACTGCAGCTTAGAAGAAAATTTCTACTCAACAAAACACTGGTTTCCTAAAAAGACTCACCTGGGACCCTCGTAGGGGGAAAAAGTTTTTTTGTTTTGAAGAAAGAAGATATGCGAGATTCAACAAAGGCAAGTGTAGGGTTCTGCACCTGGGGAGGAATAACCCCATGCACCAGTACAGGGTAGGGACTGGCCTGCTGGAAACCAGCTCGCTGGAAAGGGACCTGGGAGTCCTGGTGGACAACAGGATGACTATGAGCCAGCAATGTGCCCTTGTGGCCAAGAAGGCCAACAGC
>VYXH01001437.1:344846-374304 GCA_013397275.1 Burhinus bistriatus | reverse complement strand
CCACCCACCCCACCCCCCCTCACCTGCCTGTTACCTAAAGCAGGGTTATATTTGATAATACTATATTTATTTGTAATGGAAGTACTTATGCAGCCCTTGAATATGGTAAAGTTTTGGAGATGTTCATAATTTTTGAGATAGCTGTCCTCAGGCAAAGAATCTAGATGACTTGTCCCAAATTCCACAGGAAGTCTGAAGCGGTGACTTCGACACCAGATCTTTGAGGGCATCAAGAACACATTTGAATTTTTCTGCAAAAGCCTGTATGCTGTCCAGATCTGAGTTTTGATTTTCTAATTCAAATGTGGCATGTGCTTATTTTTGAGAGACCTTATTAATCAGTAGAACTTGCCATGTGTTTAAGCAACAGAGCATGCTTTGTCCCCGAGAGGCTGGGATGATCCACGTGGTGTGTGCTCCAACCACTGTTGTCTCCTCGGTGTCAATACAAGAAAACAATGGTTGGTTGTACTAAGTAATTTGGAAGAGTTTTAATTAGAACCATGTAGAAGTTACCCAACGCAGTCAGTTTGGTTTAAAAGCAATGTGGATTTGCCAACAGGAAAATTATTCTAAACGAAATGTCAAGCCTGTCAAAGCTCCACCATCAAAAAAGTCTCACACTTCTGAAATTCTTCAAATGCACTACCTGATATTTTCCAACAGGAAAACAAAAAAAAGTCTTTATTTGATTTGAAATTATTTTTTACTCACAGATGTAAAATTCAAAATGTTTTCAAAGTCAGAACTTTTGATACTAATAACTATTAAAAAGAAAATTCTATGACTGGTAGAAAATGTATGATGTTTGGAGTGAGCAGGAGATGTTGGTGGTATATGACATTTAAATTAAGACATTTAAGAGACAAAAAAATCATGGAATTGTGGACTCATGATTTTTTTTTCCCGAAAGGTCCCAAAGGGCTCTGTTCTTAAATTCATGTAATAAATCACATTTGTTTCTGGGAAATATCCTGTAGTGGCCAACCTTTCATTACACTCTATTCCCCCTCCTAAGGTTCTGAAAATCCTCGGTGAACAATTGTGTCCCTTCCTTTACAAATCCAAGCACGGCCATACAAAAGGAGATACATTTTAAAGACACCGCATCGGGCAGTCAGGCTGGCAAAATGGGCAGTTTGCATGAACTGAACCCTGAAAAGCTGGAGAAACATTTATTCTCTTCTTTTGTTATGTTTTCAGGGGTGAGTATAAGCGATACTTCCTTTTTCTTCCTACCTACTTCCCTTCCCACTCTGGTTGTTTAAACTATAAGCTTTCAACAACATTGTCTCTTACGATCTGCTTCTACACTAATGAGTCTTTTACTTCTGTAGGTAGCTCGTATTATAGTTTTAGTAGCAGTGTATCATATTATTCCTTTATAAGAAAATTTGATGAAATATTGTTACTTGGCAAGATTTTACTCACAACTGTGAATGAGCTACATATTAACATCAAAGCATCCACACGTGAAAGTTGTTTTGGAAAAAACCCCCACACTAATAACAACAGAAAAATCACTGAATGGTTTTGAGCAGTCCCCCAAACCACTTCCCAGTAACATGCACTTTCAAGAGAGTTTGCACATAATTTGTATGATTTTTTATATTTTTTTTCCTTTTTTCTTCCTTCAATGTCAGATTTTTAATCTCCGAGATGAACAATAGTCTTTGAACATGACATTTTGTGCTATGATCCCAAGACCTTTCATGTCAATAGCATGCCTCATTTTTTAATTTTCTACTCAGCTCAAGGTCTTTACTTTCACTTTGATCCCAAAGGATCATCACTTTTTAATTTTCTGTTACTATGTATAGCTGGGACCATGAACATTCTTCATCCCTGAAGATGTGGTACTGGCTATTGACACCCCAGTTAATGATTATTTTCAGTGTGTGAGTAATAGTGGCATTGTCTTGTGCTCTAAAAGGTACTACACACCCCTGTAATCACAGTAGGATAAAATCTGGAAAATATCTCACATTTTTGCAGGCTTTTGTTTAAATATTTTGAAATCATTCTAAGAACTGAAAAAAAAAGGTGCCATTCATGAAAAAAACTTTAACAGGATTTACACAGAAAGAACATAATGCCAAAAAAGGCTCTAAATTGGTTTCAGCATTTTCTATAATGTGTTTGGAACATGATGGTTTCTCAGTAAATGAAGAAATTGAAACCAGATGGCCCAGAACACAGCAGTTGCACAAAGAGGCTGACATTAGCCCACTTACCTATTCTTCTACAAGACTTAACAATCACTGAGTAAGGGCTCCTTTTGCAGTTACTACAACTACTGGCTGATGTTTGTGGAGTTTTCAGACGTAGATACTTCTGTGAGTCCTGATGGAGAAAAAAACATCATTTGTACACGTTTCACCTTTCAAAGAAGATGCACGCTCGTCACCTCACCTAAGCTTTTGGAATGGGATTCATCTGAAGAACTGAGGAGCTCTACATTCAGGCTCATCGTCTTGGTCTTTCATTCCTACTCAATGCATCCAGATCATTAAAGGAGAAATTAAACTTCTCCTAAAAGCATGTGTTCAAAATAAGTTAGAGAATTGCAGTGGAAAGAGGCAATTTCTTTCCTCTGATTAACAGCTAGTGTGGCCTCAGTGGTACCCATACACTTACCTAGAGGTTAAATTGCTCATGAAGGATACGAGGGAGCAACATCATCTGATCCTAGGAGAAGGATAGGAGGAAAAAAGAATTAATCTGGACAGTCTTCACCTTTTCTGTTGAAATGGTCCCAGGTTTCCAGCCCTGCTCACACAGTAGGCAAGATGCATGTTGGAGGAGGAACTGATTCCTGGGGAGATAAACCATACCCAGCTTCTTAACCATAAAGAGAAAGCATCATCCTGCTGCCTAAATTACCCTTGGTGATCCAACAACTTTTGGGATCTTTCTCCCCCAAAAAGGCACAGCTTCAGCAGAACGGATTGAGGATGGCTCTTCATGTTGAGCAGCCAGTGCTCCAGCCTGAGCTCCCCACCCAGAAGGCCTCCTTAGTGCCTCAGGGATGTTTCTTTTTTGAGAGGCTGTCTTCATGTGCAAGTCTTCATTCTCACCTGAGGATGTGTGAGGTCAAGGCTGAGCAATGGAATGAAAACTGGCTTACTTTGTCCAGTTCTGAGCTCCTCGGTACAAGAGAAACGTGGAAATACTGGAGAAAGTCCAGCCACAGGACCATGAAGGGGATTAAGGGACTGGAGCATCTCTCGTACAAGGAAAGACTGACAGAACTGGGACTGTTCAGCCTGGAGAAGATTAGTCTTAGGGGAAATCCTATTAATTTATTTAAATACCTGAAGAGAGGGTGCAAAGAGAGCGGACCCAGGCTTTTTTCAGTGGTGCCCAGTGAAAGGACCAGAGGCAATGGGCACAAACTGAAATGCAAGAGGTTCCGTCTGAACATCAGGAAACACTTTTTCCACTGTGAAAGTAACTAAGCACTTGAACTGGTTACACTAGGAGGTTGTGGAGTCTCACTCCTTGAGATATTCAAAAGCTGTCTGGACACGGTGCTAGGCAACTGGCTCTGGCTGGCCCTGCTTGCGCAGTGGGCTTGGAATAGATGTTCTCCAGGGGTCCCTTCCAACCTCAACCACTGTGATTCTGTGACCAATATCCTGTTACTCACCTAATGTGCAGAACTGGCAGAAGAAGTTAGAGGAATAAAAAGAACACAAAGTAGGAAGGGGACCCACTGCAGACTTTTTCTCAACATACAACAGTTGTTAAAGAATAAACAGTACACTGTTATTCAGAGGTAAGAATTACACATGCTTATGTAAAGAATGAGAGTTTATAAAGTATATAACCAACCTTTACAGCTTGAATTCACCTTCATCACAAAAGCAAAGTCACTTCATTCCTACCACAGGGGCTGACTATGGACCACAGTTGAATAATTTTTGCATGAGGAAAATGAATTCTTAAAGTTTGTGATAAATCTCCGCATTTCAGTCTATTGCCAGGCTAGGAGTCCTTGACATTTAACAGCAGTCTCTTCTTTGGTTTTCAAGAGGAGAATTTGATGGAATTATTGAGACTGACAATTACTTTACTATTGCTTACCTAGTCACTCTTGGTCAGATGAGCTGTAATAAGAGACTAGGTACAGGTTTGTAGCTGCAGGAAAGAACACTCCCATTAAGGCTTAACAAACTCATGCCTTTATGCCTTCTGACAACTTGAATTTGCTACTTTCCATTTGGCAAAGTAACCTTTAAACTGTTAAAGCCTTTCCAAAGAGTGTAACTGTGGTGGAGGAAGGAGATCTGTCTGTGCCTACAGCCCCTACCGTGTGCCCAACTTACTGAAGTCCAGGATATACTTACCTTCCCATATTACGAATCACAATTATATAGCATTAGCTTCTAAATGCAAAGGGTTAACAAATGCAAATGGCAAGAAGATTTTCTGTCAAACCTCTGCTTCCTTTCATGTGCACTGGCTTTCACCTAGATTTCTTTTCCTCTTGGTCACAGATCCTCGTCTTTCAGCTTGTCCTCATCGGCACAAAAGGAAGTTGCTTGATGCAAACCTTAAAGATGTTCTCATGCATATTTATGACATCTTCTAAAACCTTTGTGACACTGAAAAAGGCTGGAGACAGAGTCAACTCTCAGAAACAGAAGACAAAATATCTTATCTGGAGGCATCAGGGTATATAGAAAGTAGTGAACAGATAATTTTGGTTTGATTTTCACTGATAAGTGGCTAAGCCAGAAAATCACCTTAATACTTGACCGCACAGATCTTTCTTTTCCTTCAAGAAGAACTTTTCTCACTCGTTGTTTCTGGTCTGTTTTCCAGATGTAAGGCATATGGGGATGCAGTCTGCAGGGCAGACAAGTACTACTTTGGGTTATTTCAACAGTCGTCTCAATGGAGTTACAAATAGAGTAATTAGAGGTAGCAGGATTTTGCAGAACAAACAGGAATAACGCAGATGTGTGGGTTTTACTACAGCTAGTGAAAGTAGTTCCCTCTTTTCCAGGTTGTTTTCCCAAAGATAAAATGAACTGTCCAACTTATGGATGTCACTGGAGAATCAGTTTACTGTTAAGGATATAGTGGGAGTATCAGATGGCCAATATACAGGAAACAGAAAAATTCTTGTCATTGGGAGAAAAAAGGAAAGTTATTACTTGAAATGGTCCAAATTCATTCTTCCAGAAACTATCAGCAATTTTGATGAATATCTGCAGCTCATCAGGGTCTAATTTTGCTCCAATCATGTGCAAAGTCTAGCTGTCTAGTTGGCCAGGCTCTCCCATGTTTGCTGTGCTTCGTTAACGATGTGCTGAGCGCAGTGATGTTACAGTAACTACAGCTTTCCTCCTCTCCCCATTTAATCTGCTCTTTAAGACATTATGGTGACCATAAGAATGGAGTAGTTGCAGGCAGAAGTTGGTGAAACCCTTGGTAGCAGTTATTCAGACTTTACCACACGCTTCTCTCCTCTGAAAATACAGGCAGGTGGTCCAAGAAGTATTGTGGATTTCTTTTCACATTTACTGAATTCATCAGGTGAAAAAGAAGAAAAATACCCCCTGAAACCGACAGAACGTGAAGTGTTTGTACAAAACAAAGCCATATTCACTTCTCAGTGCAAAATGGCTTTTCTTTTTGGAATTTAATGTATTTTTATAAAACCATACAAGACTTGAAAAAATTGAAGATTTTATTTTCAGTTCAAACAAAACATTTTATTCAATTTCAAGAGCTTTTGCAAGTTTTCAATTGGTTTGAAAATGTGAACACATTTTTTATTTCAAATGGACCGGAAAAAAGTTATTTAATCACACAACTCTAGTTTTGGCACACAAATAGATCAATTATTTCCTAGGGATTTGCAGGCTTTATGGACAGTTAAGTCTGGATAGGTCCGAAAGAAAATAATGCTGTGTGTAGCTGCAGACTTCGATAAGTAATACCCCTGTAGTTAAAAAAACACAGGGATCGTTTATTTATTTTACGTACTCTGAACATAGCAGTTTGCAGGTCCTAACACACCACAACAGATCTTAGTAGTATTCTCACAGGACTAAAACATGTAGTGAGTATGATGGGTCTCATCTAGACTGTTCCCCTGGGATACAAGAGGGATGTGAGGCCACGGTGAACTCTACAGGATCTAATTTAGAGTATCTTAGCAAGTTACGGTTCCCAGATGTAAACTCCTGCAGCAGAGTCAGCAAAGTAAAAACAAGAACACTCTGAATTCAAGTCAGTCCAAAGTCCTGTAGCTTAGCTCCAATCCACCTTCGTCAGCAGCTTCAGAACTAATCTCCAGATTTGCAGTCATCTACTGATATAGGAGCAGTAAGCTTCGGTTGCTGTTCCCATGTCCCAAACGCTTGTGCAAAGGAGGGCAGAGACATCTGGAACAGCTGTAGCCATTTCTCTTTTGAATCCCTGTTCATAACTGCATTGTCAAGCTGCACAAAGGATGTAGGAGTGGACCATGAAAAGGACTGATGTCAATTCCAGAACATGAAAGGCAGTGTTTCATGATAACTGGGGTGATGATTCAAAACCTGTGCAGATCCTTAGCAAGTTAGTGAAATCACTCGTTTGCGTAAGTGACTACGTAAACTTGACTTTGGGTGTGCCAAAATGCGGAGGAGGAAGACTTCAGATAGATGTAGGCCTGGACATCACACTTTCAATTGCCCCTGGGACCCTCTGCACTCAATGTGTGAGCATCTTTAAACCTGAATCTGAAGAGGTTTGTGTCCCATGTGGTACAAATGTCACCTAATGATAGGCTTTGGATTCTTCTATAGAAAGGAACTACCTTTTACTTTGTCTTCTAAAGTGCCGATAGACACCTTGAGACAAATTAGTTGCTCATATGTATATGACTAGTGTTGTTTGTTCTTGGGTATTCAGGATGGATACGTGAGGGTGGCAAGTATCATACAGGACCTACAGGAGATCCTCACCCTTTTGGGGAGGAAGTTGGAAGTCAGGTAAAATTTGCCATTATTTCTGGAATAAAAGCTTGTGCCTATATTTAATCAATCCTGTCCCAGATCTCCACTGGCAATGAGAGGACTTTAGACATCTCCAAGACTTATCTTAACTTATCTTCAGACATCTCAGATATCTGGATCTGAAGGTGCCCTAAAGCATTTCTGAAGTGTGACCTTCAATCTCATTTTCAGTTCTCCAGCACATAAAAAAATGCATTGTTTTCAGTGTATCAGCAGTTTCGGTGATAGCTGTGAGGTTTCTTTTATCACAAATTATTAAATGTGCTATATACATCAGGATTTAACGTGATGTGCCTTAGATTTTGAATTACATTTAATAGTGTCACAATTGTTTTCACTTCACTCCCTTGTTTGTTTCAACCATCCATCACCTTGTTTACATCAGCGGTAGCTTTGGGCAAAATTTTCCTGAATGTGTTTTGACCTGGGAGTGGGACTTGCAGTGCTACTACCTTTCTTGTCTCCGTGCATGAGACTGAAAGCAGCACTTAAATGCCACGCAAGGTCTAGCCAAGGACTTTGGAAACACTGTCACACACTGATTTATGTGAATTTCATTTACCACAGCATAGAAACGATATGGGCTAGAACAGAAGGAAGCAGTTACCCAGAAGAACTTCAGACTTATTCTTTGATCTTGTAATTGCTTAAGCATCATTTCTCCTGCAGAGCAGCACTTCAGAAGTAGGATGAAAAGAGTATTTTAATAGGAAGAGGATAAATAAAGTTATTACGAATGGATCATTTTGCCCCTCCAACCTCCAACCTCCGACCTCCAACCTGACACATGTATTTCTGATGATGAACGGCAGTTGTCTGCCTTCACAGGTAGAAGATACTGGGTGCCAAAATCCTTTTTACAGAAGAGGGAAGACACAAAGGAGGAACAAATGGCTGTGAGTGAAAAAGAA
This sequence comes from Burhinus bistriatus, assembly GCA_013397275.1. Lineage (NCBI taxonomy): Eukaryota > Metazoa > Chordata > Aves > Charadriiformes > Burhinidae > Burhinus > Burhinus bistriatus. Next base: position 366,380 of record VYXH01001437.1, on the reverse strand, counting down.
ACCACCACAAACCCCAAAGACTTGTCACTGCCCAAGTGATTTTACCTGAGGTTTATCAGAACAAACTGCCAGAGCATAAGCTGCGTTTACCACCCTGCGATACGTATAAAAGCAAGATAAGGAAGGCTCCTAGAAGTTATGATTTAGTCAAACACAAAGTAGACTTTAATCAGACAAGTGTTATGGCCTTATTTCCACGGCTGGAAAGCAGCTGGACTTCTGCCTTTAAATCCAATGCAGCTCCCGCTCCTGCCTCCAAACTGCCTAGGACCTTACCATGCATTGGTGGCATTTGATGATGAGCTGGAAGGTGTTTTTCAACCTGTAAATATTTCTCAGCATCTTTACAGAAACAGACTGGGGCATTTTAAAGAGTTTTACGTCTGCTCTGCTGTGTTCACAGCTGGATGCCCATTGCCAGGTTTCCTTGAGCAGCAGTCTCATCTGGTCCTGAACGTTTCGCAGTTCCAGGGAATCGTAAACACCCGGCAACCGTTACAGCTGACAGCGAGCACTAGGATTTAAGGTTCACCCTCCTCACATAATATTCAAATAGTAGAAATCTATTTGCTCAGAAAGTAAATTCTGTGATCTGGAGCAGAGTCAGTCCAGTGGTGTATTTCTTATTCTGCAGCCGTGCCTCCTGCTCACAGCTGGGTACCAATGAGGAGAGCGTGCTCTCCCAGGATTAGGAGTCGAGATAGATGGGAAGGACGCTAAATCCTGCAACTCACACACTGAAAAACCTGCAAGGTCAGTGCTCAGAAAATATAGTTCTCCCTGTCCTTAAAATTCAAATAAAGGTGTTCCAATCATTAAAGCTTCTTAAGTCGCGAAGCCTGGACAACCTTGAGCAGGTAGGAGAGGTGGGGAGCCTGATCTGCATGGAGTGACAGCTGACAGCAACTAAAGCATAGTCCAATATTAATGCAGCTGTTTTATCACATGTTGTGTTTGAACTTCTCCTTTCTCAAGCTCTGAAAGGAGCTGAGTGCGGCTCTACCTCTGCTTTTCAAAGATCAAGGACACCCACAACAAAACCTTTGTGGGAACACAGTCATTCGCACTTGGCACGGAGGCAACTGGCAGTTGCTAAACTTCCTTTTTTCTCCCACTCAGAGGCCATCCTCCCAAAAGAGTAGGACTCCTCTGCACCCCTCAGATCCCGTGAATGTGGCCTCCCTCTGGACTGCTTTCCCCAGGACTGGCTGCTGGCTGCTAATGACCATGGAGCATTGCTGTGCATGAACAAAAGGATGGGACACATGCCCACGCTATGAGGGGATGAAATATAATCAGTGAATTTAGAATCATAGAATCATAGAATCAATCATAGAATGGTTTGGGTTGGAAGGGACCTTGAAGATCACCTAGTTCCAACCCCCCTGCCATGGGCAGGGACACCTTCCACCAGACCAGGTTGCTCAAAGCCTCATCCAACCTGGCCTTGAACAGTTCCAGTGGTGAGGCCTCCACAACTTCTCTGGGCAACCTGGTTCAGCGCCTCACCACCCCCAGAGTGAAAAATTTCTTCCTAATATCTAATCTAAATCTCCCCTCTTCCAGCTTGAAGCCAGCACCCCTCATCCTACCACTACATGCCCTTGCAAAAAGTCCCTCTCCAGCTTTCTTGTAGGCCCCTTTCAGATACTGGAAGAGGCTCTAAGGTCTCCCCGGAGCCTTCTCTTCTCCAGGCTGAACAACCCCAACTCTCTCAGCCTGTCCTCACAGCAGAGGGGCTCCAGCCCTCGGATCATCTTGGTGGACCTCCTCTGGACACGCTTCAACAGGTCCATGCCCTTTTTGTGTTGAGGACTCCAAAGCTGGATGCAGTACTGCAGGTGGGGTCTCACCAGAGTGGAAAATTTAGCCTATGGAAAACATTGACATGCAAGCATTACTTCACCTACAACCTGTAACCCTTTACAAAAAGCCCAGGATAGTTGCTGCTAGTATGGTTTTGGTATGTAATGAACTTACTTTTGTGCGCAAAACTCTTTTCCTTAGCTGTGTGCTCTGAGATTGCAGGGGAAGGCACAGCTGTGGGCTCCTGAGCAGCGCTTACAAGCAGCCTTTACAGCCCTGAATTATGGCTTAGGCTGTTCTGCAAATAACCCGCCACAAAAACAGAGTGATTGGGAACAGCATGAAAATGTCAAAATCACCTAGTTTAATCAAATCAGAATCTCTTTCCTTCGGAACAAGGGGTATGTTTCACCAGGGCTATTCATAAGCCAGATTTTTCAGCTTTCAGCACCTACCTGTGCTTGAATTTGAGTCTCCAAAAGGACACAATGAATATGATTTGGGTTTGTTTTGTGTGCTCTACAAAAGAGCATAAAAAAGCCGACAAGAGAAAGGAAAAGCTTAATTTTGCTCAAGCTTACAAGAAACAAATGAACAAAAGGGAATAAGAAAGCAACAAAAAGTAAAACCAAGTTTGAATTGAGTCTGAAGTTGATAAAGTTAGGAATAACTAAGACTTGAAAGGTAGCATGGTAACATCGTTAATTCCCTGTCTTTATCTTGGTAATCCAGGAGCAAGTTGTCCTCATCGTGAATGTTGGTGCGCGGAAGCGTCAAGGGTGCTTATAGCAGATTCTCCAAGTAAAGTACATGGTACTCGGAAGACTCCTTGTGCCTTGCAGCACGTAGAAACAGAGCAGTGTTCCAGGGGAAACGGAGGCAGAGGAGCAAAGTTTTTTGCAGTATCTTTTATAAAATGTTGAGCTTTCTTAGGGAGAGCTTGAAAACTAATTGAGAATTGCAAGCAAAGGGCCAGAAGTGCCGATGTAAAAATTACGTTGTAGAAGAGGAGTAAGTCTGTTTAAATTACTGAGATGCTCTTGTTCCTTTATATCATTCAGATAGACTGGAAAAAATATCCTTTAAATACTGGCATACAACTGGTAACATATATTGCAAGAATTTGTTGCTGTTTGTGATAGTCCTCCCTCTGAGTTTCTTTTTCTGTAGTTGTAAATGGAAAATATGTCTGGTAGGGAAACACATAGTTGAAGCACGTCAATATGCTAAGCCTTTTCTATAGAAGTTCCTAAAATGACTGTTTCCTCCATTTTCTAGACCCCATACACCAAGATGTCTTCAGCTGTAATTACATTTGTGCGCAGCGCAGAAATAAAAATCAGAGTTCAGGTTACTCTGGTGACTGCCACTTCCATAAGCTAACACTCGCATTGCTCTTAGAAATAATTTTCTACTGTAAGATTTATTTTTTTTGTTTTATAGGAGAAATTCAAATAAGCCGGCATATTGGAAAAAACTGTTAAGTCTTTGCGTTTGTAAGTCTGTACCGTGCGAACGTTTTGGTTGAGAATGACCTGTTTTTTCTTCTGGGAAAATGGATCCAGATCCGTGTTAGGTAGGACTGGTGGCGTAACTGAAATGGCTAAGCTAGCAGCCTGCTCCCCACATAATCATTTTCCAATTTAATGGGCAATCAAAAGCCTCTTTCAGCTGGATGTAGGTCTGTGCTCTTTTCCTTAGGTGTGTGCTCCAAGGTTACAGTGGAAGGCACGGTTGTCAGCTCCTGAGCAACACTTCCAACCAGTAAAAAGTGTAGGGCCAGAGCAATAGATTTCTGAATTAAATCTTGCTGACGAGTGCTTCAGGGGTAAAATCAGGCCAACATATATACATAGCATTTTATCTCCCAGGTAGATGAAAAAGAAATTGAAGCTGAAAAATGTTAATTTTCCTTCCACAGGCAATCTAGTCTCTTCAAAAAAACCCCATTTTATTTATCTTTTCACAGCTGTCATGCACAAGGGCCATGCCATGTGAGTGTCTGTATACACACGATGTGAAACACTGTCCCTGGATCAATTTGAGGCACTCTTTGTAAAAGCACAGCTTATCTGCTGTACCACGAGAAGTGGTACCATGAAATACCAATCCCATGAAATTCAGTTATGCACTTGAAAAAATATAAGATTCATGCACACCGTGACTTTACAAGATGTGTTTCAAGTCATAGATTTGACTCAAATTTAGATGTCTACTTGTGAAGCTCTGCCTGCAAGATGAGTGTCTCAAGGCTCATTACTGCTAGCAGAAATCTAGCCAGTGAAGTGAGAGGACCCTCCAGATATAACAGGCTGAATGTAACAGCTTATTTGAGATGCCTTGGAATATCTTTTCTGGCCCCCTTCTTACATTCAAGTGGATTTAGGTCTCCCTTATATCCCACCTGCTTGTCTGGAATACGTTGGGTCATCTCAAACCACATTATGTGTGTCTTCATTAATATGAGCTGAATTCAGGTCTGGGCTCGGCTGACTGCTCCAATGGGTGTAATGCAAGCTTAAACCAGCTCAGATAGGTGCACCTTAATGTCTCACTTTGCCAAAAGAAACCCAGCTTTGGTTTATTCCTTCAGTGTCCACGTCTGACACCGGATCTCCATAAATTTGTCGAGCACAATGGTCAAGACCAGGCTTCAGTCAATGCTCCACATATCATGGCAATATGTGGATCCCTGTCTCCAAGAAATGAGTGCGCTGCAAGTATTTAGTCCACACTTCACGGTTAATAATAGTTATGGAATGAATTAGGCTAAGAAACAAATCTATTCATTTACAGAACCCCTTTACTCCAAAAAAACCAAGGAATCAAACAACAAAACACAGATGTACCCCAAATGAGAAGAGGCAGAATCTGATACAGTCCTCTATGGCGCAGACAAACAGGACTTGGTTTTAGTGAGACCCAAATCTGCCTGTGTTTGAGAGCATCAAAGCTTTGGCCAGTCTGCTCTATTTCGCATTGAAATGGTCCTTGAGTGTTCTTATGGTGAGTTCCTGCATCTCTTCCAGAGGGTGCTTATCTTCTAAGTCCTTAACTATATCTCCATCCCTTTTTTTATATTTTGTATAACTAAAGCCTGTGTAGTGTACTGCCGAGCTGTTGCAGCCACAAAAGCCTCTTTGGATTTGTATGGAAGTCACCACAAGTTCATGCAGTTGGGGTTCTTTTTGCTTTCTCAGCATCTTTCGATTTCGTATTTGTATCCTGTATAGATGGTGAGTAGGCAGAGACACTTTGCCTTGTTTAAACTGCCTCATTCCTAATGTCAGAAGACATTTTGAGGGCAGCAGTCAGAGCACGTTCAGAGATTCAGGAGGGTGACGATAGCAAATGTCACCTTCTGAGGTACATCTGCCAGACCATCCCGGACAAACGGCAGGCTGACGGTCCTGAAACAAAGGATACAGGCGGGTGGAAATTACATCTCTGAGGACTAAGATGCACAATAATTCAGTGTCCATATTTTGTATCGAGGCTACTGCTTGTTTAGGTAGGTAAAAGAGTTGGCTGGTTCAGATGGGTGAAACTGTTGGCTGTCAATAAAGGGAACCTGTTCCTGGGTTCCTGCTTGGAGGCAGATTCTTTTTGTAGTGACAAAGAAATATTTTATCCCTTTGCTTTCTTTGAACTACCTCCCAATTATTTCACGGGGGTATTTTGCAGCTCCTTCACTCGGTTCTCTGTAGTCATCAACTGCGATTCACCATGGCTTCACTTCAGGGAAACGTTGGCCCTTTGTTTCCAAAGCACTCTAGGAACCTTGCTCACAATGTTTCAAAACACTAAATAAATAATGAGTCCCCCATCTAAATCACTACAAAACAGATCATCCAGTGAATCATTCAGCTTTTATCTGAGACAGCTCATGTTGAAAAATGTGTCATAGCAGGATTTATTATGACCTCTGCAAAAGTAATTCAAACCAAAAACTTTGTAAAATTTATAAGCAACAAATGAAATTAAGTAGGTTTAGGTTTATTACAACCATGATATTATTACAGCGATAGTATTGATAGCTGTTTTTATTTAAAATGTTGTATGTATAATGGAAAACCCCAGTCTTTACCGTGGTTAGTCCTACAAAACAAATTTGGAGACATAATATGAGACAGCAAAGGAAGAAATGTTTCACAGTCGGGGAGAGATGAACATTGCTAGAGATAAGAATTTCTTGTTCTGTCAGTAATATTCCTCTCTTCTCCTTCCCTTTGCTGTCAAGGATCCAAATATAATTGGGACAATCGAGGGGAGACTGAAGTGTGGCTTCCTCGGTGCATACAGGAGTCGATGCATTTATCTTGTTTAGGGTGCTGCAAGACAGTGTTCCTGCGTTTCTGGAGCTCAGAACTGACTCTTCAATGTTTCATTTCTTACTTTTACCAATAGTCAGATGGTGTGATGGACCTGAATGGAGTATGAAATCAACATTTGTTCAAAACTCTGCACTATTAGAATCACCTGAGAGCATTGTTAAGCCAACCTCAATTAAAAGTGTGTCCATTGCAAATTGCTGAGGCCAAAAGAATTGCTGGAGTTTTCATGGGACAAAATAACCAACCTAATTTTACTGACACGTCACCTTTGTTTCACTGGAACATCACCTAATACATATCAGTCAGGATCAGCGAATAAGAACATTGAGGTCTGCAGTGCTCACAAGACAGATATCTCTTGGAACAAGTAGATTTTCAACTCTCAGCAGCAGGAATCAATTATCTATAAAACAAATAGTGAGTCCAGATTGATGTGACTTTTGGGCTGTACTTTAACCAATAGTTAGTTGATCTAATCACAGCAGCTGGAGATTTTAATTTGCTCCTACATCGGCAAAGATGACACATGATGTTCACCAGTGCATGTGATGCCACCGTGTCAAAGAGATTTCACTGGCCTCCACCAAGAGGTTGTGTTTTCCGTGCCTGCATTTTCAATCACGCAAAGGGAAAATAGTCGTTATAACACCACTGTTGGAAGACCACTACCTAAGGAGCTAGCCTTGAATCTGCTGCCTTTATTCTGCTACACTGGTGTTTTACTTGACAGTGACTCAGTGTGAACAGGGTGATGGATTTTACTCACAAGGTCATGCGTAACACCTGGGAAAAGGTATTTTTAGTCAGTAGGCCTCATGTTCCAACTGTTAAGTAATTCTCTGCTTACTTTGTGTACCGGTCGTAGACTTCTGGGAAACCTTGATTACCTTCAAACCTCAGTTAGGTAGGTTTGAATAACGACTGCAGGATTTTCAAGGAAAATGGCTGTAGCCTACTGAGTTTCAGAATGGCTTGGTCACCTCTGAATTGCTGTCAGAACATGAACCTCAGTAGTAACATGATTGGGAATGTATGGTACCGGACAGCTGGGTATATGCTGTGATCCTTGGCTTACGGTAAGCCTTCATCAAGGTTATCTTTCATAACCTCTCTTCTTTCTACTAACAGAGGGACATGCATGCATCTCAGATGAGAAGAGTCTAAGGTCTTGTTTTGATTTTTACCTCCTAGGCACCTGCTTCTTATTTTTAATGTAGTTGTATGGATGGGAAAAAACAATGCAATTATTTTGTGACAAGCCCGTTAGGACCAACACAACACCTCTGAAGAACTGCATAGGGCCAACTGGCTTTGACCTGTGATACTTCTGCTGATTTAATCAGGATGTTTGTTTTGTGCTTTTCAGTTTATTATCTGCCACGTAATATTCCTTCAGAAGTATGGGAGGAACTTGTTCCCAAAGTCCTATACTAGACGTGACTGGCAATGGAAAATGCCTAGAAGTTCTCTCCTCCCTAACTTTGTTTCCATCCTTGCCTCCAGGTTTATTTGTTTTGGAGGAATAACTTCTCCTTAAGAAGTAGCATGAATATGAAGAAAGACAACGAGGTAAAGATTTTTCATAGATCAATCTGAAGTTGCAGTTAATGAAGATCCTAAGAAAAAAGAAGTTTTTTTTCTGTGTCTTTGGGTTTACAACACTTGTAGAGCAAACTGATAATCTCGGAAATGTCTGGGCTACCAGAACCTCTGGTGAGAGACACCAAAGACAATTTTTTGTCTCCAGAAGATGGATTTCTTTTCTATAGCAAATGCTATATTCATTGTCTACCACACGAGGTGTTAGCACTTGTGTATCTGTGACGTGGCACTGGTACAACACAGTCCCAGCTCCTCTAGGTTAAATCCAAGCACATACAGTTTCTCATTCTTTTTTTATACAGATATCAGAACAACTCTGTGTTAGATTACACTTGCACCCTCACCCAGATGTCCATATCCCATCTCTGTCACAGGATGCTGGGCCAGCTCCGGTCAGTAGTTATGTCCCTTATTTCCCAGCAAGGCCTAAAATAGGTTTCAGTGACCGCAGTAGGGCAAACACAAAAGCCTTAGATGGACGTAGCACTCCAAAGCTAATCAAGGTCGAGGTTTGCCATACCAGACCAGCAGGTCACTAGTTAAAGGCCTAATATTAGTTTCTTCAAACACATCTCAGGTTAATATAATTCAAATTTATAGCATTATTTTTTTTCTGTGGAGTTCCTAAAAGTCTTAAAAACTTATTTTTGATGTGTAAGTTATTTAAATTACCTTAATACATGAGAGATAAATGACCTGTTTGTGCACTACCAATAACAATAGAGATTACACTTTAAACATTTGCTCTAGTCTTTCCTCTTTATACTGTAAAATATATATTGCCCATTAATATTTCTGTGTTTTATTCACATTTCAATTATGAAATTCAGTAACAATTGGAAGCCATAAATACCTCAATGTAACCTAAGCATTCAACTCCACAGATCAATCGATGATCAATTCTTCTTGTATTATTATTGACAAATACTTTTAAGGGCTGAAAACTTTGACCTTTTAGATTTTATGTAAATCTATGAAACTCAAGTCAACTTATTTCATCAAAGCTTTCAACAAGAAATATTAGTTCCACTGCAAGTGAATAAAATAAGATCTTTGAGGTGTCTTTAGGTAGGAATTTTATATTTTTTTTTTGACATATAGATTTTTATGGTTAAAATCATAGAAAATCACTAGCATTAGAATCAGTGTTCATATTTACTGTACAAAGTGGAACATAAAACCTAAGAGTTTATTCCAGAACATAGTGAAAAGTTCTCTGTAAAAGCACTCCATTCCTCTGGCCCTCACAATAGATTTGAATCCTGCTCAGTAAGTATCTTTCTTTGAGATGTCTCCAAAATGTTAGCAATGTGAAGAAGGTACTAAGAGCTCTGTCTATCTTTATGTCTTGTGTGGGCTCTTCTTTTTCTTTTCTGTCTCTCTTTCTCTTGTATCCCCTGGAAGGGTTAAGTTTCCAAAAGAAGCATTTGTCTTTTTTACTTTGTTCATGTCATATTTAGCACAAAAGGCTCATCTGTACTTCAGCAGTGACACCTTTCATTACAATAAGCTTTGGAAAAATTCCCTAGAGGAAAGTGCAATTAGAGCGAAAGAGGAACACAATGACTTGGAACGCATTGTTTTGAGTTGGCAGGAAAAGGATGCTGTGATGAAATTGTGAGATCTATCAGCTATGGCAGTAGCAGTGAAGCGAGTGAAGAGGCAGTATGACTTCCCAAAAAATATAGCCCACTTGGCCTCCAGAAGTGCATGGGTTTCTCTTAGGTCACTTCACATTCATCTATCCTCTGCACATGCCCAGTACTCAGCCACATTAAAACAGCACTGCATGCCTGTCTTTTAACAACGAAATTCTCCCCCACTTTACGGCCAAATCAAGTCTACTGACATTGACTGTCGCAAAGTACCTGCACACTGCACTATACTGAAAAGAGTGAGAAGCAGCGCTGGTGTGGACCTCTAAGGGTCCAGGAAGGATTTTAAAAAATGATGATGCCAAGCCCACTTGGAGCATTGTGACCATCCTGAGGACCAAATGGAAAGCTGGAGATCCCAAAAGACCTGTTCTGTGTGTAGCTTTTTAAAGAAGTTACCAACAGATCTCCTATGAGTTAAGAAAAGGAAGGAAAACTGCTACTCACTGTCTTGTTTTGTCTTCTGTTTTCAGAACTTTTTGATAGCCTTGAAAAGAGCCGAATCCTCTCAGATCCCGGGCCCGTGCTAAGAGCTGCCTGGGCAGTAAGTCCTGATGGTTGGATGGAGGTGGAAACTGTCACACCTGAGTGGCTGCTCCAGGAGGACAAGTCTAGGACTTTGTCCTTTGCTTGTTAATAGATTTTGATTCAGTTCTTCCTATGATTCTCTTTGACTGAACACTTCAGAAGCATGTAGTGAAAGATATAGCAGACACGAGTACCCAAATGGCAGTTCATAGCTAATCATAAACACATGGCAGCTGTGTAGGATGCAGCAAAAAAAGCAGATGAGTCACTTTGTTGAGGAGGAGCTTTTTGACATTTGGTGTTGCTTTATCATCTAGACGGTGTGGCTACTTTTGAAAACACAGATGAGATCATGCGCTTCTCCCTCATTAAGCCTCTTATGCTGCTGACTCCCCTTCTGCTCCAGTCTTGATTACATTTCTGTTTATAATCTGTGCCGGTAGTTGGTAGCCATTGTCTACCGGAGACAGCAGCCCAACAGGGCTTGGTATATCCATGCACCTATCCCAGCCAACAATCTCAAATGGTCTCAAAACACCTATTAACAATCTCCTCTCCTGTACAGCAAAAACCTGATCTATTAAACTTCTTGCACTTACCTGCGTTTGAGTAATGTTTGTCCATTGGGATGCTCCTAAAGGGGATGCCATTCTTGTGATATCACCTTGTAAAGCAGTTTCAGAAAGAAAGAGACAGGCAGTTCTGCAACCAGAGAAACAATGCAGTACTCGAGCCTGCAGTTAAGCAGTCAGACAGTGAAAGACCATTGCAAGATGGGAAGGGAAAGGAGAAAAAACGTTTTAAGTGCCCTTCTTCATCTTAAAATTTTTCACTGGAGATAAATATAAATGAAAAACGCTGGGAATTAAGGAATTTTCAACATCCCACAGGGACTTCTACCTGTCCTTTGAACTAAACAACATTTAATTACCCCATTTCAAGTAGTCATTTTCTGTAGAGCAGGAAACAGGGCTCCTGGATGACACTGGCAGCGATGTGAAGACCTTTGTTGAGCACAGGCACAGTGAAGGATAAAGGGCTCAAAAACATCAGGGGCAACTGAATAACAAAGAAGAGGATAATCACTGGTAAGCATCTGAAATATTTAATTGCATGCTGAACTTCCATTTATTTAGAGAGAATGTAGATATGTCTCAGTGAGCTTTGTGCAAATTGCCATGGTGCCTTTCTAATGCCCATTGGGCCCGAGTTCAGCAACATGATGGATAGTTCAATTTACCGCGTAAGCAAAGAGCTCTCCTTGAATGTTAGACACTAATCTTCCGATCGGACTCAATTGCCAGGGAGACCTGCCCTATGAAGTTTACTAATAAGAATTGATTCAGCTATTGATAAGGATTTAGAAGGCTGATGCACGGGATATTAGCAAAGTATTGAATTTAACTGCTCCCCAGCTGCTGTTACAGAAAAAGTGTAAAGCTGTTTCATACCTGTTGAAAAATTAATAAATATCATCTTTATATCAAGGGACTTCTGCAACATGTCATCAAGGTTAGGGCACACCTTCTTCATGTCAACAAGTTATCATAAAAATTTGAGATGTGGGAGAAGAATAAAAAGTACATGCCATCGATGTGCATGTTGAATCACACATTCAACCCCAATATCCTTCTGAAGGTTTTCAAATTGAAGATTAAAGTTTTGAAAATTTTGAAGAAAGAAATAGCTTGAAGGTACAGCACCTAAGGGGCTTAGAGAAGACAGCAGATTGAACCCAGCTGTGATCTTTCAGTGTCACCATGATTTAAATTACTGTAGGTGGGCCTGGTGCCCTCAGTGCCATAATGAGTTTTTTCTTGTATTGAACCGCAAATGTACAGAAAACTCAAGACCCAGAAAACTCATAGATGACTCTACGATTCTATGACCCTTCCTTAGTCAGCTCCTACAAAAAGAGAAATCCATCAACAGGCTTTTCTTGGCACTGTGGCAAGTGAGACACAGGCATCAGTACTTGGGTGCTTATGCCAAGAGATGTAACGGGGCAAATTGTGGACAGATCTATTGTTCTCCGCAGCCTCCCAAAGGGGTCTGCAGGGAGTTAGAATATGTTAGAATTTGCACCTTTAAATCCCTTATTTGCAAGCAAAATGCCTTAGTTTCCCAAAAGCTTGAACAATTTCGTGTCTCCTTTGGGTGCTCAGTCTGTGGAAACACCTCTGGATTTGTCAGAAGCTGGTTTGCGGAGTGTGAGTCAGTATTCCCTTTGCCTGACTGTTCACTAAACCAATATGTACTGATGCTATTATTTTTTTTTTTTTTTACGGGAAAACTTCGGCGACTGAAGAAAAACTCTTTTACTCCTACATCAAAAATTCCGCGCAAGCCAATCCCTTGTAGGTAATCCCTTGTATGTTGACCTATGCTATTAGCTTCTCTTGGAAGCAAGTCTATCATGCTCTCATAATAAAGCTCATCTTAAGAATCCAGGCAATTTAATCATTAGTCTTTTTGGACCGTGGCAAAAAACATTGCTAGTAGTTAATTAAGCAGATAATATTAGTCGACCTATTTAGAATCTATCATCGCCATTTTTATAAGCTTTTTCCTCGCAATACTCAAGCATTGAAGGTGCCACAGGAGAAAAAATTAGCCTGTTACAGCAGTGGTCCTTATGAGAAGGACATTAACACACAAGTCGTTTATGACTGTTGGACTGGTAGTTGTCAACCAAGAGCATCCTGCTTTGTTCCTGTGTCTGACAGACGTCCTCTTGCTGCTGTATACTGAAATAATTCTGGCTCTCAGCACCACTCAGTACAAACAGGGGTTGAAAGAGGAGGATTTAGAGAAGCAAGTAGTGCAAGAGAAAGAGATAAGAGAAACCCATGGTATTTCTTACAATCCTCAGCAAAATTTACACATAAGGTCTGAGTTAGTCTAAAGAATTTCCCAGGCTGAGAGCCTTTCAATTTCTTCACCTCATTCCTGCCTGCACCCCACAACTCATCTACTCCTTCAGAAGGGCGGGCCCTGGTAGGTTTAGCATGTTATATTGAACTCAGTGCCATGGAAATGAGCTGTTATTTTACACAGTATTACCAAGTAAATGTCATAAAATAATTGGCTATGTGCAAGCTCTTCACTTTGCACCAAGTGCTTTAACTTAATAGAAGATGAGGGTTGGGCAAGCATTGCCACTAATGCTTGGGGAGATGAGACCCTTTTTTAGTATATGATTCAGATCATAGATTAAGATGCTGAAATTTTGGTGTTGGCATGTGAGACCGATGCCCAATCCCTACTGTAATCAATCTAGCCAATAGATGTCTCCAGATGAGCAGATGTGTAATCTCCCATTATAGTCTACTAAAAGCTAGCCAGTGCCATTAGTGGAGCCCAGAGTGTAATTTAGCTCATCCTGAGTAGATTCCTAGGGCTTGATTGAGTTGCCTGAAGGTAAACGTTTGGTGACATTTGCGGGCCTTGAGGCTATTTTGCTTTGCCTTCAGCTGCTCCAGAAGAGAGGAGGCCCTTAAATCTTGGGTCATCTCTGCCAACCTTGTGCAGATGTCTTGGGTATCCCAGAGATTTCAAATGGTACTATAAATCTATGTTTGGTAATTGAATCCCATCCCTACATTTTGTCAACACGATAGGTCTCTACGCTGCACTGCCTAGATCTTTACTGAACATACAACCTTCAACACTCAACTCACATGAAAATATCTGTATCGAGCATATCTTCACCTTGAACTGAAATACAAGCAAGACATCTTGCAACCTAGGAGAACTCAGTAGCACTTTTTATTTCTCATTTGCTTATTACTCCTAAAACAGTTGGGGAAGGGCAACTGAAGAAGAGACACAGGAAAAAACAAAGCAACTATCTCGTGTTGAAAATCAAGAAAATTCAGAAGTCAGGCTAGTATTACACCTGGGGATTACTAGTATTGCACCTGGAGAGGAATAACCCCATGCACCAGTACAGGGTAGGGGCTGACCTGCTGGAAACCAGCTCGGTGGAAAGGGACCTGGGAGTCCTGGTGGACAGCAGGAGGACCATGAGCCAGCAATGTGCCCTTGTGGCCAAGAACACCAACAGCATCCTGGGGTGCACCAAGAACAGTGTGGCAAGCAGGTCATGGGAGGTTATCCTCCCCCTCTACTCTGCCCTGGTGAGACCGCACCTGGAGTACTGTGTCCAGTTCTGGGTTCCCCGGTTCAAGGAGGACAGGGAACTGCTGGAGAGGGTACAGCAGAGGGCTACAAAGATGATCAGGGGACTGGAACATCTTTCTCATGAGGAAAGGCTGAGGGACTTGGGCCTTTTTAGTCTGGAGAAGAGAAGACTCAGAGGGGATCTCATCAGTGTTTACAAATACTTAAAGGGAGGGTGCTGGGAGGATGGGACCAGTCTTTTTTCAGTGGTGCCCAGTGATAGGACAAGAGGAACAGGCACAAACTTGACCATAGGAAGTTCCATCTAAACATGAGGAGGAACTTCTTTCCTTTGAGGGTGGCAGAGCACTGGCACAGGCTGCCCAGAGAGGTGGTGGAGTCTCCGACTCTGGAGACATTCAAAAGCCTCCTGGACACCATCCTGTGCAACCTACTCTAGGTGAACTTGCTCTGGCAGGGGGGTTGGACTAGATGATCTCCAGAGGTCCCTGCCAAACCCTGTGATTCTGTGATTCTGTGATTACTGAATTTTAAGAGCTTCCTTAATTAGTCTTACATTAGAAGGCAATAATTAACATGTGTGTGCAGGCGAGTGCTAGTCACTTTGTCAAAAATCTGTTCTGTTTAAATTAGATTTACACATCTGCCAGTTTTCTAAATCCAAAAATATTTTGAAGCTGTGAGTAGGTCTTCATATCCATAAATTACAAGCTGAGAAACTGACACATAGACCTATAACAAGATTTGCTAAATCTAGTGGAGTGCTGCAGAGGCACAGCCAACACTTATATTCCAGAGTTCCTTGATACTTCTCCTACATAAAGTGAGCCTGACATTCATCCAATAGTTCTGGACCCAACCAAAATGAAGCTGGTCTCTGCAGCCAAAAGATCTCAAGGAATGTACACTAGTTTCTGTAGCAGCTCTACTGTCTTCCATTGCGCAATTCCGTCTATAGTGCACTTGCCTTCCTCTTTTCCCTGGTTCACTGACTTCCATCGCCCTTTCATAGCAAAGAAACCTCATCTAAAGATCTCCAGGTGTGGCAAGTGGGGCAGTGACTGCAATCTCCCCCATCTTTATGCTAGATTATTTTTCGTATTCGGATAGTGACAACAGCTTTGGATAGTGACAACAGCTCCGGTCAAAAGCTCAGGTCTCCCTTGGGAGATTAACAAGATGATGCTGGGAATGCTGAGGAACTTAAAAGTAAAATATCAGCTAACCCAGTGGACAGCAACTGCCCGAGCTACCAAAATTTCTCTGCATTGTGAGAAGCAAAGTGACTCCAGAAATCATGGTTTAAGAAAATAACAACATGTAACTAACTTCTGTTTGTCATGTGAATCACTAAAAATGCAGAGCATGATGACTTTTGTCCTTATCATTATTCAAGGGACCTGTAAAGGCCAGTGTTCTGGAAGAGTCACAGCAAACAACATTTACTTTGGCAAGTATTAAATTGGATACACTGAGATGAAAAAACAGTCAATTAAGGGTAAAAAATCATAGCAGTCAGTGCAGTACAATGAAATAACTGAAGAATGTGTCTCATCATCGCTGAGATTTATGGATAAGGTGGTAATAGATTTTCCCCTAGAACTCAAATTACAATACGAACAGATATACATAGGAATAATCAGAACATGCAGGATAATACCAAGATATATTAAATAATTTTTTGTTTGTTTGGTTTGGTTTGGTTTGGGTTTTTTTTGTTTGCCATAGTATAGTTCAAGAGACATTTCTGAGGGCTCATTCTGCAGCAAACCCAAGAGACCAGGTTCCCAGGCTCAGCTTGACTTCTCTGTATTTATGGTCCCTGACACCTGTAAATCTTTGCAAGTACCTAAATAAGAAGTTCAATCCAGGTTGTGTTCTGCATTCTTTCATAGCAAGAAGGTTGAGACGCTTCTGTAGAGTCCAATTCCCTTTACTTATCAGGGTGAAAAACTGGTCAGAGGAGAAAAGATCAAGATCTTCCTAGCTTTCTCAATAAATCTATGAAGGTTCCTTAACATGGAATAACAGTTTGCAGACATTGCTTATTGGCTCTTCAGTCACTACCAAAACAGGTCTATAAAATTAATATTTTGGGATACAGGCTCTTTCACATGGAGATCAGTGTTTCTAGGATAAACTTACTTGCAGTTCTTGAGCTAGTTGCATCAAAATCTGTCACGCCTCCCCGTAAGCAGGAGTGATGTCATCGAGTAGACATACCCTAAAGCTGTTGCTATCTGAAGACTTTACAGCAGAAAGAGCTCTGTCCCCGTCAACAAATGTCTTTGCAAGTAGGTTTGTTTTTATACAATGACTTGGACCAAAGAACTGACCCAGCTAAAAAACCAACCCACCAAAAGAGATACCGGGAAGAAGTTATTTTCAGCCAGATCAGCGCCTTAATCTGATGCACAGCATCAGTACACAGAGAGGTGAAGGCACTGGATTTGGCTGAGATCAGGAGGTGCTAAGTTTGGTCCTACTGCCCAAAGGTGATACCTATGGGAGCGCAGTCGGTATATCATTGTACTAAACAGAATTGGTACAGCAGCGAGTGAGAAATGTTCTGAGAGCTTTGCTGGGGCTTGTAATAAAGCATCTTTCAAGCTGTATATGTTTATCTAAGAAAGCTATTGCAGGGGAGTTACCCACAAACCATCTGTATACGTTTGGTGACTGACGCAAAGCATCCCAGTTTTCTAGATTCCCTAATTCCAGACATGAAAGACTGGTAAGCACTGTGCAGAACATTTTTATCCTTCCTAATTTCAACTGGACTAGGCATGGATGGGGAATAATGATAAATGCTGCAAGGGGCATCCCAGGCTAGGCAAGCTCACTGAAGGCACTGTGAGTGGGAAATATTGTTTTGTTTTAATTTTATTTTATTTGGTCAAGAAATAAAAGGATTGTGTTTGGAGTCAGTCCTAACAATCATTGCAGATTTAAAGAAGCTGTACAGAGTATAGCTTCTCTAGTCATAAATGTCATTTTGGATAGCCCAGACACAGCAGGTAGTATCATGAGGTGTCCAAGTTTTGAATGGCAATTCAAGTCATCTCTCCATTTTGATTGAAAACCTACAATATGATCTAGGACTTAGAGATAAAAAGCCCTTTATATAGTCATGAAATCTGCTTTGATGCACCTGATATCACCTTACTGGCCATCTCGGTAGTAACTCATTTCTGCTCTATTTCACACCTTGTACCACATACCGATTGTAAGTGGTCTTGTGATAGAGACTTTAACCTGATGAACTGTCAATGCTTAAAAAAATAATTATGGCAGAAGTTCTTGAGTGAGGTGACCTCAAATCTCAGAAAGCCTGACTCTGTCCTGTGTTTTTATAATCTTATCTCTGGGAGAGGTTTTCAGAGACAAACGGGAAAAAAAAGAAAATCAAAAAAGCTATACATCTTTCATTCCTTAAGAGCAAAGTAAAATTTCAAGGTTAATGTTGCACTTCAAAACCCTGCTGAGCAGGAAAAATGGCATTTGCCACACATCTCTGACATAATGTTCCCCTCTCTTGCTTTACATCTTTTGTTTTTCATTCTTTCCCATTTTTTGCTCCCTTCGTTGGTGGTTTGTACAGATCTCGGTCTGAAAGGCAGGTCAGGCAAGATTAAGGGGAAGGGAGCAATGGAAGAAGCTGGGACACGATTTTTCCACATCTGCATTGCATAAAAACGTGCCCTCTAGGTGACACAGGGGAGAGCGTTACACAAGCTATCACATTTTTTAGCACTGTCACACAGTTTCTTCCCATGAAGCAATGGCACTGCTCTGCTGTCATGGTATGCTCCAGCAAAAGAGAACCACAGTGGCCTTTATTTATATCTGTATTTAAAAGAGTTTCAGAAAACCCCAAAACTAAACAAAGCAGACTGTTGCAGATCTCCAATACCCAGGCATTTTTATGCTTCCCCCTTTGAGTGACACACATAAAAAAAAGATATTAAGGTGTTTCGGAAAGACCTAAATGAAGGAAAAGTCTCAAAAGATAGCTGAAATAAGGTTTTTTTTTTTTTTCTGAAAAATCTTCTGTTCCTGGTGATATTTCCAAGCCCTCTTCTTTGAAACATGAAATCACTGGAAAGAAATAATTTCCCTTTTATACACAGTCACACTTACTTATGAGTATGGCTGCACCTTTCCTTATAGGTAAAAAACTAACTGGGTAAGGGGCTGAATTTATTTGACCGTAGTCTATGGCGAGTCCAGGCAGCTGTTGGCAGCAGAGTTAGGGCATGGGGTTGGGACGCAACATTTAAGTCTTGTTTATGCAACATTTTGGCTACGTGTCATTGAAAAACTCACTTAAGGATGTTTTGTAGCTTTGACTGTGAGCAGCACCTGACCTAAAGGTGCCCTGAGTTTTGAAAGCGCCTTGGGAACAATCAAACCCACGTCTTGGTTTTCGTGGTGTCCTTGTCATGACTCCTTCGGCCTTGAAGACAAAAAAAGGAGGAGTAGACAGAAGATGCATTTTTCAAAAATTGCTGAGATCTGTTGCAGCAAAAACCTCATACTGCAAAATTTTACATGTAAGCTGAGCTGCTACTTCTGCGGGTGCATCGTCCTTTCCTTGCTCCGGGGCAAAAAGCTTCTGCTTTCCCTTACCCTAACGCTTCTCTGCTCTGTATTTGTAACCAGCTAAGAGCACGCTTGCCCCAGGCTTTCACAAGGCTGTTCGTGTTAATCAGTAAAGTCAAAAAAAAAAAAAAAAATAGGATAATGGAGGAGAGAGGGGAGGTGGATGGGAAGACTATGCTCCCCAGCCAAGCGCCACATCTCTTCTTCACCTACAACAAGGGCGCCTCTGGGAGTGATCACTGTTTCTTCTGACTCTATGTCCTCATCAAAGGCCGCTCCACTGAATTGCTTTCAAGCGACAAACCTAAAGCATTAAAAGAGTGGTTAGCGGTAAGGTGGCAGGCAATGGTTCCCTTAACAAAACAGTGAAATGGGAGGGGAATAACGCTTTCTGTTAGTTCACTTCTGCAGCTGCAAGGAACAGAAGAGGAGACCTTGTTTGTATTCAGCACAGTCCGCAGCTTGTAAAGAAGGAAAAAAACACACTACATTTTCCTGCATCTGGGTTCTCACTGCCCTCTTTCTTGGGCAATTAAAACTGTTGCTACTCTAGTCCACACCTCTTGCCCGGGAAGGCTTAAATGCACCAGGCAGGTCCCAGAATGGGAAATAACCTGTAATGTAACTTCACGGGATCAACAGCTTTCCACTGGGCGGTTTCCATTTTGAGGCTGCAAATCAAGTTGAACCTGTTGGGCCCGTGTTTGCTTAATCTGGCTGCTACCAAAATAGTGACAAGGGACAAGGCACGAGACAACTAGCTAATGACATTCAGCAGACGATGAAATACAGCTGCGGTGCGGAGGAATGGTTTCTCAAAACAGAGGTTTAACAGGCTGCATGTTTATCTGAAGAAATGGGGGAAAGGGCTTAGTTTTGAGATCTCCAGAAGCAGCGTATAGATGAGACGCGCTCATGGGTTTGTTTACAGGAACTGGCTGCCCTGGGTTTCTTAGACTGTTTGTGTGACCCAGCGCGTTTCACATCAGGCTTTGTTGTCGTCCAGTTTTACGGCTTTCAGTAACAACAGGCACTAGCAGGTGTAAGTCCTACTTGGTCACATTCAGCCCTCCTGACATGGTGCCTCAAATAAAATTGGGTACTGCTGGAGTATGTGAAATAGAGAGATGAATGATTGGAATACCTGGGGTACGAGTCAACCGTGAAAACACAGGTGTCTGTGGTAGAGGTGGGATATCTCAGCTGTTTCTCTGGGGCTCCCTTGAGGCTCCCTGGTGCTGTCAGTGGGGTCTAGAGCACAATTCATCCCATCCTTTAATGGGCATCCAAAACAGCCCCACTGAGCTGCACCCTGGAAGTTTACGTTCCTTTCCACTGACTGACCACAGGAGAGACTGGGGTGACTGCTTCACAGATAAATGTCTATTACGACGGGTGAATGATATATGAGTTGAATCTAACCAGTGTAATCAGGGATGCTTTAAGTAATCAAAGGAGACGAATAAGCGTGTCATCTGAATAAATTATCTGGATACGACCTTTGCGTCTCTCCATTCAGTGTACACGAAAACCAGGCTCTGACAGGCATGGATAGCAGACAGATTAAAACACTTATTGTTGTCTTGAACTTTGCTGTCACTACAAGTGCTTGAACACCTCTTGGGTACCACAGTAAGAGGCATGATTGCTGAGTGCTGATCTGCCCACAGCAAGCAGGAAGTTTACTTTGGTCCAGACAGTGTAAGTTTACTGGGGAAAAGGAGTCTTGCAGAGAACATCCTTCTGAGCTATGGCTCCCCGGCTGAAGTTCACGAGAAGTTGTCAAAGGTACGTGCTTTTACGATCCCGAGAACAAATCTATGCTGCTCCACATCATAAAAATACGTACCTTTGGTAACTTCTTGCTAATGTGAACGACTGATCAATCAAACTGGACAGTCATGTCCTCAGTCAAAGGACATGAACAGCCTGTGTCCCTCTTCATACTCAAGAACAAAAAAAGAATGATTCAACACTTAAGTAAGATCCTTCCTATTTCAGAACAAATATTAAGTTGAGGAATGGGTAGTCCTCAGAGACTGCTTGTAATTAAACAGTCTGCTTTCTCTCTCTCTTTCATCTTTTTTTTTTTAATTACTAAACATCTTGAATAAGTCCAGTCTGACAGGAAGAGAGCCTGTTGAAATGACAGAGGCACAGTGTGTGATGGAGGGGGGAGGCGGAAAAATCCCCCAACCTGGCATTAACAAAGCAAAACATTCCTTTAATGATGGCTGGCTAATTAGTAACAGGGACAATTTCTCCGGCACAGCAGGATTATCAGAAACAAGGCCAGAGGACACCTCACATACTATAGCATCATAGAATCATATTGTTGTGGTTTAACCTGGCAGACAGACAAACACCACACAGCCGTTCGCTCGCTCCCCCCGCAGTGGGATGGGCGAGAGAATTGGAAAAAAGGTAAAACTCATGGGTTGAGATAAAGACAGTTTAATAGGACAGAGAAGGAAGGGAAAAGAATGGTAAAAGAATATACAAAACAAGTGATGCACAATGGAATGGCTCAACATCTGCTGACAGATGCCCAGCCAGCCCCTGAGCAGCAGCTGCCACCATCCGGCCAATTCCCCCTGGTTTTATTGTCCCGCATGATGTCATATGGTATGGAATATCCCTTGAGCCAGTTTGGGTCGGCTGTCCTGGCTGCGTCCCCTCCCAGCTTCTAATGCACCCCCAGCCTCCTCACTGGCAGGGCAGCTGGAAAGTCCTTCACTTAGTGTAAGCACTGCTCAGCAACAACAAAAACATCAACGTGTTGTCAACCTTATTCTCATCCTAAATCCAAACCACAGCACTGTAGTAGCTACTGGGGGCGGGGGGGGGGGGGGGGAATTAAACTA
>VYXH01001437.1:216992-344837 GCA_013397275.1 Burhinus bistriatus | reverse complement strand
CAGCTACAAGGAAGAAAATTAACTCTATCCCAGCCAAAACCAGGACACATAGAATGGTTTGGATTGGAAGGGACCATAAAGATCACCTAGTTCCAACCCCCCTGCCATGGGCAGGGACACCTCCCACTAGACCAGGTTGCTCAAAGCCCCGTCCAACCTGGCTTTGAACACCTCCAGGGATGGGGCAGCCACAGCTTCCCTGGGCAACCTGGGCCAGGGTCTCACCACCCTCAGAGTGAAGAATATCCCATAAAAGTAAATATTCTCTCCATATCACAGGCAAGGTTACCAGGTAGAGAAACTAGAAGAATAATCTTGATTGCCAGCTCCTGTGCAGAGAGTGACTTTTTGTCAAAGGACACATTTCCCACACTGAGGAAGGAATACGTTCCAAAGCAGGACTTGAACGGCAGCAAGTGATGTGACAGAAGGTTTCTGAAAGTGCTGCTGAAGCTGCACATCTGTGAGCATCCCGAGATGTGCTGGATACCTGGTTTCCAAATTCCCTGCTGCCTCTGCCAACACCAATCCCTTAGATGGACTAAGATGGGTACAGACTGGGGCTTCATCCCATAAACTGTCAATGAAGCATGTATCTTCTACACGTCATAGTTAACTCCCAGCCATCACCACCCGTTAGGGTGCTTTGACCTTTAAAATAGGACCTTTCGGAATAAACATTTCATGTGATAAATGTGTTTCTTTGTGCACCGAGAGTACAAAACCTGACCAAGTTTTGAGGTTTCCTGCCAAGATTCAGGGTGGCAGATTGGGCTCAAAATCACTGCACAAACTCTTTCTCTCCTGCTATGATTCAGCTGCACTTTCACTGCTAGATATATCCTATCAAGAATATATTTTGTGTAGTATTTGTACAGTAGCGTATGCTCAGTCAACAAAAAACTTTTAGCAGTATGACGCAAAGCCTATCTGGGAATATAGATCCCAAAAATGTTGGGATATATTTTGATCCAACTTAATCAACATTTTTCCAATGCCTTTAAAGGGAGGTGACAAATGTTGAACTCATAAAAAAATATACATCAGTACTGAATGAAGATCAGTGACACTGAAAAGATTTTTGTTAGGTTTTGTTTCCAGCATTTGTATTTGAGGAAGAAAAAAATCTAATGGTTAGTTTTATTTTCTTTTAAATTAACTAGAGTTATAAGTGTCTTCCCCCCCCCCCCAAATTCCATTTAATTTCTAAAAAGCTTATTTTTATTCTTATTTTTTAAGAAACTGCAGTTAAAACTGGATACTTGAATGCCAAAACAGAGCTGTTTTTCACAATTTCTGATCCACTGCAGATGGTAAAAATTTGTGTTCTAACTTGAAATCAGAAAACAGGTTTCAAAATCGTCAGTGTAGCAATAGAATCTGATTCAACCGTATTTTTTGACTGCATTAGTACTTTCCTCAGCAGGACGACTTCCTTATTCGGTGAACTGGTGATCTTCAAACGGGCAGCTCATCAACACTTGGTTTTACCTTATTTTTGAGATAGCTCTCTCAGTTACT
Organism: Burhinus bistriatus; assembly: GCA_013397275.1. Lineage (NCBI taxonomy): Eukaryota > Metazoa > Chordata > Aves > Charadriiformes > Burhinidae > Burhinus > Burhinus bistriatus. The sequence continues at coordinate 343,316 of VYXH01001437.1, read as the reverse complement.
GAACACTTCCCAAACCCTCCAAGGTCTGAAGACAGAAGCGCATTAACTTCTTCCAGGTTCTTGTCACCACAGTAAGTGAGAACTGCACAAACCTGAAAGTAATTATTTTTCATAACCATGGTGAGATGAGGTGTTACACTGATTTCCACTTTCAGGTAGGAAACTGAAGCACAGACAAATTAGCATTAATAACAAATAAGCTAATTCAGTGCTTGATCTGATAACCAAAGTGTGTTAGATTGACTACTGCTAGCTGTAGCCAGCGATGCTAGAGACATCAGTAGCTGAGCTGGTCACCCCAGGTGCTTTTCTCTCCTTAAACAGATGCTTTAAAAGATAACTCCGCTGACATGTTTTAGATGTTGACTTTTGGACATCCTGACCGGCAGTATGTTCTCCTGTGTCTCTGTGCAGTACCTCTCCATTGACAATGAAAATCAGTTTTATATGTTCACTTTTTCAAACGTACAGGTTTTTAGAGAAGATGCCTACATCTGTTTAGATTAATCCAGCCCAATGAAGGAAAAAACCAGTCCCAGAGAACAGTATATGTACTGATATAATCCTTTTCCTCAGTGGGGTCCACTGTAGGGACTGAATAGGTTGAAACCCGGAGCCTAAGACTTATATCAGCTTCTCACTGAGGATTCAGCTCAGTCAGACTGTCCCATCTCCCTTCTTTCTTCTCCAGATTGATTTAAAGTCTTTGCTGAAGGGGGAAGACTGCTGTTCCCTAATCCAGACACTAATTAGGCTCTGGTGGCTAGAGTACTTTTTTAGAAGACATGTATTTGAGGTCATGGAAATGAGAGGGACCTGGGATCCCAGTGCCTTATTTTGTAAGTGCATGCTCTGTATATGAGGTTATCATGTATGAGGTGGGCTCCAGCATGGTCAGCTTGATCTTTCCTGGTTGTGCTCAGAAAGTGTGGTTGTCGCCCTCTTCTGAGAAAAGGATTCCCAGCTCCGGAGACCACAGCATCAAGATCACTTGCTTACAGCATTGTGTGAAGTGCTGAAGTCTGGAGAGAGACAAGAACTGAAACTATGTTCCTCTCCCACCTCTGGTCTACTTTGTCCTATTAGCTGGCTCACTACAGCTCTTAAAGCACACAGAGGTATTTTAGTCTCCATTCCGAGATGCCAAATTTTCGTTATATGTTATATACAGAGTTTTACGTCCAACAGCAAATCTGGACCGTAAGGAGATGATCAGCATAAAGTGCCCAGCCCAAGTTCACTTGACTTTCCTGGGAATCAAGTTCTGTATTTCCTATTGGGATCCACATTAGTCATTTATTTGAGTGGTACAACCAGACAACAGGGCATAGGAAAGGGCAGATGTTCTTACAGGTAGATGCTGACTTGCATCCTGACAGGCATCCTTCTGAAAGGATGCCTCAGAAACAGAAATCACCTTTTCATTTTTGGTGTCCTTCAGCTGGGTCTGCAGTAATATTTAGGCTTTGTCCTAAGGATCACCCTCACCCATTCCTCACCACTGGAACTCCTTTACCTTCAACTTCACTGTACTTCAGAGTGACAATCCATGGTGGTACAAAACATCTTCTGGATATCTGCCTTGTCTGTCCTTCCAAATTTGCCTCTGCCTATGAGCAGCTGAGATGGATGGCAAGTTGCAGGAGGACTGGAAGTCAGGAATGGGGAACTGTGGGATTGCTGAGGAGGTTTTGCAGCACCGGACTCCTTCAGGTTCAGATATGGCTATGGATGGCTACCAGAAGTGAGTGATATGGATTACAGTGTAAATGGTGTGTAAATTTAGGCTTGAGACTATGCTTAGGTTTATTTGAGTTATTTGTATAAATTCAGCATATTTGTATGAATAATTGTATAGATTTGTTACCACCAGTGGTATAGCAACCTTCTGGTTAATGAATTCTTGTTACAGCTCTCCCCTGGAAGAGGGAGATTTAGTTCCAGCAATTTCTTTTTAGTGCATGCTAAAAATCCATCTGAAAACACATATAAATTTATTGGACTCCAGAGCTACTATCTTTGCTGTTTGGTACAGAACCAAGCTCTTCCTTGCCTAGTGTCTCTCTGGGCTCCTGAACCTTGCACTCCTGCATGCACGGGGTGCTGTCTCTGTCCACGCCACGCTTAAAAGCTGGTGGTTCCAGAAACGTTGCTCTGAACCCCTCTGGGAGGATGTGTCTCCAAACGCCTCCTGGAGAGGGCTGAGCCTAGGCTCTTTCACAGAAGCTAGCCACCACGATGTTTCCAATAAAATTCATTGTGTGGTTTTGTGAATCCCTTTTTTTGTAAGCTTTAAGTGTATAAAAATCACTGTTGTGCTTTGTCACTGTCGTGCCTGAGACTCATTCCCCCCATCAACCAGTTCATGGCCTTTCCTTGACCTCTGGCATCTTCTGCTAGTGTTATATTATGCCGTCCATTGATCTTTCTGGCTCACTGGGTGATGGAGCCAGCAAATTCATCACACTCATTTTCTATGCCTGAGGCCAGATGAATCCTTATAATTACATGATATTTACCTGATAAACATCTACAGCCCCAAACATTAGTTATTAACACAGGAGGTGGTTGGTATTTGCACTAGAGCGCTAATTAAATGCTCATTTCCAGTACAGTCATGTGTATTACCCAGAGCACAGAATGAATTATGGAAGTGACACATTTCAGAGAGCAGAAATATTTGCTGGAGGAATATTTCTTCTGAGGCTTCTTCTTTATGGCACACCCCCCACCCCCCAGGTTTTTAACAGAGAATCATCTTGTTTATCGCTTTATGTTTAAAATCATAAAGAATATTTGTTTCTGGAAAGTAATTGCTTGGAACACCAACACAAAAGCCATTGCAAGGCAGAATGATTTGTTGGGGTGGGATCTGTTTTTTCATGATGTAACTGGGAGCTAAAAATGTGTAAAGGAGGAAAAAAAAAAGGGGGGGGGGGGGGAGAAAACCGGTAAAAGAAAGAGAACAAAAAGCACACGTGTATTTTTTTTTTTTCTCTAACAGAAGTTGAGGAGAGGTAAACATTTAGCACAGCAGGAGAGAAGAGGCCACAATCATCTGTTCCATTGACTGGTTACCCTGGTGTGTGTTTTTACAAGATGATTACTCATGGAGTAAATCTGGATCACACTTACCGTTCATGATTTGATTTCCCTCCTCACTTTGATGGAAATATTTGAGTGTGTGCATTTATCCAACTATGCTGACTCTTAGGGGCATTGCTCCAAAAAGGTTTTAACAGGGTATCTCCTAGTAGATATTTGGAGGATGTTCTATGCTGGGCATGCATTTGGACCAAACAGCAGGGACTGCAAATTTCTCACCCTTAATTAGTTTCCATGGACACTCACAGAGTCTTAGGAAGTAATGTGGCGTGGTTACTCACCTTGGAAAAACACTGTTTGAGGTCAAAAGACCTAATTCACCTCTGTCCTGAAAGCAGAATCAGTCCTTGCAGGCTGATGAAATCGTGCTGAAAAGCTGCAATATGAGCTGCTGGTTATAGTGAATTCTGCTCCGTTTGCATTGTCAACATCTTTTTTGGCAGCGCTACAATGCATGTTTTCACGGATTTCCTATTTCTAAACAAAAGGCGTTGCTTAATCCACGCTTCTTGGAGTATTTGCAGGAGCGGTGGAGTGTGTGCCTTTTGTTGTGTGGCGTTTTTTTTTGACATTCCAGAGCACACCTTGTGAACTGGAAACTAATGAAGCTTTTTGTATGCTAGAAACAAGCATTAAAATTTACACCACCAAGTTAAAGGGGTGACAACCCGTTGAGTTAAAAACAAGCACTGCGTTGGTCACTCAGAACCCCAGAACTACGCAACAGCTTTCAACTTTTCTTGGGGAGAACACTGTAAGTACCCTAATTATTTAATGTTTACATCACGAAAGTGAAAAACACTGTATCAGCTTGAAAAAAGCAAGGATTTAGGAAAGCAATTTATAGTCATANACCCCAATTCCCTCAGCCGCTCCTCATAAGACATGTTCTCCAGACCCCTCATCAGCTTTGTTGCCCTTCTCTGGACACAGAGTCAAACCAGACTCCTTTGGTTCCTGCTCTTATTCATACAAAACTGTGCTGAAAATTTTTGCTCTCGGATGTGTGGAAGCTCTCGATAGTAATTCATTGTGCAGATAAAGGTATTTCAAGCAGGTATTATTTCTGGGATGAGATTCGAATGCCAATTAATTTTCTTTTTTTTTTTTTCTGATAGAATGAATACGTATTTCACAGTGCTTATATGAGTTAAACATTTCCCCACATCAGCAGTTAGTAAGTACCCGAGAAGTGGGAAAAAGATTTTCAGTACGCGGGCTGGCACCGTCCAAGGACAAGGGAAGGAAACACAAAAGTGCCTGACCTGCTCCCGAAATACCTATTCAAGAAAAGATGTCTTTTCATGGCTGGTGGAGGTCTGTGCAATTCTGATAGTCTGCTCAAAGGTTTCCAGAGGGGCCTATTTAAATGAGGCGGTTGGGTCTCCTTAGCAGCTTGGTACCACCCGTGCATAGCAAAATTCATTCTGCGTAGAGTGCCAGAGAAAACCTTACTCTGTGTATTCCCCTCTGCCGCTATGTCTCAGTGCAGTTGAGTACAGCCTATCTTGTAAAAGGAAGAGATTAATTCCTGACCTTCAGCATTTAATTATAATCCAGAAAAAGAATAGTGTATATATTGGCTGTAGTGAATAAAAAAAAATGCTATTTTCAATAAGCATAGTCAAATAAAAACGTTCAATTTCCTTAGGAGCATGCTATGATACTGCACTGTATTTCTTAATTATATCTAATTGAAAGAACACCTAACCTCTGACTAAGAGAAGCCAGGGATAATTTCCTATGTCTTGGTGATTGAATGTGTTTGTGCAAGGGAAGCAAAAGTGGGGGAGGTGAACTTAACACTAGCATGAGTAAATAAAATGTTCCTGGTTTATATACCTCATTTTGTTTTATAATCAGGACTAAAATTAGGTATTGAAAGCTTGCAGCCAAGTCTATACTTTGCCTTGCTTGAAAACTGTGTGGGAATAGGTCTGTTATTTTGGTCTTGCATTTACATTTTTTCTGCAATACCTTCACAGGTCCTCCATGGGTTGTAAAACAGGTAGCTGTGTGATGGTGAGGAAGATAGACCACGACGATGAGATTTACAGGTCTTGCCAAGAAGTTCTTCGAAATGGAGAAAGCTAGAAGAAAGGCATTTGGTTTCACAGAGGCTGGCTGGTGGCTGAGATGAAGATGGGGCCGAAACAGTCTAATGAGTACGGACATTCTTGTCCCTTAGGTATCTCAGCGTTGCTCTGCTTCATTGTGGCACCATTATCTCTTTTCCCTTGCAACCTTCATGATGATTTTCCAATTTCCTTCTTTGTACTTTTTTCTTTCTTTCTTTCTTTCTTTCTTTCTTTCTTTCTTTCTTTCTTTCTTTCTTTCTTTCTTTCTTTTTCTGTGCTTCTTTTAGATTTATAAGGGTATCTCCCCATCTGTGCTGACTCAGCAACATTGCAGCCTTTCTGAAATGCTGAACTGGATTGAAATCGTTACCAAACCCAAGATTTTGAGGACTGAGGAGCTGCCTGCTGAGTCATCACGTTGAAAACACTGATCCGTGGAACAATAGCTGGTCAGAAATTAGTGAGCCTGTAATAATGTCATGGACCATCCATTAAACTGCAGGCAGTATAAGAAAATAGGCCCGGAGGATTGTGCGATAAACATTATTATAAGCAAACGCCAGCTGCCGGGAGGAGGAAACCAGCACCGCCGTGGAAAATGGTAAAATTGCAAATGTCATTTTAAGAACTGCAAACCTGACAGGAGGACAAATCATGCCAAAAAAGTAATGCAGCTTAGGCAATCCATTATTTATGTGCGCTGGAAGGGAATACCCTGAATGTCCTTAAAGAACTATGAAAGCCTGCTTGTTTTCAGCATGTTGTTTTCATATTAAACACCCCTCCAGGGCTCTGTATAACCATACTTTTATGAAGCAATTAATAAGGCTTATTCTTCTTTCTTATTCTTATTTTTCTTACTTGTTAAGTTTGCTGTAATAGTTAACACCTCGGGCAATCCAATGCTTATCTTCCTGTTTCCAGTAAGGCAGGAGGAATTATTTTCCACAATTCCACGAGGCAATCTGTACCAATTAAGGTTTCTCCAGTTGCATTTGTTGATGGGAAAAATCATATTAACCTTTACGGCAACTGGATTCAGACCTTCAACAGGTAAGCGTCTCTTCCTCTCTGCTCATCGTGGAAGAAATTTGCACTAAGCTAACCGCTCAACTCTTAACTTACCCAAAGACAATGATTTGTTCTGTGATAGCATGAGATTTGCTGGGCATGGTCCCTACTACCCCTTAAGTCCTTCTCTGACAAACTTGGCTTGAGCTACTGTAGGTTGGTAGCTTTAAAAGATGATTATGGGACTGGAACATCTTTCTGATGAGGAAGGGCTGAGGGACTTGGGTCTTTTTAGTCTGGAGAAGAGAAGACTCAGAGGGAATCTCATTAATGCTTACAAATACTTAAAGGGAGGGTGCCAGGAGGATGAGACCAGTCTTTTATCAGTGGTGCCCAGTGATAGGACAAGATGTAATGCGCACAAACATGAACATAAGAAGTCCCATCTAGACATGAGGAGGAACTTCTTTCCTTTGAGGGTGGCAGAGCACTGGCACAGGCTGCCCAGAGAGGTGGTGGAGTCTCTGACTCTGGAGACATTCCAAACCCGCCTGGACGCCATCCTGTGCAACCTGCTGTAGGTGACCCTGCTCTGGCAGGGGGGTTGGACTAGACGATCTCCAGAGGTCCCTTCCAACCCTGGTGATTCTGTGAAATCCTTTCAGGCTTTGCCTTATCCTTTCTTAACATTGTCAGCTTCTTCAAAAATGCATATGTATTAAACCTGTGGCCTGGATACGTAAACTAATACTGAAAGTGAGATCAAACCACTTCGATTGCTTATAATAATAGCAATCCTAATTAATACATTGTTCTTTATGTTGTAGTCAGTAGGCTCAAAGGTTGGTGTTGCCATGGAGGGAATCTTGACCTTATTTCCCAAGCAGCAATGAACTTCTCTTGAACATGATAGGTGAATTCGGTCATTGCACCTCAATCAGCTGCAGCAAGAGCCTGATAGTTCAGAGCATTGGTGATCGTCATCTGGCAGTCACTCGCAGTAAGACAAATATCTAATCATCCCCATCACATCTCCAACCGATAAAGAAAACATGTATAGGTTTATGAAAGAGTCACTTCCTAGTAAAATGTTCCTTGGCATTTTCATTTCCAGTCTTGGCAATACCAGCTTTTATTCTTGTTGTTTGTCTTCTGAATGAGCTGTAAATAAAAATTGATCAATCAATCAATCAAAGACAAAAAGTTTGAAGACATTAAGTCCTTTGAAATCTTAGGCTTTAATTCTAGTCTTGCAAGGATCTGAAGTTTTTTAAGTCACACAAACATGTGAAAAACTTATCTTGTGGTCTCACTTGCTTGTTTTTGTCCAAAGAAAATCCCTGTGATCTCTTGGTCACAGCCAAAAGGCAACAGAGGTGCACTGTGAGTTCAGAGCACCAGAAGGTAAGCAAAATAGATTAAAATATTCTTGTTCTAAAATCTCCTTAATCTTAATCTAGCTTCATGGTTTTGAAGACCTGGCTTCCGTGCTTAGGTCTAGCAATAACACACAATTTTAGTCTGAAGATTAGAACCAAATAAAGGGATCCCAACCAACTCTCTGCAGAGCGTGTTCCCTGTTGTGGTGGGCTTTCAAAAGGCCTGAATCTATACAAGTATACATATTTACTCAGTTGTTCTCCAGGGGATTATAAAGGTTTTATTGCATAAATTCAAAATAAAAATCCAGATATGATAAACTTAGAAGGAAATGGAGAATTTTCTGCCTCTCACCTTTACTTTCCAGTCATTTCTTTTTTTCTCTTTCCCTCCTTGTTCCTTCCCCTCTCCATCCCCTTATGTTTCCACTCAAAGTTTATCATTATTTTGGTATTTTCCTTTGCACTGCAGCTAGTACTTCCTATATGCAGGGTTTCATATTCCTTAACAGTGAAGTGAAATGAATGAACGAATAAATAAAAATCCTTCAAGAGAGGAAGAAATTCAAGAACCTCATTCTCATTTAAATTAAAAAATAATACTCCACAAAGCCCCCAAAATTTTAAATAAACTTTTTATTTGAAGTGTAAATGAAGCACGGCACACATCTGCTAGCCTAGATTACTCCACTGTCAAAAGGGGCAGCAGGCAACACCTAGAGTTATTTCTGCAGAGAATGCTTTCAGTACTTCTAATTGTGCTCAGTGAAGAAAAAAATCATGCTTGCAGCCTTGTTCTTAACTGATTGTTACATGATCTGGGACAAGTGATTCAAGTTGGCACTGGCTTTGCAGATGTGAAATGAAAAAAATCTGATGGAGCGTTATCACTGCAACATTAAATAGCATAAACTTAATCTTCTCTGAACTGACGTTCTTGTGGGTCTGGCAAAAAAAGAGAAGGAAGGAAATTCAGGCATGAATTATGGAATAATATTTCTAAAACAAGAGAGCATGGTTTTGTGATTAGCAGCAGAATTCTTCCATCCTAAATGCAGCCCTCTGAACATCAGGTATTTAGTGTAAGACAGTTTTTAGGGCGGAGTTCAGTCTGAGATTAAGATTTCTGTATTTGGGCAACTAGATGTAGATGTTTACATGCGAACTGGGTGTCTGTTCTCTCACTATAGTAAATCTAAGCCAAGACATCTGCGTGGAGCTAGCAGATACTACACAAGGTACATGAGATATTTGCCCTCCCATCTGGTATTCTAGGTGGAGGCCAGGTGGGTACCCCACAGCATCTAAAATGACATTGTATGCTTCTGTTTGGCCACTGAAGACAATCCCTGCTGATTGATCACCCCTGCCAATTCCACCACTGCTGACTGCCTCCGACACAATCAAGGTCATCTGGGTTCTGCTCCTGTTTTCACTGTGCTGTCATCAGAGTCTTGTCTGTTGAGTTTGCAAAATCTTTTTGGTAGAGTCTTCCAATGGTAATGGCAAAAAAAAATTCAGGCAAGCTGAACTATTGTTGTACCTGGATGAAAGTTAGCAAGATCTCATAACCATAGGTTTTGGGGTTCGGTTGGTTGGTTGGTTGGTTGGTTTTTTTAAATGATAGATTTAGCTTAGAAATAGTAGAAATGTGGGACTTTTTCATCACAAGCTTGTTGAAAACCTTTAATCAAAAATAGGTTTAAAATACAAATGATGGGAGTGGAGCTATAACTATGTTGTTTTGTGGTTTGGGTTTTTTTTTAAGCTAATGTGACTGCTTTTCTTTCTTTCTTATTGCTATTTCACTTCAAAAAAGCAAAACATCTAAAATATTGTTAACCAGACAGCAAGCTAATTTAAACTGAAATTGCCTAGGAGGTTTTGAGATTTCTGTTTCGGCACCATTTGGCTGGGTCTGTTCCATGTGTCCATTCAGTTCTACGAGCCAGGTTCCATGTTTGCGTGCTGAGGTCCCTTAGCAAGCTCACATCTCGATGCACAGCAGGAAGTGCTTCTCAGGAATAGTTTGTGTCCCAGAAGCAATAAAGCTGTGCAAGAGTGGTACTCAAGGACTGAATATGCGTCTGCATCTTCTCCTCTGTCCATTGCCATAATGCACAGATGACTCTTACCAAGAGGAAAAAACTATCTCACCAGGACTGTGTGCATCATGTTTATAGCCCTTTTCTCTCTCCTCCACTCCTGCGAGCAATCTGGTCTCTGCTTCCTTGTCTTTCTGCCAACACCCACTTTGGAGGAAAAGAGAAAGGTACTGAACTTTAGGAGATTGGTTAAAGACCTTTAGAAAAGTTGGAACTAACAAAGAAATTGAAGCTGAAGTTGGTGGAAACTCATGGCAGGACAACAGGACCACAGCTATGCACTCCAGGTACTGTATTGCTTGGCAAAGGAGGGGGGACGTGGTGGGAATGAGACTGCATGAAAATAATTAAATAACATTCAGAGCAAACCTCCGGGCTATCAATAAAAGCAGCTTTTTCAGGAGATCAGATCACTCCTTACTTTGGAAGAGCAGGTCACAAGCAGGAAATAAGAGAATGAGTTGGAAAATCACCAGACAGTAAGAATACATAAATACACTTTTCTGGGAATCAAACAAATGAAAAATGTAAAATCCCCTCCCATTTACTGAAGTCTGTCTTCTGAACTCTTGGCAGTCTTCAAGGCGGATGCCAAATTAATTTAGCTTCATCTTGTATAATGGTGTAGGGGGAAGAAGTACAGTCTCAGGCAAGCAATTAAGAACTGTACCTTTTAGAGGCGGGCTAATACTGTGAATATTTAGATAGAGTTAGAGGCTGTCTGGTTGTATTGCAAGCATGACAGAAGAGCAAAACTCCAGCATGCAAGTGACAGCCATGAATATCAAGTGGACTAGGCACGTACGCTACTGTTGTAGAGCAAGTGGTGTCTTCTCGCAACAGACATGTCCATCTTCTTACAAGGACAGCTATTGTTTTCTGGTTTAAACCAGTGCTTGAAAATATGGTATCTATCCCTTGGAGGAGGCTTCAGCTTATGCAATAATGAGGCTCATCCTAATGTGATTTCAGATTCAGGCCTGTAACAGATGGTTTTGTACCCAGGGCGGAGGCAGAAGGATGGGATACATCTCTAACATCGATTTGGATTTCTGTTTATGAGCTGGACTATGAAATGCAGTGGCTAAAAGAACAGACCCGCCTTCCACTCTGCCACATCTCTCTGAAGGCTTTAGAAGAAAGACAGGGTGGACATGGACATCTTGGACTTACTTCTTCTGATGGAAATGTAGAGTCAGAACACGTTGTTAATAATAAGGATCTATTCGTTTGCTTCTTCCCATCTTCTTGAGTGCATCTCCAATACCAGGGATATCATACAATATCAGGTTTACATCTAGTCTTTTCTGATAATCCCTCTCGTTCTAATATGTGATAGTTTATCCCTTTATTTTGATTTTTTTTTCCTGGTACTTTCTTTGATTTTAAAATAATCAAGCTCATAATTTTTAAGATAAACCTTTCATACCACTGTTAATATCTCAAGCCCAAGCATGATACATGTTTCGTCTTCATTTTTCAGTTGCTTACAGTGTTGCTCATGACTAGCACTGTTGTTTACATTCATCCCTCAAGGGAATCTTTTAGGGAAGATGGAAGAAGGACATTTCAAGGTTAAGGCACAAACCCTCTGATCAGAAGCTGCAATTCATCTCAGACAATGTTGTCTAAGAGCTGGTGTTTGACATAAATTGGTTACTGAGTTTCTCCTACAGTCAGTGATAGATAGTCCTTCCAAGTCATTCTGCTGCCAAAAAGGGGACATAAGATAGATGCTATAAATCACACTGGTTATTTATTTCTCTCTCCTCCACCCTTCCTCCAATCATTGATTGACAGGATGGGATTTATCTCTTAGATATCTGAAACATGCACCCTAATAGGGACACGGTTTCATGGTGGCAGTGTTAGGTTTGTGGCTGGACTCGATCTTAAAGGTCTTTTCCAGCCTAAATGGTTCTATGACTCTATAGTTCAGTTGGAAGGAATGATAATCTAGACCAACTTCCTGACCAGTAATCTTTCATTTTCAGAGACAAGTGGGTAATTATAGGTGGCTAGCCCAAATTTTATGCCTAAACTTTTAATGGACTACAATCTGTAAAGACTAATTCTTCCTTAGTTGCCCGGGTTCATATTTATTTGAATGAATATGAGCCAGTAGGCTTCCATTATTCTCAATTAAACAATCTGTGAAATCTGAACAGCTAAGGAGAGACGAACAGTGCTGTCAGGGTTAAGAAACACAAATAGTTTATTTTGCTAATATATAGCTTATTGCATTCATACCTGAGCTTAAGGCACAAATTTATTCTGAAGTTACCTTAAACTTCACTTGCTCAGACGCTTGAGAACAGTAGTGAAATAAACTAATTAAAAAGCTGATATAACTGACAGGTCCCTGTTAACTCAGCCCTCCCAAACCTATGCAAAAACAATTACAGTATGCAAATGCTGATGATCTACCTTAATGCTATTCCCTATTAAATGTCAGAGAATGAAAAATGAATTGGATTATCACAGTTTCCTTATTCGTATGTTGATGATCCGCTAAAGATATATCAAAGCGTCACCTTTCTAAGCTAGTTTATGGACAAAGCAATTGACCCACTTCATCACTGCAGATAAAACAGAGTCTGTTTCTCTGGTCAGCCATGGACAAGGAAATTAATTAATTGTTTTATTATGTATTTCAGAAATTTTCTTAAATTTTCCTTGTCTTCTCTTGCATTTACATCAGTGGGGCATCAAAATTTCAAGCCTTTGAAATGTGTAAAATCTGAGCATTTTTCATTTTACCATGAACTGAGATTTTCCTTAGTTTTGCAAAGGACAAAATGTGTGAATATTATCATACTGTATCAATACAAATTGCTTTTCTAGGCAATTAGCATGTTGGGAGGACACAATGTGTAGCTACTGTCAGTATCCTGCAGTCATGAAGACGATGACACAAATAGTCTGTTGTGTTTTCATAACTAAAAAGAAGTACAAGAAAATATTGCACAAATATTGGGTTCTGGTGTCCACAGGAATGGCAAAAATCAAATCCCAAACCCAAAAGTTGGCATAAGACAAAATTGACCAGAAACCATATACATTTGTTTCTATTATATGAACATAGAACACTCAAAAAAAAACCGAAACCACAAAAACGAAACCAAACAAAATCAAAACCAACCTGTCAATTTTGTTTACTCCTTCGGCTTTATAAAATTTCTCAGAGAGTGAATGTCCTTCCAGAGGCCTGAGCTGATATCAAACAGCTCTGATCTCACTTTTTTTTTTTTTAAGAATTCAACCTAAACAAACAGAATTTTTTGCGCTTCGCATAAAAGCTTAAAACTATGTCAAACAAAAAGCAAGGATATTCTTTATTTTTGTCAGTTTTACAGTTTATTCCTCTGACTTATCATTTGTTGTTTGACACAGATGGTTATAAACAAAGATCTAAAGAGAATTTTAACTCCTTAGGAAAAATTAAAAAAAAAGTCTCCTGATCCTGCAAGGTTTTTTTTTGAGGATGATGGATTCTGTCTTATTATTTCTAACTCAGTAAGGTTTCTAATTAAGTTACAGCAAGAATTTGGAGCTGGAGAGCTTGAGGGAGAGAAATGGAGATGGAAGAATGAAGGACAGATGGAAGAGAGTGAACTGCTTATGTCCCAAATTCATTGGAGTTCCAGTCTTGAGGGTTGGTAAGAAAGAGCAAGATTGACCATCAATGCCTAAATTAACTTTAGATTTATCCAGTCTAGTTTTCAGATTTGTCCATGACTCATCCAGCGTTGCAGTCTTTTATTTTTTTTGCTTCAGACAAATGTTGCTCAATCAGTTCTTATCCTGAGGGACTTGAAAAGAAATATTATTGCATTACTACCCTGATGTGTTCTCTGCAGCTATACAACTCTAAAATGTGAGATAGCTAGTGGAAGAGAATAAGATGTTTGTACATATTTATTTTTGGGGACAATTGCTTTGGTACCTCCAGTATCCAAGTACATGTCATGTTGTATAAAGGGCTACAGTCATTTCAATCTCATATGAAGCAGTATTATCTTCCATGAAGGTATCAGTCATACAGTTCACTCCAGGGCAGTAGCTCTTCCTCTAGGGAGTAACAACCAGGAAGAGGAGAAGACGAAACTGGAGAGACTCGGTGAAGCTTCTTGAGGTCGCACCCGAAGAGTACACGCTAACCTTCAGCATCGGTCTAGGTGATGCCACCAGGGCTAGCAGCAACAACCACTCTGGATAGGTTGCCATCACTATGTGCGCAATTACAGCATCCCAGCTGCACAAGTGATGTAGATCACATTTGCCAGACCTAATGCATGGAAACTTTTGTCTCCAGAGCTAAAATGTGGAAATTCTTGTCTCCTACCTGCACACGCAGTGATTAACACTGTTACTTAACTCAGTTATAATTTTCCCAAATTCTCCTTTCATGTCAATATAAGTCATTGACTTACGTCAATAATCCTGTTGATCCCTTTGAAGCAAATTCCATATATATAGACTTGCACACTCTTCGAAATGCTGCCTGAGTCTGTCTACAGTCTATCTATACATCCAGATCACATTTGAACCATTTGGGAAACACAAGAGAAAGAAACATGAACCAAAGGGAGGAAAGCAGTATCTTTCCAAATATTTTCCCTTTCTTTCCTTCATTTGCCATGAGAATAGGAGATGCAGTTTTAGGGCTGTTGACATCTTTTCTTTGCTGAGACTCATCATTTAATGAACCCCAAACACGTCAATTGGAAAGGCTGCCATATGAGGTCTTTCAAAGTGAGAACTGAGTCAGGGCAATCGAGAAATGGTGGCATCAGTCAAGGAAACTGGTTATTTGAAAGTCTTTCTCAGGACTCCTTTTTTCTGTTCATTTCTTTGTTTTAAACACATACAACATTACCAAATCCCAAGTTAAGCCCCAAGGAAAATAAATAAGTAAATTAATAATAAACAAATAAATAAAAAGCGTATATTTCCCTAGAGAAAGAATCTACAAAAGTTCTCTTCTGCCAATCCCTAAATGCAAGAGTCTAATGGGAAAAAAAAAAAAAAAAAAAACNTTTTTCCAAACCAAAAAAAAAAGAGAAAAAAGGAAAAAAAAAAAAAAAAAAAAAAAAAAAAGATAAAAAGATAGGTTTGACACAAATAACAGGCTAGAAAGATCAGGTGTGCTGACCTGGGCAATACTAATACTGCATGAAGCTCTGTGGATTTATTAGAACGCTGAGAGATGTCAATAGTCTGTCAAGGTGGAGAACAACTGTACTTGAACGTCTCTCACAAAGACATAACTTGCAACTGGTTGTGTGCACAACAAAAACTAGAGTAGGTAAGAATTAAGCTCTGTCCAAAAAGAACAGGGACATGACAGCTGCCAGTTTCCCTGTACTGATTTAATAATGAGCTTTTCCCTTCTCATATATAAAATAACTTTCAGAGGAAGGTTACAACTGCCTAAGTAAGATGCCAGAGTAAACTGAAAAATATATAAAGTAATTGGAGGCTTTGAAAAGGATACCTTTAGTGCTTCTCCTTGCCAGGAAGACCCATGAAAAAGAAGAGAGAAGGGAACAAACAAAAGCAGTGGAGAACTTTGAAGATTTGGCTTTTTGAATGCTCTTTTTTTGGAACACATAGTGCAAATCTGCTGCTTTTGGGTTGCTTATTCCACCTTTATTATTATTTATTTATTGTCTTTTTAGCAGCCTGATGTATTAGCCATCAATCCTTATAGAGGTTCCCATTTGTGTCTCATTTGTGGTTGCGCACTTCAGGAGACGGCTGTGCCTACGCGCAGGCTCTTCCCCATAGGCAAGGGACTTATGTGAATCCTGTGGATTGCTCCTACATCCAAGGAGGTTTGTTTCCTGACATCCCTGCTCTCTGCCTCCTCCTTTCCCCAAGCTTCCGTTAAGGATAGGCGAGGCCAGCTCAGGTCTTGCCTCGCTCCTGCCCGTAGGGTGAGGTTTATCTCAGATAACTCTGGCCACCAGATAGTTGGTAAGCAGTCCGAGATACTCCTCTAGGCCGGGGGGATGACATGAGTCATCTCCATCTCATGAGATGAAGCATCTTCTTCAGGCTGCTATATTTTTCTTCTGGGAGGGAGATCTGATCTCGAATACCAACTTTTGGAAGGTGAGAGTTAAGTGGCGTGAAGCACAGATTCAATGACTTGTCCAAAACCCGAAGAGGGCTGATACCAGTGCGGTACCTTAAACGAAGCCTCTTAATAAACGATATTGCTGTTGCATGGCCTTCCCCTCCACATCAGCACCCTAGCTCAAAAGCAGAGCAATGCACCGTGGTCTCAGGCACTTAGAGATCTCTAAGTTCAGAAGAGCCATTATATTTGAAGAAGTGAAGGAAAAAGTGCCCTGATCTTTTTTTTTGTTTGTTTTTAACATGAAAATGGCAAACTTGTATTCGTGCGTCACTTACCCTTAACTTCAGAGGGTTTGAAGGGATTTTGCTCCAGATAAAAAAAAGAAAGTTGACTCTCTTTCAGACAGATACCATGTGGAAGTAATTTCAGTTCCAAAAGTGACTGTTTTGGGAATCTCTGAGACTAATAAAATACAAATAGACTGCTTTGAAATCTTGACTGTAGCATCATGTGTTATCGCTTTTTCTGTGGAAAATGCTGATTTTAACTGGCTTATCTGAGCTGCGGGCACTGGCTCTAGGCATTTCCTGTCATCTAACCTTAAACCTCTAACAGTTGTCTCTCTAATCAGTGGAGAACAATTCATCCTTCTGCAAGATAGATGTCCAGGAGGAGTCAATGCCTCAAGTTGCCTGTCTATGCCATTTTGAATGAGCGTAGAAGTGTACTGATGATTACTAGTGGGACCTTATGAAATACTGCAAATAAAAAAATTCACCATGAATAGCTTGTTTAAAGAAAA
The DNA here is from genome assembly GCA_013397275.1 of Burhinus bistriatus. Classification (NCBI taxonomy): domain Eukaryota; kingdom Metazoa; phylum Chordata; class Aves; order Charadriiformes; family Burhinidae; genus Burhinus; species Burhinus bistriatus. Next base: position 326,751 of record VYXH01001437.1, on the reverse strand, counting down.
AGACTGAAAAAATTCCTGTTAGTCAATGGCGATTAATAACGATAAGCATTTTCTTTTAGGAAAATATCCATTTTAGAAAAATAAATAACAATTAAGAAACTAATTAACAGATAAAGAAACATGATATAGTCAGTATTTGTCTTGGGAGAGAAATTTCATTTTCCATGTTTTCCAGTAATAAGAGTCACATAAGATTTGTAGAATGTCATGTCCAGCTGGTGGAGAATTGAACTCCTGACTGATTTCACACCCAAGACAGGATAAAAATCTTTTACCACTGCCTTTGCCTGTGTTGAATTGAGTGACCAAATCTAAAAGTTTTCCCATTTGAATACTGACAGCCAAATTAAAGCAAAAGAAAGCAATCCACTATTTGTACATTTTACAGAGGTATTAAAAAAAAAAAAAAAAAATCCATAAAACCACCCAATTGTCTGCAGGACACTTCTCGCTGATTAAGTTTTATCAATTTTCCTGGACATACTAAGCATCCACTGAGACTCTTTCAAATTAAATTGTCTTTTTCTTTGGGGATTCAGAGTAAATAATTAAAGCTTGTAAGTATGTTTTCAATTAAAATGATTAGCATCCAGCCAAAATTCAGAGAAGGCAGATGGAATATTCGGACCAGACTAAACATTTAGAGGATGAGAGTTACAGCCTCGTAATTTAAGTTGCTAATTTGAAGCCCAGTAAAGGCAGGAAAAGCTCCCCAATTTCTCAGTAGCGTACACACAGGGTATAAAGTGTTTGCTAGCAGTTTGTCAGGATCGCAGACCAAGGTGAATCAACACACTGAGCTGAAGTGTTTTCTGGATTAGTTTCGGCTTTCTCAAATGTCAGTAAGTGTGAGAAATTCAACCATTTTAACTGATGGTCTTTTCTTTTAAGGTGTCGATGTCTAATATGTTGTGGGCAATCGCCAGTTTCCAAGAAACACAGCTTTGATTTAGTCATCAGGCATATTTGTAGCGTGACGTCTATCCAAGTAAGGAACTGTTACCTAATGTGTCTGTAGACAGCAACTCTCTGCAATGGGACAATTGGCCTGCTTTCCCAGTACAGAAAGGAAAAAGTTAATTCTGGACCGTGCTTTACTTAATCTGCTTCAGACATCTACTTCAGGGTAAGGGTAACCACACTCCCCACCTCAATGACTGTGTCAGTATGGACTGCACAGAGAGGCTAAGACCAGCTCAGAGGGGAAAGTCCATATTATGGATGTCAACCTTGCGTATGTGTCCATACTGGTCTGACAGAGGCTTTTGGAGAAACTTTCCATACATGCAGTGTCTATCTCACAAGCTGCTTTTAGACGACCTACGGGCTGCCTGCATCCATGCAGCTGGGTGGCACTTGGGTGCAACCTTTAAGGTTATCCTCAACACCCAGAAAGAAAGCTAAAAATAAATAAATACGGAGCTAATTTCAGCATGTGTTGATGTTTCATCCAGGGAAGATGTCACAAAACAAAGGTCACTGAAACCTTCTACATTTACAAGGCAGCCTCAAGGTAGACTGTTTTCTGCTGCGGCAGGTTGCTCCTGTCACTGTGAAGAAGAAAGGGAAATTGTTGGCTTAGATCCGAGGTAAGATTCACCTATGTTGTCATTAGAGGCCTAAATGCTAGATGTCTAAAACAGAGGGCCGTTAATCAACCCAAAAAAACAGGAGCTAGGAGCAGATAATTGCCTCCAACAGGCAATTTATCTCGTGCCAGGACAGGTATCAGATTGTGTGGATCATGGTCTGGAGGGACCCAGTGTTCACTTCTGAGGACAGGAACCCTAGGGAGATACTGAAGTGCGGGCAGATGACTCCTTCCTTGAATTTGCATTTCCCACCAGCACAGAAAGGAGGTTACTTCATCGATGGCTCTCTCCCTTCCTCCCCAGCCCTCTCACTCACCAGCAAAACCCCATGTACACCAGCAGAGCTCTTTTTATCCAGGATCAAGTGGAAAGACAGTATGACTCTTTGATAATATATATGAAAAAACAGACGAGGCCAGTATTAGCACTGGATAGCAATTAAAATATGGCAGTTCCTATAATCAGCAGCACTCAAGGAAACAACATGAGCTGCACCAGAGTCACTGACCTTTTACTTGCCCAGCAAATACTCATCCATGCATGAGTCACTTGAGGATTCAGCCCAGGGAGTCCTCAACTCCTGGCTTTGTAGCCAGAGGAAGGTACTTTAACTACGTTCATTGGAGTGACACCTTCCCGAGGACTACGTGGTGACCCTCCCACATCTGTAAAGGGTTTCTATTCAAAATGCAAACACAACTGTTTGAGCACATTTCTGTACTCCCTTCTTTGCACAAAGAGAAGACAAGAGTCATGCTGCTTTCGGGGGGATGTTTTTACGATAAGCAGAGGTTGATGGGTCAGATATAACAAATAAAAGTGCAGCAGTGAGTGAATTAAGGAATCTTAATTTCTCTTAATAAACTTCCATGAGAGGCTGGCAATTGATTCCTGCTGCAAGTCAACATTTTGGATGGCTTTAAAACAATGGAGATTAACAAATAAATGTTTTAAGCTAGTTCTGAGGTACAATCATGCAGGCCAGGATCTGAGGCCTGTGATTCTATCTTTCTCCTTCCTAAACTCAGAAAAGCGCAGCTGAGCTTTTCTGAGCTGAGACATGGACATTTGGGATGTATTTCATCTATCTAAATGCAATGTCTGTTCTCCAGTCACTATTAAAGATGCATGGGTGACTAGCTCAGACTCAGACATCAAATTTTTAAGTATTTGAAGATAAAACAGCTGAATGTTCTCTTAAATATCTCAGTAGTTAGAAAGATTTCCTAAAATTTTCTTACTGCATATTTTGATATTTTCTTCTTTTTCTGTCTTTCTCTTCTGTTCTGTATACCAGAGGTCTCTTTCTAAATATGCGTGATTGTCCTATATTATTTTCTATTTATATATACAGTCTATATTCTAGCTATTTTCTACATTTATATTTCTTATTTTGTATTTAATTTTCTATATTTCTATATTACTGGACAACAGAAAAACCTTAACTTTATACAAAATATTTAATCAATTTCCAGAGAAAACCTAGTTTTCCAGATAAATTACCTTTAAAAATACTAAGAAAAAGAAGAAGAAGAAGAAGAAGAAGAAGAAGAAGAAGAAGAAGAAGAAAAAGAAGAAGAAGAAAAAAAAGAAAAGGAAAAAGAAGAAGAAGGAAAAGAAGAGGAAGAAGAAAAAGATGGAAAATTTAAAAAAACCCGCATTTTCCTTAACTAGCCTTATACAGGTTTCTTCAGAGGACATATTGAGGAAAAAGAAAAAGATTAGATTATCATGTAGCTTCAGTTCTGTTAAATTCAGCCTTCCGAAAAAGGTGGCTCAGTGCATGGTGTCCCAGTGACTAGTTTTTCATCCAACCTCCCCTAACTAACATGGTCTTGGCTGCCTAATGTGATGAGAGAAACTTTTTTTCCCTAAGTATCAATCTGACGTGAATAGCAAGTGGAATGTGGGCTCCGTTCATCCATGCAGTCATGGCACTGTACAAAACCTTCCTGTGCCACATGTGTAACATTTTTGTTGTTTCTTTCTTGAGAAGTGTGAGGGTAGCCTGGAAGGAATAAGACCAGGGTGCTCTTGGCATGCCTGCCTGATTAAGCTTCTGCTTGCTTTTTTGTTTTATCCTGCAATGAAATCTGTCTTTCTGATTTATCATCTCTACTGGAGAAGGCAAATATAGCATTCATCAATTTTTTACCATTTAAAACATGGTTGTCGTTACACTATGAAACCTTTGGGGTTGCATTAGTTAACTTTAGTAATTATAATATCTCTAAATTGTTTTCTTTCCAACCAGGAAGAGAGCACTTAAGAAGAGTCAATATTTTCCTTACCCTGATGATCATATTTCTTCTAACCTTACTATATCATTGTTATGCCATTTTTAATGGACTGGATATAATAGGAGTAAGTTTAGCCAGAGGTTGGCTCTTTATTCTGCTTGATTGATTTTATGTACCTGATTATATTTTGCTTCAAATCAGTTCAACACCGTTGTAACCCCCCGACCCAGTGAAGTAAGTCTTGATTCTTCTCTTTCACCAATAAAAAGCAACTTGGTTTAAAGGCTTCTGGGACATAACTCAAACCCATGAGTGTTTATGCCCTGACATCTGTGCAGTTCTAGTGATTGATTAAATATCATAACCTCATTACAAATTTGTATACAGCATTGAAAATACAGGGGCAAATTCAGATCATTTTAAACAAGACTCACAGAAGACAGTAACTATCATTTTTATTTCCGCTTGTAAAATGCTTTATGAATATTAGGCTTTTGTAGCACTGTTTACATTTGAGAATTGCCTGGATTTGATAGTCAAATAGTGAAATTGAAAAACAAGAGTGCTGATACTATTTTTAAATCCCCAAATGCCATTTCATGCCTCTTTGAGTCCTTGTTATTCTAGCAATGACATTATCTGATTGGAAACATTCGGTGGGCTTATGAAAAGTGCCACCAGCCAAACCCAAGCAAAGCCTGTTGCTACACATTTCAGATTAAAATTGTAACTGTAAATCCATGGTTGAGAAGGCTCCCCTTCCCTCTTGCTTGCAAAATTAGGTGGGGAAAAAAAATGGAATTAAAAAATACTTTTACATTTTTTCTTCTAAAATAAAACCTATAAAAAAAATCTGACCTTTGCAAGAAAAAAAGAGAAAGCACTAAGTTTGATGTTTATTTTTAACTCTTTTCTCTTGATATATATTTGCATACATTTAGTTTTCTAATATAGATTATGTATATATATATAAATAGTTCTTATTATGTTATTAATGTAATTACATACAAATATGAATAATTTGTTCTTCTACCATCTTTTTCAAAATTTTCAATTATTCCCCTGAAATAAAGGGAAAATGTAATCCATAAATTAAATGTGATTTCATTGTTTATTTTGATATTATTTATTAGCATTATTAATTCAAATATTTATTAGTAAAGTATTTATCTGATGTTTAACTTCGGGAGATATGCTTGAGTCAGGGTGTTTCTTTTTCATTTTGGTGTGAGGACTGCTTCTTCTGATGTTACAGAAGAAAAGAAAAATAGTAGCATTATATTTTTTACTTTATTTTATTAATTATACTGAGAAGACACGAAAATTTCAAGTGGTTTGACCCACAGGAATGCAAACTGATAAGTATTGTATTAGATACAGGTCTAGAACTGTCTCAGAGATGGAGGCACCTGGGTTCTGTCCCTGGCTTTGTTTTTTACCTGTTGGGTCACCTTGAAGAAAAGACTTAATTCCCTCGTGCCCCTTCATCTTCACACATTTTTTCTCAGAACATCTAATTTTTAGACAATTCGTTCTTTGGAACAAGAACTATCTCTTAATTTATGGTTATACAGCACTGAGCACAAGTGACTTCAGTCTGGAGTTTCAAGGTGTTTCTGCAGTACAGCTAATAAATAATAATGGGACATAACCTCAATGTAGGGAAAATGCACGTTGGCTCCGAGGTGACTGCGTATGGAAGGAAAAAGATACGTGTTCCCAGCCTTCTAATTTGGGCATTGATCAGAATATATTTTTGGGCTGCTTCCATAAACAGTTCCGAACAATCATGCAAGGGTTTGCCCTTCACATTGTCTTCAGAATAAATACAGGCTGTTAGTGTCACCTGAAGCTTTCGGGAGAAGATTGAATAATGAAGTATCTGACTTCAAGTGTGCTGCAAGCAGCTGCTTAAGGCACCTGAATTGCAGTCATTCTTCACCTACATTCTGCCCCTGTCCTGAGGTTCTCTGCGGGATGAAGAGGAGAAGGAGCATTATATGCCAGCTTTCTTAATAAAGCATCTACTGTCAAAAAGTCAGCTGAGAAGTTCTTGCAAATAATCCCACAAACCCCTTCAGTTCTAACAGGTGCAACAAGTTACTCCCCATTACAGCGGGACTCACCTTTGTAAGAAACTTTCTTTTTTCTAATTTGGGTTCAATTTCAAGGAAATCCCACATTTCACGGGTTTTACTTTTGAGAAAAATATCACTAGGTACTTATTTTCTTCAAAACTAGACTAAACAATTTTTTATAGTCTGGTAGCACCTGAAGAACCCGGCCAGAGCTGGTGAGCTCGTCCCTAAACGAGGCCTTCAACAAACACAGCAAGGACATGCCTGCCCTGAGGAGCTTTTAATGCAAGTGGTAAGGCAAAACAAGATGAGGTTGAAAGAAAAGGAGAAGTAAGGTCACCTGGATCCAGATTCAGCCACTTTTATTTAAAAATGTGAGTCAGCTAAGTCTCTGTGTTTAAGTACCCCAGTGGCCACTATTGTCAATCAAGGTCAAGATCAAGGCCATACAGTCAATGGAGAGAATGAGTGACTGACCAAATATCAGCCTTCGCTGTAGATTGAGCTGAATGGTTCTTTGGATCTCACTGATGGCATCAGTAAGATCTCCACTGTCTATAATGGGAGATTACTGACCCGGCTCACCTGCAAAAACCCACATGCACACACCTGCATTTAAATGTCTGAACAAATTCTTTCTACGGCTCTGTCTCAGAGCCAGCTGTAGACCTGTATGAGATTTCCCGATCTAGAACACACTCCAATGGAGTAACCTGATATTTATAAAACATCTTCTTTGTCTTACTTTTGCAGCCTTTGAGCTAAACAACCCCATTCCTCTGCATTAGTATGTCTATGCTTTGTAGAGAGATGAAATAGATATTTCAATGAGTCTTTTCCACCACTCTACTTCAACCCTAGGGATTCACTTTGCTTGAGTCTTCTGGAATTCTCAGTCTCCAATTTCTTCCTGTTAACAGAATTTTTTGTTTAATTTTATTTTTAGGGTAGTTTCCACAGCATCATAAACAGAACAGAATGGAATAGCAGGAGGTGTCTATAATAATATTTATATTAAGCAAGTGATTACTCAGTCAAAAAAACATTTACATTATGAACATGGTTAGACATAGCAGTGTTTTGAGTGAGCTTGTTATGCAGGTACCACCATGAAAAGAATTTTTTATTTCTGTCCATATTACAGGGAAGAAATAAATTGCTAGCTGTGACACATCCTTCTGTGCAATGCTGCTTTGGATTTAATCCCATCAAACCTTCATGTATTTTGACAGGTCTGACGCGGTTAAGCACAAGCATGGTTTGAAGAGTTTCACACTAAAAAGAAATTTAATTAGAAGCTACCATAGGGTAAGAATACTCTCCCACGATGGATTGAGGTAATAGGGCTGCCAACAAGTTGACGCGTAAAGATCTCACTTCTCTTTTAAAAATAAGTGTGCTAACTTCTAAATATCATTTCTTAATCATTTAAACTACACAGCCCTTTGTATGCTTAATAGCATGTAGAACACAATAAAAATGCCACCCAGAGAGAGCAGATGCTTCTCAGCACATGGTAATGGCAGTATCAGCTGTTTATGGTCCGTGAGTCTTCTGTGGGAAAGTGGCAAAAGATTATTTCTTTAAAATTCATAAAAAGGCTCAATTAGATCTTAACTGAGTCTATTAGGTTCTCCCTTTGGGGGACAGAGTTTCACATTTACACTGGAGACAAAGCAGAGACATCACGCCCGCCTTTGTTCTCCCCCACTTGCTAATTTATGTACAATAAAATATTTTAGCAATGACGTATCTGGTGCTTTTATTCCATTAGCATCTTTTGACTGTACACTTCTGGGCTGCAGTGATTCTCCAACCTGACAATAACCACTTCTGCATGAAATGCAGAATATTTGGTTTTACTGCAGTTCACTTTTTTTTTGTCTGTAAAATGCCTCTGAGCATTTGGGTTTGAATAATCTCCTTAACCTCTAAGTAAAATTCAGGAAAAATGATAGAGCTTGTCTGTCTTGAGTCAACATCCAGGTGTAAATTATCTCAAGTCAAGGATTTGTAACTCATTGTACAAGCTCCTGTGTTTCTCCTGGCTCTCTTCTTACTTCCTTTCCCGTCTATCCTAGGATTATAGTCTTGGGTAAATGAAATCAACTGAGAAAACAGCACTGGATAATTTTATTGTCTACTACTTTCACATCTTCAACAGTTCTAGACCTTGTTGATCATTTACTCTTTAGTAGGAAAAAAAATTATCCCTTGTGTTTACTTCAAGTCACTTGGCAAGGTGGTGTGTTCTTTTTCCTTCACAGCCTTGTACCAGCTGCGATCCCATGAAAGACTCAGTCATCTTCCTGGATAGTGTCTGGTCTTCAAAGAAGCCTGTAGAAGAGATGGTCTTTTCTAGAGGAGCTTGCTTTAAAATCGTGAGCATATGAAATATACGAGAAGAGGCAAAAGTAGAGAAATATTTTGACCTAAGTCCACTGTTCTGAGCTTAAGTTCTTCAGAAAAAATGTGTCTTGGAAATTCCGACATTTGTGTTTGCCTCTTTTCTCAAAGTGCACAGTCATGATTGGTTTGAAAGAAAACAAAAGCCATAAAAAGGTTTGAAATTATTTGGAAAACGGAAACATTAAGAATAAGGGGTAAAGCCAGGCAAGAAGGAAGAAGGGTTTTATTTAGAGGCAGTTGGAGACCAGTTTTCTTCTTTCTTCCCTCTCTCCATTGTCTCTCAGTTTAGCAGTTATAAAACCCACTCTTCAAACTCAGCCAGTTTCTGAGGTTTCTAGTTCACTGTAGGTGGGATTTATTTGTTCTAATTTAGGCATCTGAAACTACTTATGGTAATATAAGTAGTCACCAAAGATGCTGTCTTAGAAACTGGATAACAGGCAAAATGGGTTGAATCTCTATATTAGATGACATGGCCATGAAAAGAAAACCTGTAGCTATCCTAAGTTTAGATGTGTAAGGTTAGGTGAGATGAATCCTACCCTTACTGTTCAGACACAGCTCTACTCCTTGAGCCTTGCCTTCCCCTGTAGACTCTTATGCAGGAACAATGTACATCCAGGATGGTTTAGCCTTCAAAACTAGACAAGAGCAGGTACTTTCAACCCAATAAAACTGAGGAATTGTACCAAGGGCAAAACCAGAGTGACTATAAGGAAAAAAAAGAAAAAAAGAAAGAAAGAAAGAAAGAAAGAAAGAAAGAAAGAAAGAAAGAAAGAAAGAAAAGAAATCCCAGCTATCTCTTCACAGGATGACTTGTTAAACCTCCTTTGGGAAGTGTAAAGTGCCATGGTGTAAAATGTTTAAATTCTATGATTTTAAACACCACCATAGGAAATTCATTGTATGGAACAGCCATTCAATGGCTAGACCTACAACCAGCCATTATGTATACGGATAGAAACAGAGAGCTGTGAAAACTCTGCATGGAAATCTGTACTTATTTAAAGGGTTTGTTGACGTTAAGGCCAGAAAAGATCATCACACTGCTCCATTTTGATCCAGAGCAGATCGCATTCACTCACTTAAGGCTGAAGTGGAGTTTATTTTTTTTAAAAGAAATCTGAGCCCATTTGATATACAGTGAGAGGTACAAGAATCCTCCATTTTATTCTTTCCTTTCAATTTCTGCTTCTAAGTTTATGTGCTATATGTTCTTTCAAACTTTGTGAAGTGCAAGCTTTGCAGTTTTGCCTTTGCTTGGCATAAAATCTAGCATCAGTCTGGTGCCGCTGAGAATTCTGTTCTTCATCAAAGTCCTCCGCTGCTATGGCTTAATACTTGTGTATGTAAACCGGCATACGCCTGCAAAATATTTGCCATTAATTCCATCTTGATTTTTCTGATAAAAAGGCAAGAACCATCTGAATTGTATATTAATGGATCGAAAGACCTGGGATTTGTAATACTTATCCTACATATCGAGGAACATAGTTTTGTTTACTCTATTGCAAGCAATGCCTCCTCAGGGAGTTGTGGCTATACTAGTGAAATAAACAGAGGCAAGGAATATTGCAAGGAACTGTAACTTTATTAGCATATTTGTAAACTTTTAAGATTGCCTCCAGCGTGAGCAACCACCCCTCTGGGCCAGCTGCCTCCAGCAGTACTCCCCAAAACCGCTCCTGGCCTGGTCCAGAAGTTACAGCACTACAGGGGTCATTCCCAACAGGCAGTTTGTAATTTGCATTGTTGTTTTGATCGTTGAAAGAGTTCCGTTGTAAAGACAAGGCATGCTGCATGATGCTTGGCCGAAGAACCAAAAAACGGGTCCCAGTCCTGCTTGGTTTACTAGGACAGATGTAGCCCTAATATACTAGAAGAGGTGTAAGCAGATTGCACTGTTCTCTGGGATTTTGGGCAATTATGCAACCAGAGTGCATTTAAGCCACAAATTTCCTGTCAGGGGGTCTTCTTAAATCTCTGTGTTGGTGAAAACTTCTCTACGTTCTGCTAAATCATAAATCAGGTTCTTATTGTTTGCATTCCTGGTACAAGGCTTAACAAATCAATGAGACAAATGGAATAAATCTGTCCAGTCTGGAAACTATGTAATCCAGCTTTGCAGGGACCATCACCTCTACAAACACCATCATTAGTGTTGCTTCTTTATGTACACTATAGCGGTAGTTAGAAAACTGAATCAACCACCAGGCCCCTGTTGTGCCAGGTGCCATATGTCCGTTCCGTGAAGAACTGACCATTCATGGGAATTAGAAACAAATTATACCATAGAAATAAACACCTCTATTTCCAGTTTAAGGAGGAGAAATGAGGCCAATAGGGATTAAATATTTGTCCAGTGGAACCTGGAACAATAGTTTGTTAGTTTGATTAATTATTGACAATTATTAAATAATTTTAGCGTAATTTATTGCTTCCTCATGTTGCTGTCAAGGCACAATCGCTATAGGGAAACAGACAAGAATCTGCAAAGTAGGTTAATGATTAGTCCTGGGTCTCATATAAATTTAGATTTTATTGTGCTGCTATTGCCATATTCACAACAGCTGTTCCATGCAAGCGTATGAAACGAACCAGTGCCCTTTCTGCATACCTGTGGGGAGCTGTAACGGCACAGTTTGCATCCCCACAGCTTCCCCCCTAAATCTGCCCACCTCAGTCCTACTGCCGGTTGGCTCCGAACTATGTGCGGGTAACGTGTGAGAGCAGCAGAGAAAGCAAGGATCGAATCTGTACCAAAACCTTCTCAGGATGATAGTGACATGGGCAGTTTGGGGTCACTATTCAAACCTGAGTCCTGACCCTTGATCTTTTCTGGAGCTGATGAAACCAAGACTATTTACCCTGTTGTAATATAAGTGTCTATAGCAGGGAAGAGGACTCCTCCTTTGGGGATGCCATCTGTCTATGCTGACTGTAAGGTGCACCTAGACATCCAGCTTACATTAAAAATGCTAACTCTAAATGGTTTCAGTTTGGGTATTTGAGTCCTATCCAGTGTGCACAGGTTTGCAACTGGTATTCCATCCTCTTTTACACTCTCAGCACTTCATGATCTTTTAATTTTTCCTGTACAATAATCTAGTCCTCCTGTGGAGTGGCAGCTGGGAATATTCATCCCAGCTATCTTGGCAGCCCCAGGCGGATGGCTAAACTGCCTGGTCTGTGCAGAAAAAGAGAAGCTCCCTCAGAGATCAAATGATAAGAGACACCTAATCCAACTCTGGCTCAACTGGAAGAGCCTCTGTCTCGGTTGGCTTGAGAAACCCAGGAAAAAACTGTGCTCAAACCCTGATGTTTAAGAGTGTGAAGAGTGCTGAAATGAATATGAATTTTATTGTATTAGAAAACTGTATAAATGTCTTTGAATTATTTAAGCAAATATCACAAATTAACCACAAGACTATCCTATTTTTTTTTATAAATGAGAACATGTATAAAAATTTAAGCTTGTGCTGGTTTATTTTTCCTTTACTTTTTTTTTCTTTGGCACTGAGTTCTTTTGAATTTCATATTTAACAGTATTAAAACACTACTTGTCATACATCTATATCATTACAATAATAGCATATGCAGGTCTTATTAAAAGAACCCTGAGAAGTAGGAACGCTGAGACTTTGTTTCCAATAACATATATAATAAACCTTCTGTAAACTTTCAGCTAGAGATATAATAAGATTAACTGTGAAAAATAAAGTTTTTCAGAAAAGTGCAAACTTTGGCGCACACGATTGTTTCTGGCAGCGAACTCTCCTCTCTTGACCAGCTGCAGTAGAATACTCTTGAGTTGCAGCACGTGCAGCTCTGCCATCTTAGACAGCTGCTGGGTTACTGATTGTTCAAGGTCGGTGTATGGACCCCTGCCCCAAAATTGAAAGAAAAACATTGTCTGCTTCCAAGAGAAATACATTCCCACTTTGAGAAGACATACAAAAGAAGACATTTTTCAGCTTTCGTAAGCTCCCTTAGGTCACATCAGGAACTGACAGAGGCAGTGAAAAAGAACCGCACCTGTGTTGGAAAAGGGTGTTGACGATGTGCTACTCAAAAGACTAAAAGATCTAAGAAGACAAAAGGGGATTGTCTGCAGCGTACCTCTGTGGAAAAGTGCCGTCAAACACCCGACACTGGGCACAGATAGTTGTTGGCTTCTCAGCTGGGTTTTGCGTGGGGACAAGCCACCACAGGGCCATGGCTAGACGATGAAGCTAAAACTCTGAAGGCTGTTCATATTGTTTACCTTTGGACAACCAATAGGGACCTCTCGTTAATTAGAGAGGCATTATAGACCCATCCAGAACATAGTCTACAGAACCTGAGGGTTTGGGGTTTTTTTTGCTTCACATCAGTATCATAAAGTGCTTGGTCTTTCCAGAAACAATGCAGGGAGTCCAGGCTTCTGCCCTAAATCGAGAGCAAGGATCACCTCAACCTGTGTAGCTCATGAGCTTCAATCTCTTTTCCAGGGCTTCTGTTGGTGCCCCTTGGACAGTGGTGTTCAGGGAAGGGAAATGTTTCAAGCACTGAGGAGCTGGGAGTGCCACTTTCCGTAAGGATTGCTTGTGACTTTTTGCAAATGATAGTGAAAGAATGAAGACAGCAGGAACTGCAGCCTGGTAACCGCCTCTTAGCTGAGGGACACGGTCACCAGGACATACGGTTAAGTTCATTCCTGGCTGCTCTCTTTAGACCCTTGGTTTGCTGGTGGCTGCTCACACAGTAGCACTCAACAGAGCTAGGAGGGACGCTAATCTGTCACTGTCCCTGAAGTCCTCTCCTCGGATGTGTGTTCAAATCCCACATACCAAGGTTGGCCTCTTGCTGAGGTCTAGCCCATAGGCTAGGACACAAAAAATAGAAAAGCTCAGTACAGGTGAAAGTGGAGGAGACATGCCTCCTCCGTGGGGTCTGGAATGCCCTGGATGCTAAATCCGTTTGGGTGAGCATTCATTGAACTGTCCTTCTGAATTTAGGGTTCTTAGATCTCCTGCTGTAGCATTTAAGGCATCCAAACAGATTCCCACGTGCTTTCTTCTGTCTATGTACAAACGGTAATATTTCAGAGTTTTTTGTCTTACTCAAGCTGGGACATTAATCAGAAGAAAAAGAAAAAGCCATGTCTGATAGAAAAGTCTATCTTTCTACCCTTCCGTGCCCTCCAGTTTTCAATACCATCTTTTGCAGCAGAGGGGCAAGAGAAGAAAGGTGAAAGACTTTAATTTTTTTCACACGAGCAAAGCAACTGATTTTCTCTTACTGTTGTTCTCAGAGATGGATTGATTTTTATTTTTTTTAAATTCATTTAAAAAGAGAGAAATCACCATGAGGCAGAAACCTGGACTGGACCGTTTCAGCCCACAATGGTTATTCTTACAGAGCTGTAAGCTATGAAATCTGGGTCTATATGAATGGAAGTATTAGGCGGTTGTAATCACGACCTCTGTGACCAGCCCCACCTATGATAAGACAATAATACAAATGAAAAAAAAAAAAAAATTCTCATCTTCAGCTCCACTAAGAGTTAATCCTCAAGACTGTTAAATGTTTCAAAACACTGAACTAAAAATAGCACAGTTCTTGTAAGTTGTTTGAACTGCTGGAAAAGATAAGGCTGTAAGACAAGGGGCAGGTCTCTCCCAAATGCACAGACTCACACATGTACAGCCGTTTCTTTGAATTTAAAAAAAAAAAAAAAAAAAAAAAGGAAAAAAAAAAACCCTTCCANTTTTTTTTAATTTAAAAAAAAAAAAAAAAAAAAAGAAGGAAAAAGAGAACCACTTCCACAACGCTGTTTGCTTAGTTGGGCTTATGTTGACAGTGACTGTTTGGGTTAAGCCCCATGGGTTCCAAGTTGAACAAATGCAATGTTTATCACAGTGTTAATAAAAATACTTTTTAAAAAGGCTTCCTTTTTGTCACTTCACTTTCAAAACTATTTTCTTGGGTCCTACCTAAAGAAGCCTGTCAGCAGGTACTATGTTGTTTCTTTTCCAAAATGTTATCTCCTTTCCTTTGAGGAATAATAGGAGTGCTGCACAAACTGCATCACTGTTGGAGATCTTGGGTTTTGCAGCTGGCATTTTCTTCTACTTTTTCATTGGTTATTTTCCATGTAAGGAAGAAATCTGTTATCTTACTCACAGAAAGCAAACACGCAAGGAAACGAAAGGAAATACAATTAAAAACCTAGAAAGACAAGCAAACCAAACCCCAAAGGCATTAGTGGAGTCATAAAGCAGAAAGAGCGAAGAACTTTAGAACAATAAAAGTAATACTCTCACAGCAAATGGCTCTTTGACTGCAACAGAAAAGGATGAAATCATGAAGGTGAAATTCCCCACATCTATCTTAAACTGCCCTGTCTTTAGCATCAGCCGTGACAGACAACCGGTGCGTTTCCAGCACCTGTCTGTGTTGCAATGATTCCCTTTTAGGAAATGTTCGTACTTCCACAGTGAGCAGAGGGTCAGCCCAAATACCTGCGCACACAATAAAAAACTTAATCGTTAGATAGCTGAGGCGAACTAAATTTTCGGCTTGCATAAAACCATATGAACGACATATGATATCTTTTACCTTTCCTTCAATAATTAAAATGTGTGGGCCTTAGGGCCCACCAGGTCTTACCGGACAGTTTGTATGATCTTGGAGAAAAGACTTGCCTCGCCCTATTTTGACTGGTCTTTAAAGGCTAACCCCAACTGCTGGACTAAGTATGAAGCTTGCTTTCTCCATCTGTGTCTCTCTTACTACACAGCAGCTTAAAAAGCTGCTCCCAAGGGAAAGAGAAGTCTTCTTAGCAGAACTTTTCATGAGGAGCCAATGTCAAGGCTTTTTCCAGCTTTTTCTCTAACGGCTCCAGTGCCGGCCAAGGTTTGTCAAACAGCTCTCTCCTACCAGACAGTTGGTCTTGAGCACAACCGGTGGTTCTCTCAGGATGGAGGTAGTGTGCTCCAGGCCCTGGCTCAGGTATTGCTCTGTGCCTTAAGGTGGAGTAACACAGGAATGGTGGCATCAATGTCCTTTTGCCCATCCTCCTCCACAACAGCCTCCTGGGAATGGTCATTGGTGCATGCTCGCTCCTCAGCCCGGCCCACGCTTTGTCTGGGACCTGTGCTAGTTACGACAGGTCAAAGCATTGGTGGGACAGGAGATTGCTCAAAGGCATATGATTTCCTCCTCTTGTCCACATCACGAAGCACACAGGAATGAACTTCCAGTGGTCTCACCCAATGTGTTGCACTTGGATGGGGCAGGGAAAGGAAGGAACAGCCTGTGGCACTGAAAGTGATTTTTTTTTTCTCCTTTGTTTTTGTTTACCNGCACTTGGATGGGGCAGGGAAAGGAAGGAACAGGCTGTGGCACTGAAATTGAATTTTTTTTTTCTCCTTTGTTTTTTTTTTTTTTACCTGACACTGCACCGTGATCTGTTAGGAGAGATATAATTTATGTGTCAGCAGGGTTCTGGTCATGTTAAAACATTAGTTAGTATTTTAGATAAAGTTTTGCCCCATTTCTGTGGCCAGCCTGATGTCACTGTTTGGAAGTATCTTTTCAGAGGTTTCGTGGTTGAAAATGCTGAAGCAGCAATTATGTCTTAAGTGGTAAGTGGTGCTAGCACCTGAACGCTCCTTCAAATACAAGAACTACAATAGCAATCCCTGCCTTCACGACCAAACAACCCAAAACAAGGTCCAAAGATGACAAGTAGTCTCAAAGATTGTAATAACAATGGTCTAAGGAGTCTTTATAACATAGTTCTGAATATCATGATAAGTGCGCAAGGCAAGAATAAGAAATATCTAGGCTAAGATGATAAACATAAGAAGTCTGGGAAAAAAATAATCTACTTTCTCAGTTCCTATCAAAGGAGGTAGATGGGTTTATGTCAGAGAACTCAAAAGCATTCCCAGAGATGTCTGTCTGAGACACCACACATTGAAGACAGGGAGCCGCACAATAAACGTGACTTCAAAATCCATAATGTAAACACAGTGAGCTCAGGCACAAGAATCAATCCCATCGATTTTAGTGCATGTGGGAAAAGAAGGGCTGGAAATGGTGGTCAATGCCTTTATAGTGTATTATTCAGGGTCAAGGTCTCACTCTTCAGCCTAAGGCTATCTTTCTATACTGACTGAGTGGAAACATCTTGAAAAATTATTTTTTTTGGTCTTCACCTGGACTGCTGAACTTGCATAAAAGCATGTCAGTCAAAATGACTGATGGCCCAACTCAGGTGCCAAGAGACTTCTTCTCCTGACAAGTAGTGTAGTGACACTTGAGACGAGGTCTCAGTTTAACAGCACAAATGATTTTGTGTCTCTGTGCTGTGAGCATATTTATACAGCAGCAAAAGTCTATGTTGGGGTAAGAATAATCATTCAACCCGCTCTGCCAGTCTCACAGGTGTCCAGCACTCTGCAAATAGGCTACTGCATACTAAAACTTTGGTTTTACTTTGTAGGAGATCAGTAAAGCTTTTGGCAGTGGTGGGAGATATCAAAATCAAAGATGTTGAAGCCAGTTCTTTAGGCTCAGACTCTTGGGATGTATTTTCCTTGCCATTAAACAAAATGAGTGATAAAATGCTCAGCAAGGGATTTTTACTATAGGATAAGTTGCCTGGAGTTGAGTGTCTGGATGGAGATGTCTAGACGTCAACTAACAGTCTGAGCACCTGGTATATCACCTGGCAGTAAACCTCCTGCTTTAGCTACCCATACAAAGGTGTCTAATGTCATTTGAAATGTCTTATAGGTAGGTGTCCATCCTGGCCCTCAAGTGTGGCCTTCAAGGAACAGAGGTCTTCCAAAGGTCTGGTCTCATATCTGCCATCCCCCCTGCAGATACCTTTAACAGTCTTGTCTCAATTGGGTTTAGGTGCCCTCGTTTGAGCAAAGTACTTAAACCCTAAATCTCCATTGATTAATGGCAGTTTAGACAGTTCACATGTAGGGGCTAAAAAAAGCTGTCATAATCTGTGACTTGGACTCCAGCTATCTCCTACAGTCAATCTACACGCATTGTGAAATAAGCTAACAACGTTGCTTTTTTTAAAAAAAGAATTGGAAGAAGGGTTGAAGTCCCTGCATGGCTATGAAAAATTGGTAGAGAGCCCATGTACTTGGATTCAAATGCTTCCTGGAACCTCAAATTTACTGGATCTGCCTGCACATACAGACCATAATCCCTCACTGTTTTGTAAGGTCATTTTATGAGGAAAAGTTCTACCACACTTCATCAGAAAACCAGACACAACATCCATGCTTTCTATGCACTAGTGAGAAAGTTTATAGGAAAAGGTAATCAGTATGGATCCTATAATATTCCTGAAGACCAATCCTCAGGGACCAGGCTGCAAAACAGACATTTCACCACTCTCCGGGAAATCTGCCAGTTGGCCAGGCAAAGAGCCAGTGAGATGCAAGGGCAAAGTCAGTAGGGACGAGATGACTGATCCCTTCACAGCTTCCTGTACATTTGGTCATGGATATGACCCACTGTTGGATGAAGGAGATGAGGAACAGGGCCAAGATGGAAGGGGATGGGGATGCTAGCACTCTCAAGAAGAGGCATCAGCGTCTGTAAATATGTTTAGTGTAAAGCAGTGTTTTCCACCTGGAGTAGAAAGAGTCTGAGAAGTTCCTGTTCCTAAGTACAATCTGGGGACACTTGAACCTGAGAAGGTGTCAAGTGAATGAAGTATAGGAGGACTGTGATCAAAAGAAAGACGTGAATTCACCTCCCCCATGTAGTCCAAGCTAATCACCTTTAGGTCTCTTTAAATTCAGTGGGATTTTCGAGCTCTTCGCTTTTTGTAATGTTTTACTATCTGAAGTTATTCCTGTAGTTGGTGGTTTTATCTGTTGCCTGATAACAGATATTATGCCAGTTTAAGTCTACTTGTTACAAAGTTCTCCTATAGCTTTTGCCACGTACTAGGCACAGCAGTGTGCTTGCTTCTTCCATAAACTGTTTATGGAGTCATCACGTATGAAATTAGAGAAAGACA
The DNA here is from genome assembly GCA_013397275.1 of Burhinus bistriatus. Lineage (NCBI taxonomy): Eukaryota > Metazoa > Chordata > Aves > Charadriiformes > Burhinidae > Burhinus > Burhinus bistriatus. Next base: position 308,393 of record VYXH01001437.1, on the reverse strand, counting down.
CTGAAATGTCTTGTCTAGTCCTTTGGATAAAAAAGACAAGGAAATTCCATTAATTTCTCTTCTGTTTGGCCCGTTGATATGAGTGTAGGCAAAACACAACTTCTACAGCTGTAAAATTTCAAGTGAAGGCACAAGTCTCCAAAACAAACAAAATCCACCACTTGGTAATTCCTTTATGTGACTAACCAGTCTTAATATTGTCAGGAGTCGCCAAACCAGTGAGGTATAACATTCTGATCAGTTTTAAAGCAAGACAGAACCAGAACAGCTTCACGGTTTGTAATGAATGGCGTATACCGTCATGAGAGATGGTATACGTACCTGGAGGATTATTTGCTTACATCTTCACACGATATTGCTTTTGTTCAGGTGAAACACACACAGCTCTCAAGACACTTAATTGATCAAACATTATTCACTAAATCCCCATGAACTAGGAATATAACAGGTTAGGATAACAGGCGTAATTGAAATGCAAATAGTGCCAAGAATATTGAGGAAAAAAATGGAATTATTTGGAACAGGTTACTCTGCTCTCTTCTGTTCACATTGCTGAATTTCCATTTTCCATTGTTGATTATCTACAGTATTCAATGACTACAACAGGAAGTTTTACTAACATAGAAGATTCAAAACTTACCTGTTTTTCAAAGCATCACTCTATCAGGAATATATGCAAAGTCAGTTCTGTTACATAGTGTATTTTACATAGGTGACAGTACTAAACAAAAGAAAAATACAAATCTCCCTAGCTTTTGTTGAGAATTAAGTCAAGAAAATATCTGGGACAAAGTGGCCCTTTTTCAAAAGAGCATACATCAGTGCTAAACTTTACTGGTTGGTAAGACTGGCTACGTCAGCTAGACGTATATTGGCTGTAACGCGATGATGAAAGGATGACAAAAGGGTAATTTTCTCCAGTGCCTCATGTCCTGAGTTTTGTTTGGCTCTGTCATGATCAGGATATACATGGACACAACATCATTGGGATCAAGAAGAGGGAGAGTGTGTCTGTAGCCATCTAGAGGTAGTTTTCCAGCTATCCACAGCACATGGGCAGTTGGATCTGGGCCAGTATCTGGCCATGATAGACCATGGTGGGGAGAAAAGATGCACGTGAGAAGCCGCTTGCTAGTATGGGGCAAAAGAGAAAGTGTGGCATATCGGGCATGTCCAAGAGCATTTTGAAGACTTGAGATTGTTAAAGCGTCCAGGACTTCCTCTCAAAACCTGTATTGCTTGCAAGAGGCACACGCTGCCCAAAATGCACCTCTCCACGCACAGAAAACAAACTGACATTCTGGCATTTCAGCTACATGCAGGTTTCTTCTCTGGAAGGCACTTCAGTGCTAATGCCAAAAATAGTAAAAATGTATTTGAATATACAAAATCCTTCTAGGAAAAGGTGATCAGGTACATTTTATGAAAATATTCGAATGAATGTAGGCATTTTTTTTTAATGGAAAAAAAATTAAGATTTGTTGACCCATACAGCACTCGGACCCCTAGGTGTTATTCCTGTGAATGCGTATGCACAAGCTGAACTTTATTAAGTGTCCAGTGGGAATCCAGGGTAATTTCTTGTGGAATAACATCACCTGCTAAATAGATACATGTAGATTAGGGTCTAAAAATGAAAATGAAATAAATTATTATTTAGGTAGAGAGATATAATATCAGAAGAATGCTAGATATAAGCTTAAACAGAAATGCAGTTTTCAGATGCTGAAAGGTGAGGGTGACATCATCTCTGTTGATTTTGAGCGGGAGAGGAATTTGTGGTTGGGCCAGACAACTTTGAAATACTAGCCATGGTAGAAGAAATTTATCCAGGTGTGACGAAGTAACTTGGAAATCTCATCCACTAGCTTCTTTTCTTGTGAATAGTTTCTCATACGAAATACACATTAGCACAGAAACGCATTAATTTGTTACAATATCGAAAAGATTCCTGTAGCAGTATGTTGAAGTAGTTGAAAAACATGGAATCTAATACATTTTAAAATTTTAACATAAATATGTATGGTGTCCAATAATATATACACTGCTCAGAAAGAGAATGTAATTAATATTTAATTATTAGAACTTACTATCAATTATTAAACATGAGTCCATTTCCACATATGAGGCATTTAAGGGCCAGCTTTCAATAGAGACTAAGAAATACTAAATGTTTCTAAAAGTTGCTGTCTGCCCAAACTAATATCTTCAGAGTGAGTCATTCTAACATATTTAGTCCATAAAATATCAGCATGCAAACAACTCCTGAAAATAGATTTATATTACAAGGAATCAAAGTTTTGTCTTTAAACTCATAATGAACCGTAACACATCTTATAAAAACAGTTCAGTTGACCATTACACAATCTTTCACAGAAGAAGGTGGAAGATTTCTTGCAAAATTTATTTATTTCCCCATTAATTACTGGGATTCTTATTTTACTAAATGAACCATTTCTACTCCATGGAGCCAGATTCCCATATAATTTTGCAAGGCACATCTGATCCAGTTGAGGGAATCGGATAGCAAAGCACAGAAAAGACAAAATCTGTTTCTCAGCACTGCTTTTGGGTTGCCAATGACTAGTTACCCTCCTTCTTACTGTGTCCTGACACAACGCAGTGTTTATTAGCTTATTTCTCTCCTTATTTCTGTATTCTTACAAAAACTGACTGCCGAATTGGATTCAGCTTGGTATTCCTCATCAGCTGGTCATGCCTCGTTACATTGCTCACAGCTGGAGGGAAGTGTGGAAGAAACATCTCGCCTTCAAACTTTGGTAATATACCCTGATGATCTTAAAGGTCTCTTCCAACCATAACGATTCTATGACTCTATGATTCTACAGTTGAAGCAGTTTTCTCTTCTCCCTTTGTAGTCACTGGAGAGAAATGGGAGATGATGGTCTGATCATCCTATATTAATGGTCTGCCCGATGAAGAGACACACCACTCTCTAGAAAGCATTCTTTATAATGATTTGACCTCTTGACTGTAAAGGCAGACCAGGGAGACTATTTCAGTAAACACCCACGCTGTAGATGTTATATATAGTCAGGCACATCTCAGTTTGTTTAGTTCACTGCTCTAGCTCCTAAATCTCTTCAAAATTGGTGCAGTATTTTTTTTTTTCCCAGCCCTTAATCTGTCTTGTCTGCAGAGGAGAGAAGGAACAGTCTTATTTTATGATTTGTTGTGAAACAAACAAAATATAAATAAAGTCGTGAAACTGCAGCTGGAGGTCATCCAAAAGGAAACACTCAGCTTAAAATAGAATGTTAAAAAGACACCATTTAACCCTTTTTTTAAAAGATGTGTTTCTAAACAAATAATGGCTTTAAAACCAAAAAGAATTGGTTTGCTCTCAAAATGTCAAAATAAAATATTTGACTTTTAACAACTGTTTCACATTTCCTTCACCTGTTTTGACTATTAGGGAAATTGTCTGAGTCTCATCCCTCTTCTCCCAGCTACATTTTTCAGTCATTTTACTCTGTGCCAAAACAATCTTGCCCATTTCTAACTGTAACACAAATAAGATAGAAGAGAAAGTCTTTAGCCCGTCAACATGACAGAGACAATACTCAGGAGCAAGGAAGAGCCCTAAAATCTTTCTTAGAATCTTCACCAGATCTGAAAAATCCTTTGTTTATTTTGGGCTCACAAATAGGGATTCAGTCTGTATTGCTGTTTTGCTCTCTCCGTTGGCCAAATACCTCATCTGTTTGCTGGGAATGAGGAGTTAGGTCAGCCTGTAAATGGAAGATGCTGCTGGATGTGTCTAGAAGTGTTCGTCCTTCTCGACTTTGCCCAATGAGTTTCCAAATTACAGAAAACAGCTGAAGCTAAAGAAGACAAATCAGAGAATCCAAGTCACTCTGACAGAAATGGCATGCAGATGCAGATTCCTAGGCCTAGGAGAACGAAAGTTTAATGTACGCTAATTAAAACTGGATGGCATAATGAGGACGAGTTGGATGGTTAACAAGACTGATACTGGTAACTATCCCGTGCTGTACTCAACCAGAAGTTGCAGAGCAGAGGGGCAAAAGTAAGTAGTCTTTTAAGAAAATGAGGTCTCGGTGCAACACCATTAGAAACACTGTGGTCCCAAACCACAAAGAAAACACAGTGGAAGCATTGGAAAGGGAAGAGCTGTACACCAAAACCACCAAAATCGCAAGCCAAAGAGACACGAAATGCTAGCGAACTGCAACAGTCCCTGTTTGCTGTTTTGCTTCAGAACACAAGCTCTTGGAGCAAGTTTTCTGGAGATATTTCTGGATAAAAGGATCAAGAAATTGGAAAACATAGCAAAACTCAAGACTTGGAAGGAAGTAAAGGAAGGAAATGCAGCACTCCTCAACTGGGAATACTACTCAATATTTTATATACAAAATAGTGTGGGACTAGATGTGCTTGGAAATACGGTAGTGTTATAAACGACATGGACTGATGTCATTTCTTTTTTTTCCTTTATTCTCCCCACCCCCAGTTTTACACAGCTGAATTAGGATCCCTGTGATCCATCTGCCAGCAGAGGATGCATGGTCAGGCAGCTCCAGAGCTCCTTTTCTGGAGTTTTTCTTACCCTCAGATCCGTTAGCAGGTCTAGTTCTCTGAGCGCTCCTTAACCTGCTTCAATCAAGAAGAGATGATTCAGAGAAGACCAGCATTTTGCTTTGTTCGTTCTCGCTGCAGTGGATTAGGGAACAGTCGCGTGCCGAGCTCCACTGGCAGACCTGAGGAAACAGCAGGGTCACGGTGGCGGCAAACACGGCTGTCAGGGTGGCTGTTTGCAGACTGCAAAGCCGTTTATAAATAGAGAAACTGTGGTTCAGGTTACCCTGCCCCTCGTTTTAAATACAAGTTTGAATTATCTTAAATCAAAGAAATTTTGAAGCATTTATAGGTCTCTAGCAGCAGAATCAGAGTGCCTAAACAAGACAGACCTGCAGCATTGCCGCAGGGAAAGAAAAAAAAAAAAAAGGAGGAAAAAATGTCAGTGGAAAAAAGAAAACCTTTCATACACCCTTAGGACTACCACTTCTGCACATGGACCAGCGTCCTTTAAAATTAGTAGAGAATCTGGCTGCAGGTTTTCAACAACCATAGCAGAATGGCAAAGTATTATTGCTCTGAGAATTCATGTTGATGTCCCATTCTCAATGTCTAGAGCCCTGTAATGATAAGGTTCAGGACTAATAAATGTCCTTCGCTAGTAAAGTCATGCTTAAATACACCATTAAATGTCCTGCTACAGGAATGTGTCTCTTAAAAGTCCTCATTTCAATTGGTCTTAAGGTTGTCAGATTAGTCATTTACTTTCCCAAACACATGCTTATCCATTGGTTACAGCCCACGGGATTCCAAGAAGATCTGGTATATTTTAAAAGTTACTTGAAAAAATGCCCAACCAAAAACCAAAAAGCCCACCAATTTTACAAGTTAATCTCAATTCCAGTCTTCTTCTTACAAGCAATTATTGCTTTTTTTTCTTTTAACTGCTACACTGCCAGGTGCTTTTTGCCTTATTCCCCTTATTCTTTCCTTTATGCAAAGAATTACCATTGAATACAAGGATGCTTTGGTGGTTTTTCAAACATTCCTTGCCTTACTGAGGTTCCCATGTATTTTAAAAAGATCTTTGTACATAGGCAATGCCCTTGCTGATCAACTAGAAGGGTATGAACTATGTCCTTATCCCTAAAGTCCAAGTGAGTAAAAACTATTCCATGCACGGCTGTGTGGTTAACAAGACATAACCAGAAAAGATTTGATGAATAGGAATATGGTGAGTGGAATCTCTGTTGTTAAAGCTGTGCTTAGCTGATCTTCTGATGTAGTTTAAAAACACAACCCTTATATAAAAGACTGTTTCTCTTAGACATTGTAATTCATACTGTCTTTGAAAACAAATTATCTTCCAGTCTGGGCTTTAAAAGGAAGCCTGTATTATGCCTAGGTGGATGGGTGGTCTAACTGAAAAGAGCAGCTATTCTTTCAATGCTACTTATATTAAGGAAATATGAACTCTTGTCCTTTACTTAGACTAAACACTGGTCAAAATTTTCTTCACAGTGGTTGGGTGCTTCAAGTTTTCCATTTCTTATCCTCATCTTTACATCTTGCAGTGGCTAAATTGAATTCAGGCTAAAGAACTTCCCCAGGGGCTTGGCCAGGTTATTCTAATAGTAAAGGAACCACGATGGAAACTTTAGGACGCTGATTGCCCTGCTTTTCCGTTTCATCCAGAGGATTCCCCCTTCGGCATCCTGATGCCTTTCCCACCAGAGCAAAGCCAACTTCACACGTAACATCGATGTTACCCTTCTCACGATTGCCATCTATAGCCCCAAATAGCCAACCTGAGACAAGTTGAGCTTTGTTCTCTGGCTGGATTAGGAAGAAGATAGAAATTCTAATGCTGAAGATTTTTAAGCTATTGGGCAAATTTCAGTGAAGTGTACCCATCGTGTTCATTAGCCACTGTGTGCTCCCGCAATTCCTCCCTGGGATTCCAGCCCTTCATGGCTCTGAAATTTTTGTAGCTGGTATAACCTGTCTTCTTCATATTTCAGCTCCTGCTCTATCAGGACTGCACCATTTGTAGCATTTTAATTATGCCTTAAATTAAATCTTTTATGATGAAATGTTGTCCGGGACAGCATGTGGCCTGTCCATAGCGAACTAGCTGAAGGTCATTATAAAATAACTGGTGGCTCTGTGGCGTGATATGAGTGGAAGCTAGCTGAGAGCAAAAGCTCCACATGACAAATGCAAGGGAACTTAAACCTATCCAGAGGTGCTGTACGTTACTTAAAAGCATATAGGTACAGAATGATGTAATGGATGGAGAATTGCAGGCCAAGGACCCAGGAGAGCTGATTTCTATCTTTGGTTGTTCTCACAGCCCACAGGATGAACTTGTGCAAATCATTTCACCCCTACGTTCTGTTGCAAACATCCTGATAAAATGAGCACATAAGGGTATGCTATTATTAGCGTTGTCCTCTTGCAAGTCTGTCTTTCCAGGCTAAGCTTTTTAGGTGAGTAAGCAAAATTGAATAAACTGTGTTTTTCCCAACTCTCAGCCTTAAAAAGCTACTTCAAACAGTTAAAGAGAGGCAATACAATAGTTCTGGCTGGAAGTAATAATCAACACAAAGACCATGAAAAGAATTAAAAAATAATAATCTCTGTCTGTCTAGATTCACTGGAGGTGCATGTGCATTCAAGAGAGAGAAAGAGGATCTGTGTTGCAGCAGATCAGTCACCGACCCTCTCTCTGTTACAAGCAGTTGTATTTAATGAAGTTTTAATAATCTGTTCATCTCCATTCAGCCAAGAGGATTACATGTTACTCTATGCACTTATATTATCTATGTAGTTAGTTAAAAGCAGCATGCTGCCTTTATGTGCCAGCATTCCCACACCTCTCATTTTTCTTCTGTTTCAGCACAAGGAAGGAGTATAAAGTGGGAAGAGAGAACTGAATCACCTCTTGGGGAAAAGATTCTGTGTGTAGGAGGCATCTCCCACCCACCTGAACTACACCTGAGCTCGTTACTGTAATATTAATTTCTCTTTCCTGAAGGTCTACTCAGTATATTTAATAAAGTCCAAGATGAAAATCCTCTCATCCTAAAGCAGATGTCTGGAACAGGGCAGATGACTCACATTTTAAAATATCTATGTCTCTCCAACGCCTAGGAAGATTGCATCAGGTTATTTGCTCAATTGTCAACATCTAAACCATGGACATCTAAATTTGGGTGAAATTAAGTCTAAGGGCAGAAGGCTACACTTGAGGCACCTTCTGAAATACTCAGCTGTCCTTGCTGCCAAGGGCAGCCTAGTGGAGAGGTCATGAACGTACCTGGCATATTACAAGGCCTGTTGTCTGCTGTAAATGATGTGAAAAGTCATGGCACAACAGTGAGATCATAATAAAACCTCAATAAATAACTAAGGGCACCTGAATTGTATCTCATGTGTCATTATTTCTTGAGAAATGTGTATTGCTGCTGTTTTTCCCATCTCAGTATCTTGTCTGGTAGAAATCTGAAGACTCCGTTCAACTGTTCTGGTTTCCTGAACAACCAGAGTCCATGTCCTGAGTCGGTTGTGGAGTGCTCCGAAATTCTGCACGTGTATCCAGCACGACACACTACAATATACCTTGTCCTTGACAGTAACGAAAAATGCTTGCCAATTTAAAGATGGAAGGAGTATAATTATGTTCTGTGTCCTAGAAGAGGAAATAAGAAGCTCAGCATATGAACCAGGTTGTTGGCAGTTGTTGGACTGCACAGCTATGCAGAGTTAAACATAGGTGTAACCGCTAATGGGATTGGAACTTCGCCAAGACACAGAAAATTAATGTCACGTTCTGGGCTATGAATATGAATATAATATCCTCAAGATTTAGTTACAGAGAAATGTGATGAACCTTGATGGTCCCTCTAGAAGATGGGAATTTGTATAACATTTATGATAAAAATACTTTACGCACTTAGATTATCTTTTTGTTGATTTCCTGAGAGCAAAATAGGAGAAAGAACTATTGAAAGGGAAATGCCTGTGACCTTTTATATTAATTCGGAGAGGCTGTTCCACACATAAAGGGTCATATAAAAGAAAAAGCAACAAAGAACAAGGTGAGACATGATAGAAGAAAAGAGCATGGGCAGAATCTGTCTTCAATTAATTGCGGTTTTATTTATTAAACCTCCTTTAAAGAGCCATAATTTAGAGACATAAGGATGAGATTCATCTAACCAAATACACACGTCTGCAACATAGACAACTCTCATGGGACTGTTGCTTGGATGTCGTTATTGTGAGCAGAGAGAAAAAGGAGCTTGAAGAGCAGAGTTCATCTCATAGGAAGGCAGACAGCCAGTGTATATTAGCTGAGTTCCACCTTAATGATAAGTCTATAAGGGGAACTCAATGTGACTAGTTCAGCTGTGGATGTCATCACAGAAGATATCTGAAGTCAATTATGATTAATCCTACCTTTTGCAATATATCTGAAGCTGAATAGCAAAAATATTTGAGAACTAGAGGAGCACTGAGGTGTCTAAATGCTTTCTTTAACCCTTAGGAAACCGATCCCATTTCTTCAAATTTAAATATAAATCTATTTTAATAATTAAGCACAGAAATTAAATCTTCATCTGAAGTGAATCACTCTGCCCATATTTCACTGTGATGGCTGTCCTTGATCTGCTTAGATTATTTATGCTCTAGGTGAATAACAAAACAAGATGTGTAGCTCTACAGGGAGGCATCGGTTTGGCTTTAATTCTATTAAACACCACATTTGATGATTATCTGTGCAGAAGCTCTGTGAGATGTGGGAGGAATGAACAAGCAAATTCCTGACTGCTAATCAATAAAGTGCAACTTCTGAAATCATGATGTGACATGATTTAAAGAGTATCTTTGAGTCCGTCTTTTTACTGAGATTCCATTTCACCTTCTCCTCATCCAGCCTTCTGTATCATCGACTGCTGTGGGCTTCCTACTAAGTATGTAGGACTGAAATGACTTTGCTTTAATTGGGGAAGGTTTGAGTGTTTTTCTCTATTTACAAATGAAATAACTTTTTTCTCTGCTGGTCTGGTCTGATTACGGTAGCTGTGCAAGCTAGAAAACAGTTTTGGAATATATCTCCCTTCTGCTCTTGACTATCGTCTTCATGATGAGGCGTGCCTCCAGTCCTTCCTAAATCACCTGACGTGGGAGTGGCAGTAGTGGCAAGCTGCAATGTGTCTCTGTGTCAGACGTGAGGAGAAATTCAGCTTTCTGGAGAGCTTTTCCTTCACTGAAACTTGTTTCCCACGTTCTGCAGGAAAAAAAAAAAACCCAACAAACCAAACCAAAATCATTTGGTAGAAGCGGCCCATGGGCCACCTGTTAGATGGCGCTGTCTTAGATGGAAGCATGGTGACAATAGACTTTCTGCAGGTAACAAGACATTTTTCAGCCTGGTGGTTGTGCAGTTGCACACTACCTGTCCTGTGCAGCAGACTGCACAATTTCCCTCTGGACAATTAACTGTTAAGTGTCAAAGGTGTTTTGGTGTATGACACGGAAAAGAAATGCGGAGATTATGCCAGACTTTCCATTCCCTCCAACAGCAGGTAAAACTTTCTGAAGAAAACCACTCTGAAGTTATTTAAATTCTTAATAGAGGAATATTAACCATTATCCTCTAGTTAAAATGCCGTTAAAAATCACCAGAATCATAGAGCAATAGAATAGTGTGCATATAGAATGTTATGTAAATAAAATTATATACCTGCACACACAATGATTGGGATTTTGTGCAAAAGGAGCACTTCTAGCTAGCAACGGGACTGAGCTTTATCTTACCTTGGCTCAGCTGCTAAAGAGCTAACATACACTTTGCTCTATAAAGTTTGCATAAGTCGTAAATGTTATAGAAAACCAACACAATAAATAGTTACTCTATTGAACTCTTGGAAAATGATGAAATTATCAAGCTAAGGTCTAGAGAGATCTCCTTGTTAACATTTCAAACAAATTAGCAGTACTTTAACATCCAGAGTGCAGATGGAGTGTGATTAGTACCTAAGACATTACCTGTGAGAAGTGGGAATGTCTGTGACAGAATGCTGTGAGGAAAGCCCATGGATCTGAATATTTAAAATTACTCTTTTATATCAAAACTAAAGCATGTAACACATCGGCATTGGAGTATACAGAAAACAGCCTGCTCAAACGCTTGGTTTCTAAAGAATGCCATCAGAAAATGACAGGTACAGTATGATGGTCTGTGCTAGCAAAGACAAGGTTTTATTTATTTATTTATCCATTGTTAATATAGGTAGGGGGCAAATACGTTACATAGATACATACAGAGAGAGGACATAAATGTGGGCATCTGGTATGAAACATGAGGTAGAACATAGTCCAGAAGAACAGGCAAGTCCCCATGCTGCCAGATGTTTGAAAGCTTTTAAGAGATCTGTGTTTTCACCTTATAGAAAATATTTTCTTCCTTTGTCCACTCAGATTTCTCAAGTGATCTCCTGTGTAACTACTTATTGTCCACTTAGGTTTCTCCAGCAGTTTCCCTGAAGTCCCCAATCCACTATACCCACGTATGTAACACTTGGGGGTGGGGACTATTCGTATCACCTAATTTTACTCTCGTTTCACATTTGAGTTGGGAGAATAATCCTACCTGGCTCTCTCTACCCAGTTAACAGTTCAGGTTCTCTGAACTCCTTTCCAGAGATGATTTTCCCTTAACCTTGACTACAGAAAACACCTACAAAGTCATCCAGTGCTGTTCCCCACTCAAAAGGGTAAAATAAGCACCATTAATTTAAGTCACTCTTGTCTACAAATTGCTGTATGATTATTTGCTGTGGCATGTGAATTTATAGTCATGATAATGGCAAACACTGTAAACTATATAATATACCTTTTTATTCATATCTTCAAAATACTAGCTGGCATACACGGTTTAGTAGCTATAGCAACACTGATAAATTTAAAATTAATGGTTCTCTTTTCTTTAGCACAAAGAGGTCAAGGACTGAACACTACGGAGCACAAACAGGAAGAGCTGATTTGGAGGATTAACTACTAACTGATGCTAAAATAGGTTCTGGAGTTGGTGGTGTTAACATTCCCCGTCCTCACAGCATTCATCCCTGGACACAAGGGAGCAACTAGGGACTCAAAAGAAAAAATGTTTCTCTTTTGAGTAGCAACCAAGAGGCATGAAACTTCCAATTCCCATGAAATGCCCAATTTCTTCTTATTTTTCTTTCAACCTCTGAATGGTTTTATTTTTCTTAAAATCAGCCTAATGACCTTAAAACTGTTCCAGAACAGGGCTAATAGTCTATGGTAATGACTAATTTGTCTCAATACATGGACAAATATTGACAGAGAACATGCACGTAGGAACTTGCTATGACCCATGCAATGCCTCCACCCTAATTGTTATTACCAATACATGTGGTAGGGTTTTTATCAGAGAATTAAATACCCTACTATTGCCTCATGCTGAGCAAACAGTGACTGAAAGCCCAGGAAAACATATCGGAATGGTTTCAGTTTGGACAGTACATGGCTATTCTGAGGTCGCTCCCATCAGTATCTAAACTGGCTTTAAATCAAAAGAGCTAAGGAGGAGCGGGTGAGGGAGCCTACAGCAGTATGACTAGGAAAGACTGTGGGTATCCATGGGTTTTTCCAGGTCAGGAACAACTTGCCATGAGAATTGTCTGTCTGCGCACGGGAGAATTGCTGAGGGTGCTGAGCAGGAGCAGAAGCGGTCTGAGTTTCAGGAGAGCTTCAGCTGACGCAACAGGACAAAGGGGTAAAGCCCTGAGACAGACTATGCCAGGATCTGGCATGATTATAAACCAAGAGGAACAAGGTACTGCCAACTGGCAAACAAATGTAGGATGGGAATGCAACCAGTGCTTCACCTGGGCTCAGCCTCAGCAGAAACCTTTTTCACCAAGGAGAAGGTATTAACCCTTCAGAGCCAGGATGCGTGAGGGTGTCCATACGGAAATGCAGACTGACATGGGCACTGCAAAGAGTTTCTCTATCACTTTCTGCAGAAAATATCTCACAGACGATTGAGTACAGTAGGGGCAAGGAGGTCAGCCTCTTCTCCAGATGCGCTGGGCGAGAAGCACGTATCCCAAGTGATTCCACAGGATATTTTAGTTGTATATGTAGGTGCTGTGAAAATCTGGCCAACCTCCTTTCTGCAGTGGGAGACAACAGGTGAGATCGTGCTCAGCTGCTTTCTAGGGACGGCATGATCAATGATTGATTGTAGGGTCTGCAGTATGGGTCTCTTCTCTCTTCGCTCACCAGGGGAGGTTTAGGCTGGACGTTAGGAAAAAAAAAATTCACGGAAAGAGTTATCAAGCATTGGAACAGGCTGCCCAGGGAGGTGGTTGAGTCACCATCCCTAGAGGTGTTTAAAAGTCGTGTAGATGTGGTGCTTGGAAACGTGGTTTAGTAGCAGACCTGGTAGAGCAGGGTCAATAGTTGGACTGGATGATCTTAAAGGTCTTTTCCAACCTAAACAATTCTATGATTCTATGTTTTACTGGATCTGGTTATTCTTCTTCGTGGCAGTTTAAGCAGAGCTGGGCAATAACTCCAGCTGTTTCCCGCTACCTTCACAGCATACGGACTTTGTATTACCACATGGGCACCCGAGAAAAAGAAGCAGCTTGTAACTCTGCCACATCAGACTTTTTCCTCTGCTCCCAAACACACGTACTGGGTGTAGAAATCTGACATGCCAGATAGTGTGACAGGAAACATATGCTATTATGAGCTCTCATTTCCCAGCCTCAGGAAGTGCTGGAACATTTCTTTGAATTGCTGTTGTCTCATATGCTCGACTATTTCAAATACTGTGTGCATGGAGCAAAAAGATCACGGAAATCATCTAGTTTAATTCTCTACACGGCATATACAACTGACGTTTCCTAAATGAACTCCTGTTCTATTAGTACTTATTTGTGAGGGGGCAAAACCCAAATTAATGAATAAAAAATATTCTTTTGTATGCCTGAAGTCCCTCACATCTCAAAATTAATTGTTCTGATTTGATATCTGGATCCACGTTGTCCAAAAAAGACAAATTCATCCAAAAAGATGGACTTCAGAAAGTCACTTTAGAACAAATTTCTATCCTTTTGCTGCTTTAACCTTGACATCCGTGTTGGTTATAGGCTTTTTTGGTTTTTTTCTTTTCTTTACTTATTCTGATAAAATGACTGCCCATAAAGGTACTTTCTGCACAACGAAGAGAGAAGAGGGACTGTTGATTGGACAACCTTTTGCTTTTAAAGAAATACACTAAAGAAACGATCATTTAAAAATGCTTTTTATTTTGTAACTGCTCTTGGAGGTCCACTTTTTGCTCTGTAACTTTTGAATATTATTATAAAGGTTTGATCAAATTGTGTTATGTTGGTTATTATGTTGATTGTATCTTAATGGCAGGGAAACTCACCCTGGATTACATTGCTACGTTATGGGATATCGTTAACTGAGAACTGATCCTTAGCTGGCTGAAAGCACAAGGTATTCTCTTCTTGACCAATCGGAACCTAATTATAATTTGTTTTCTATGATACGGATTGCACACATCCAGAGGAATAGGGTAGGTCTTTGGACAAGACTTGTAAACCTGTAAAAGTTTAAGGATACAAATGACGAGGGAATTTCAACTCCCTCCCTTTTGACTGGATTCACAAAAGCACGTAGGCGCTTTAAAGCGGGATGTAGGTGTGATTTGTATTTGTAAAAGTATAAATAGCCCTTAAAAATTCCCACTCAAGCTCTTACCATCCCACCAAAGTATTTAAGTCCAAAGCAGCCAAGGTTTTTAGTGTTACTTTTTCACAGATGCCTAACCTTTTCTACTTCGTGGGCCTGCAAGTGTCCTGCTTTTGTGAGACGTAAGCAGATTTGATTTTCTCAATCCTATAACCAGAGCAGAGCTGCAGGATGGGCTTTCCTCCAAACACCTCTCTTGAGTGATTCATCCAGTATGTGCTCTCCAAGGAACTCAGCACAAAATATAACAAAACAATCTTCCTCTTCTATTTAATAATTCAATGAAAAGAGCTCTGTTAATGCACAATTTCAATACGAGATCTCAGTCTGAGAAGAAAGGAGTTATTTTGGCTAGGACACTGGTGTGAGATGTGGATTTGATTTTCATTAGTCACAAGATGAAGTTGGTTTATTTCCTCTGCCTGTGGGTTTATGAACCCCCACCTTCCATATAAGTATTCCTAATACTTGATAACCTCAGAAGGAAGGTAACACTCAAACCCTAGCAGTGATGTCATTCCTTCCTGTGAAAAACCATGACAGATTAATCTGTTGAATGAGCAAATGAGAGTGAAGACTATGCTCTAAGTCAATAATTTTCAGCTTGTGTTCTACTAGGAGATCAGCTACTGTACCCCATGGATGTGAAAAAGCCAGCTAAGAAATCCAAGCCTACTTGACTTCCCCAGGCACCACTTTGTTCTTCCATGGGGATATTTTTTAGGGATTTGCAAACTGAAAAGCATTGACAACTTTTGCTCTAGCCTAAGGACTAGGAAACTGATCTGGTGGGTGAATCTTTTGTTCCAGCTCTTTTTTCGTGACTGCTTTTCATCCTTTCAAACTACTGTTTCATGCAGCCCTTGAAGCACGGAAAATAGGATCCTTTCTCTCTTACGTGTAACTCCTAAGCTCCAGGGTATGATTCCCATTCACACATCTTCGGTAAAAATTAGTGGGAGAGATCTCAGACCCACAGAAACCCCCATGTGGTGACTCCTATAAATATCTCTATCGCCCCTGCTAAGCGAGGAACAATGTGAAAACACATTGACTGCAGTGAATAGAAAACATTTGCCTTATGGAGACTCTACAGCCTGGGGCAGAACTGGTTTGAGGCACAAACTGGAAAGGGGCGGAGGATTGCCATGGCAGAATAACATGGTCCTTCTGTTAGTTTGCTTACTGCAGAGTTGTAGAAAGCCAATTGGCTGTGGCTTCTTTTGCTCAAGGAAGGATTAGTGGTCGCTGCTCCTAAAGGATTCTACCCAAAGCCAGTCACTGCCTGTACTTGTCCTATATCTAGCAAATCTAATTATTTAATCTGCCTTTCTATCTCAGCTCTTTCCCTTCTATAGGAGGAATAGCCAGGAATCAATGAAATCAGAGCTGAAAAAATTCCCTGTGGAAAAGCCTTTTTGGGGATTTACCTGGAAGATTCAGCACCTGAGAGATGCAGACTGAGATCACAACAGAGCGCAGAAGTGACAAATGATTTCGCTGTTACCCCTTCCTGAGATGGTGGATAAAGGACTCCTACTTGGGTAGTGGCTCAGATTTTTGGGGGAGAAATCTGGGAAAACATGGGCTTAGGAGATCAGAGGCAGGAACGCAGAGTAGGGCGCCTAGGTCTTCAAAGTTCCTAAATCACTTCAAAAATATTGTTCCTCTAGAGTCACATTTATCTCCTTGGACAAAGGGGAAGTAGCATCCTATCTTCCAGCTTCCATACGAAGCGGCAAGCACATAAGGGAGTTTTGTTGAAAGAGCTGTGTGCATCAACAACTGTGAATTCTCCCATCTGCTGCCTGACCACAGCCGTCACCTGTTGGCTGTGTGTTGCATACCTCACTCATTAAAAACCAAGAACCTTTCATTGATTTTGGTGGACTTTAAATGTAACCCATTCTCATTCTTTTAAATGTGAATGCCTTGAGATCTCTGTGCCAGCACTGAAAAGGTGTCTTAAGAGTAAACAAAGAAACTCTTAAGCAGTACCTTAGCAGTAAGATAATGAGAAAAATCTCTTTGCTTTTGTTACTGTTGGAGGGGTTTATTTATTTAAGGTATTTTTAATAAAGATTTAAGTTCCATTATAAAATACCAGTCTCTGAACTAACACAAATACGTGCTTTCATCCAAAATAAAAAGGTCACCTTCTGTTACTGGAAAATTTTATAGATGTTGGTAGAAAGAATTTACTACTTATTATTTGGACAGATATGAATATCACCAAGCAAAAGAAAAGCAGAGAAAATCAACAACAGAACGGCCTGGTAAGAACTCCATTCAGGTTTAGTTTGCAAAGAAATATACCATCAGCTTTCCTTTATCTGCTTCAACACATTTGCCACATAGCCAAAGACCTCCCAATTTACTTTGTGTAGAGGCAGCTTGAGTTCATTATGTGATTTCTCTCATCCTAAAGCAGACATCTAAAATATGGCAGGTAAAGCACAACATAAAAATGTTCTTTGTTAAAACAAAAGACATTTTATTCATTGCCTTGATCATAACAGCAAGGCAAGTGGTGGAGTAATTCAGAGGCGCATGCCTAAGCTGCATGCACCTATGGAAGGATTAATTTCCCTAAAACAGGCAACTTGTTCCATCTGAGATAATCTAGTATATTCCTCTGGGCCCACGACCTCCATGTCAGAGGGCTCTGGGTCTCCTGTAGTTCCTGTCCCTTACCCGTCCTTCCCATATAAATGTTGAATTTATCCATGGGGATTTTCAGTAACACTTAGATACCTATTACAGGCAGCTGAGTAACAACTTTAAAGTGAATTGAGATTAATTCTATGACTAATTCAGAATATTTTGATAGGGTTTTCCTAACTTCTTAACACCAGAGCTGTAGGTCCTCCTCTTGGAGTGGTCCTGTATGCCTTGATGGGCATCCATTTTTTGAGGCTTTTGGTCCAACCATCCCACTTAGATTTCCACAGTGAAGTCTCTTGACTTCACTACAAGTTGGTCCTCATCACGATGCTGAGCATGACTTTATCCCACCCTTGAAGGAACTGGGCTTCTCTATGCTCCTCCACCACTGCTGGGCTAGAAGATCTCTTGATTAAAGTCCCAGGGTGTGGGAGGAGAAGTATGCTTTGCAGCCAGAGAGTAGGATTCTCAGGCATAAAGACTCTCTGTTATGACACTTTGTCTGACTAAAGAGGCCTTAACTTTGGTGTAGAAGTAATTCATGCTTTCTCAAGATTCCTTCACCCTGCAAGAGTGGTATTGAGTAGAATCATAGAATCTTCTAGGTTGGAAAAGACCTTTAAGATCATCGAGTCCAACCTTTAACCTAACACTACCAAAAACACCACTAAAGCATGTCCCTCAGCACCACGTCTACAAGTATTTTAAATGCCTCCAAAGATGGTGATTCCACCATTTCTTTAGGCAGCCTGGTTCAATGTTTGATAACCCATTCTGTGAAGACATTTTCCTAATATCCAATCTAAACCTCCCCTGGTACAACTTGTGGCCATTTCCTCTTGTCTTGTCGCTTGTTACTTCTGAGAAGAGTCCGACCCCCACCTGGCTACAACCTCCTTTCAGGCAGTTGTAGAGAGCGAGAAGGTCTCCCCTCAGCCTCCTCTTCTCCAGGCTGAACAACCCCAGTTCCCTCAGCTGCTCCTCATGAGACTTGTGCTCCAGACCCCTCACCAGCTTCATCGCCCTTCTCTGAACACAGTCCAGAATCTTATTGTCTTTCTTGTAGTGTCCCTTCAAATGAGATATGAAATAACTTGCAAGCCTTCCATTTATTTAGTTACTTATTTTCGGCAAAAAGGAGAGCTCTGAGTGTAACGTGCTCCCAGCTACTTATGCTACAAAATTCAGTTTCAGTGACTCACCTTTCAGCTGTTTCTATCAGTGTCAGGAAGCATTAACGCTTTTAAAGCTTCTGAAGATGGGAGAGAATGATCTCAGACCATGCAATCCTTTCCCACCTCTTACCAGATTCTTGCTGATACAACACCTGCAGTAAGTTCTGAGTTGTGGGGTGGGGGTTTTGAGTTGGGGTTTTTTCGCAGAATATACATCTTGTTTAGAGCTGACACTTATCAGATCATAATTGACATTCTCATTTTTAAATTAATGCTTAATGGCCTCATGATTTTCAATGCTCCTTTAATAAGCTAGTTTTCCTTTAGTTTCCCCAAGCAACTCCTTGTTAAGAGTGGTGTTAGGAGCAGCAGGAATACCGTGGAGATGAACTTAATTCCTTGCTGAAAAGAAGGACATGAATCTGCATTCCTCTGCTAGTAGCTGAAGTCGATTTGCCATTTGCAGATATGAACTCTTCAAAAACAGGGTTTTGACATTTTGAACTGCTGCAGGAAAGAGCAGTGGTGCTTGAGACCCTGTTAGTGCCTCCCACAGCAGGGTCTACATCTTGGCTTGTTCATTGTACAAGGCAAGCACCCTTCGGCAAACACCTCGGGTATATTCTTTCCCTTGCAGGAGATCTTTTGGAAATCTCCATGAACAGGTCTTTTTGATACCTCTGTGAAAGTCTGAGCCTTGAAACATGTAGTTTATCTTTATTCTTAAATCTATTCTTCATTATTACTGAACATACACTGTGACAATCCTGAATATTTCTGAAATACATGTATACTTCCAGCTCATTTTTGATTCTTTAGAATTTCCACTTCCCAGTTTCCCGGGGTGATGAGATCTGCTATCCGCTTCACTGTGGTATAACAAAATACTCCTGCCTTTCAGAATCATAGAATCATAGAATCGTTTACGTTGGAAAAGACCTTTAAGATCATCTAGTCCAACCATTGACCCTACTCTACTAAGTCTGCCACTAAATCATGTCTCTAAGCACCACATCTACATGACTTTTAAACACCTCTATGAATGATGACTCAACCACCTCCCTGGGCAGCCTGTTCCAATGCTTGATAACTCTTTCCGTGAAAATTTTTTTCCTAATGTCCAGCCTAAACCTCCCCTGGCGCAACTTGAACCCATTTCCTCTTGTCCTATTGTTAGTTACTTGGGAGAAGAGATCAGCTCCCATCTCACTACAATCTCCCTGGAAGATGAGGGACTGATGATTAAACCGTCTGATAGTACAAAAAATGTAAGTAGGAGCCAAGTTTGCGTCACTGATTATGGCAAAGGCTACTTTAGTCAACCAAACTATGAGGGGATACTTGCTCATTTAAAGTGGGGCAGTGGGCAAAGGTGGTAAGTATAACCCTAGCTGCCTCACTCCGTTGGAGTACTGCTGACTGTTGAAACTGGTATGCCTTCTCTTGAACGGTGCTGAGGAGGACGTTTGACCTTTTGGTCTGCTGTTATGTCTCTCACATAACATGACTTTAAGCCTTACCTATGTCTGTTCATTTTTTTCTTCCTGACAGATGGTCTGATACAGCCCTTAGTTCTTAACAGCAAAGGAGCAATATGTATTTCTACATCGGTACTCTTCTTTAAAAATTTATTTTACAGTACCTCAGAGTGCCAGCAGTATTATTGTAAAATTGGTTTTAATGGTACCCCTGAAATCCCATGAATTGAATTCAATTGAAGGAGAATATATGTGATATTTTATCATGATGATAGAGTCTCTCCCAGGTTAAGCAGTCTACTTCACTACCGTGCTCCTTCTGAAATTTCATTCTTTTCTGACTCTGCTGCAGCTTAACAAGATGTTTCTATCTGTCATTTAATCCTTCCAAGATCCTCTCCTCCTTTCCATTTTAGCATCTAAATGTTAATGAACTTTCTGGTGGGATATGAATAACATTCTGTCCAAATTTTAGGATTAGAATTTTGAAAGCTTATATACCACTTAGAATTCATTGTCCATTTTCCTCCATGTCCACCAGTAATTTCGTCTCCTTTTATAGGGCCCGCGTCATCACGTTGACCAGATTGGCAGCTGAGAACTGCTAATCTAACTCTGGGCTGGATATATCCAGGCTACAAGGGAAAAGACTAGTGAAGACAGTGCGTTAAGATGTTAATGCATGCCTTGTAGCATCTTTCAGTCTGTTTCTATTGGCACGTAACAGGCTTTTCTATGGGTCAGGAGCAATTCTAGTACTATGGCAGTTGAGCTTCTGAAAATCCATGGCCGACCACCTCACATTCACAGCAAGAGGGCTCAGCGGTCTGGTTCAGAGCAGTGGTCTGCATCCAGGCATAGGTACCAGCACCTCTTATGCTCTCTCTTTGCCCTTGCACTGCTGGAGTCAATCTCATAGCGGTCCTCGTCTCTGATTTTTGCTAGGTGCTTTTCTGTAACAGAGTTCCTCCTTGGACTGCTTCTCGGCTTGGTTAGGTAATGGTTTTAAACCACACAGAATGTGCGACAATCTCTGTAGATTCCGTTAAAATGAGAACGAGCCTACTATTGATTGCAACTCGCAGGATGGGCACTCAAGTATCACAACAGGTAAAGCTCTTATCTAGTACTAGAACACATTGTACCACCTATTAGTGCAGTTAAAAACACTTGCCATAGTTGTCTTGTTCCCTTGAACTACAGTAGGAAAGAAGTCGAATCAATGCATTTAATATATTTTCCGTTACCGCAGTAAGGTCCAAGCAGTTGTCCACCCTCATGAATTCCTATGCTGTCAGACTGATGCAGCCACAAAATATGTTGAACAGACATGGTAGGTCTTCAGCTCAGCAAAATGATGTCATGAGGAGGGCAACAGCCAGTGGTTAAAATGAGCTAAAGAAAATAGCCAGTAAAATCCCAGCTTTGGATGATGTGCCACAGAAATTCCATTCCCAATTTATTTGTGTTTTGTGTCTTGCTTGAGTGTCTGCACCATATTTGAATACTCCAGAGCCCTTCACACACTCTGAAGCCAATATTTTTTGGTTTTAGAAAACTTAAATACCTAACAAACCATTTCCTTTTTCATGGTGAAAGACAGAAAACCAGCAATGTTTATGCTATGGAGCATAATTCCTATTAATTTACTTGAACTCTTGCTCTCAGTACCTCTCAGTGCAGTTTTCTTTATTTTGTTCCTTTTTTTTTTTCCCTCCACTTTTTTATTTCTATTTTCGTACATAAGCAAAAGTAAAAAAACATAAGTAATAGTTTAAGGATATATTCAAATTCAAATCACTGCTTTAGACTAACGTATTTTTTTTTTTGTGATAGTTAACTAAAGTTATTTTGGATACAAGTGCTGTTGTGCCCATAATCAACACTTAGAAGTCTTATCTCCTTGAGTGATGGGCTCGCAGCAAGACATGTTGTCCTTTTTTTCAAGCAAGCTTCCAGTTCTACTTTTTTACTAGTGAGGGAGGGACTTTGAGAACAGTATTGCATCAAAGACAGGTAGCTTTAGGTACCTCAGCCTACAGAAACAGGATCAAATCTTCTTTTTGAACCTTTGAACATTCACAGCTCTGACTTTCTCCTTGTGTCCCAGCACCACTGAACTGGACAAATGCTGATTGATCTTTAGTTAAAAAAAAAAAAAAAAAAAGAAAGATTTTCTTCAACATCATACCCAGAAAATACTCTTGTCAAACTGTGATGATTTTCAGCTACCTACCTCATCCACAACACCACTGCTGTGTGAGCTTCATGTTGTCACTATTTCAGAACTGAAGATCTTCACAACATCAGCCAACTTCCTTTTAGGCCTGTCTAGAGGTCTTAAAAGGTAATATATTTAAGTAACTACCTTGTGGTTATCTAAGTAACTAGGGAACAGTTCAGCTGATCACATGTAGGTTCAGTTGACTTCACATCGAAGACATCAGTGGACGGTTGGCGGATGTGACACAGGACCTACGGGAAACCTAAACCTTTTGCAACAAGACTGGAATACCCTACAGCATCTGATGTCTTTATTCAGGCAACCAAATCCTGCTATAGTTGTCCAATTGTTTAGTTTTTAGGTCAGGTGAATTGCTTTCCAAACTTCGCTGACTCTACTGACTAGGTAGCTATTAAATATAATGAGAGGTCAGACAAGCAGCTCTCATCTGGACTTGCATGAAGACACCTAAATTTCTTAGTCTGCAAGCTGAATCTAAACCCTAAGTGCTTGGGACCTGCACTATGGCAGATGGTTCTGATCCTAAATACTTTTTTGAGTTTGACTGTCTCACAACAACTCAAGTGTCTTCTGGCAAGTTCACTTCTTTTTCCTTTTGTCTGTTTTCCAGAAAGAAAAAAACCCAATATTTTAACTGAAACAAATATGGTCATAAAGAAAATATTGCAATAAACAAGTCAACATGAAGTTCATCTTATTGCACACAAGGTTATTTCTTCCAAATGACTCACATTAGATTAATGTCAGGTTCTGTGGATCAGGAAGATGCATTGCATGCCCAATATTTCCTCAAAATATTGTCACCCAATTGCCTTCCTTTGGGGTTGGCTGCATCACTCTGTGCATGTTTGGCATGCAAGAAGGCTGTTCTGACTGATGCTCTTTCTTGTTTCAGAGGATGATTCAGTCCATTACCAACTTTTTTTCCCATGCTTGTTTGCTTTTGGAATCAGCACAAAGAAAATAATGGCATTTTGTAGGGAAGGCTGTTCTTCCAATACATTGTCTTATTCCAAATTTTTTGTTGGAACCTTCACGAAAGATTTGCAGTTTGGAATTCCTCTGGTAAGACGTAGGAAGATTTAGCTGGTCTTGAGGTAGACATCCAAAATATGTCCAGTGAATTGCATTTTTAAGGTGCCTGTTCCTTCCTACTGATTCCAGAAAGACTGACCAACCTTGTGTCTTTGGTTACTGTAAGTATCTGCTGCATACATCTACAATGAGATAAGACAACTCCAACTCTTCAGTCTTTTAGAATGACATTATTGTAAACTATCTTCTTCTTTTTTTTTTTTTTTTTAATCTTGGCCTTTGCGTTTTTCCATGACTTTTAATAGAAAAATTATAATTCCCTTTTTTTCTTTTTGTTCCTTTTTTATTTTCTGCTTTTTCCTTGCTTTGAAGAAAATTGAATTTCATGAGTCACAGGCACTGACCTTACTTTTGTGTTATTTCTCCTATACTCTGCTGGGAGCACTGGAAAGATACTAAGCACAGTTTATCCACATAAGTTTCTACTTTCCATTGACCACTCCAGCAGCTGTGCAGAAATGAACCCTTAAACATGATTTCCTCAAAGACAACATGGATTCTGGAGTCCTTGAACTAAAGCACACTTTTTTGTATTTGGGCTGAGTTTCTCATGGTTATCTACAGAGGTGAAGCAGAAGAAACAGAGGAAGTAGAGGTGTTGGTCAGACCCAGTGAGAGTGTTAGCAACCGAGAAGGGAAATGCAGCTCCCTTTTTCTTTCTATGAAGGATGAAAAGCCCAGCTGTGATTGCCATGTCTTTTACCTTAGACTGTCTTGGCTTAGTTCTTAAAAGATATCGTAGAATCATAGAATGGTTTAGGTTGGAAGGGACCTTAAAGATCACCCAGCTCCAACCCTCCTGCCATGGGCAGGGACACCTCCCACTAGACCTGGTTGCTCAAAGCCCCGTCCAACCTGGCCTTGAACAGTTCCAGGGATGGGGCAGCCACAGCTTCTCTGGGCAACCTGGGCCAGGGTCTCACCACCCTGAGTGAAAAATTTCTTCCTGAGATCTAATCTAAATCTCCCCTCTTCCAGTTTGAAGCCATCACCCCTCATCCTACCACTACATGCCCTTTTAAAAAGTCCCTCTCCAGCTTTCTTGTAGGCCTGAATTTAGTTTGCTATCATGAATCTGAATTTTGTGATGATGCTGTTAGGAAGGCCAAAATACAGTAGGAGGTAGGATAAAAGCAGAGTATAAAGTTATTTAAATGGCTAATTCTTAGTCAGGGGGAGAAAGGGCTCACTTCCCAGCAGAAATGTTGGTTAATGTCACTGGAGGTAACAAATTGCTGTCTTTTTGCTGTTTGTGATACTCCTGTCCAGCTCTCCTGCTGAGTATGAACTATGCAGATGTCCTGGACTGGTACAGCAGATCAGACCCATTCAGGGCACAGTTTTATTAGAACTTTATCAGGTGTGATATTGTAGCTCATCTTCAGCTTCCTATAAGCAGAATATCTGTGGTTCGTTAGTGAAAGCTATACCGTTTGCACACCTACACCCACCCCAGCACTATATTCTAACAGCTCTGGGTTAGGTCTCGTCTTCTTAAAATTGTCTGAATAACAAGGAATGAACATAAATTATGGCTCTCGATAATGGAGAGAAACAGCTTCCTCAGAAGGACTTCAGAGCAAGTGGCTTGGATTGTTTTTTTTCTTGCACTTAGCTTCTTGTCCTAATTTTGAAAAGAAATTGAGGCAAAATCAAGTGGAAACAACATAGTAAATAAATAATGCTTTGCCTTTATATAGCTTTTTCTATACAACAGTTTCACGGAGTGCTTGTGATAGTGCTATTTCAGGCATTTTGCTCCTTATGTAACTTAGCAGTCCTACCGCTGACTTTGAAAGGGATTGCTTTTGACCTCCAAATAATCTGCTATCGGTATACACCGCAGGTCCTCAACTGCTGCTTCCAGTAAGATTTAGTGTTTACTTGTGGTCCGGTTTTAAATATGCAAAGGAAAAAGGGGAGTCCTGCTTCCTCCAGGTGAGTATTCAGCTGACAGATGCATTAATAGGAGAAAAAAAACACTGGAATTACAGACTTCCCACCCCCCATTATTTTCCTCCCACATCATCAATTATAGTTGTGTGAAATATCCTGTGCAGCATAAAGGAAGAGAAATTAAACTCATAACTTCATGCATATACAGGTTGCTACTTCTTCGTTAGGGCTTAGATTCCTAGCGTAGGTGTTGAAGTTCGCTGTCCAACCTATCTAGTCACCTCTGCCACCCTTTGTTGTCGAAGGAGAGAATAAGGCACCTCCAAAGTGTAATTCATGTTACCCTAAGAGGGGCATCCAAGGGAGGCTGAGTGGGAGACCTTCCAAAGGAGAGCAGTTCTCTCCTTTAGGGTGATTAGCTCTGGTTGAGGTGACAAAATTCGGTGAGATAAACCTGACCCTTTTCCACCTCAGAGGCTCTACTAACTGTAACTGATGCCTCCAAGAACATATGCACTGCTACTGTAGCTGCAAACTTGTGGTTTCTGAGGTTACCTTTGCTATAAGTAAAGTGCTATGTTTATTGCATCCATAAAATGAAACATTCTTAAGCTTAGTTCTATGGAAAATTGCTTCCTTCTAAATAAAAATTTTAAGCTTTAGACATAAAACCATTTCTCAGTCCAAATCTAAACCAAAAAGTGGCATTTTCCTGGTTCTCATTAGTGAAATCTTAGAACAAGCGTTCATATTAACCTGAATATTTTTCTTTGATAATTTCAGTGTTCAACTTCTTTCTTTTTAAATGAAATAGCTCAGTTTAGTTCTAAATATAAAGCTGACCGTAAGTAGTCTACAGATCCTGAAAGTGCTTGCTTAAGGAAAGATTTGCTTTTACTGCTTTGTTTTTTAACATTATGGGGTTTTTTTTACATACCTTAGGAAAGAACATAGTGTTCATCTGAAACCAGGGTAGCCTGCGCCTTGATTAAATCAAGGTATTTAAATAGTAGTTCTTATTATACTGCAAAATATTGCATGCATTTACTCATTTTTTATTATTATTCTTCCAAGCTGAGATAATCTACTGTACTTACTGACGATGCACTATAAATCATTCTGTTCTACATCCTAGTACGTCAAAAAACCCCATACTGGGTGATAATAAAATAGCATCCATTTAACTAAAGGACATTTTTACTGTTGTTCTTCATAAAAAACGGTATTGTAAATGTATTCTTATAATGGGAATCTAGCCTGAAATAAACAAACCTCATTTGACTCAAAAAGGTAATTTCAAGAGATATTTCAAGACAATTTTTTGTACTTGCAAGCCCATGAGGGACAATTGTACTCGTATAGTCTAAACACTGGCTGCACCCAAACAGAAGCGTTTCATGTAGTCACTCATGGGGTGGGCAGAATTAGTCTTCTCTGTCATGTGAAAACAAGTATGACTGAAAAATACAGCACAAAAACATTTGTGAGCTGGCATAGACTAATTAGGAAATCAATTATAAGTAATATGATTGATGCAGGCAAAACAGAAACATCTGTATGACACACTGGGAAAGATTGGTCTGATCATATTTACGCATGGACAGAAGGGCGCACACAGATGGACATTTATTTATTTGTTTATTTATTTATTGCTAAACTAGCAAACTAAACAGGGCTAGGTTTTAGGGTTGGGCTTCAGGGTTAGGCTTGAGCGTGGCCACATGATGGCCAATGCTAATATGTTTGTATCCCTCTTCTGGGGATAGCTCTGTCCCGTAGGAACCAGCGTGTTCCCAGACTACACCCAGTGACCATCTAAGGAGTAGAAAAAGCTGTTCCCAGCAGGCAGGATGGATGATGTGACCACATTCATTTGCGGGGAAGAACTGAATTCAGTTATCTGTATGTGAGCCATGATACGTTACTCATTTTCAAGCTATTTTATTATTTACTGCTGCAGTTGTAGTCTGTGGATCCTTCTGTCACATCCGGTTGCGAGTGATTTGGCGTCTTACCGAAAGGTCAGTGTCATGGTGGTGCTAACTAAATCTCACAAAATTTTAGTTGCGTTATTTCTACCCCTTCCTCTAAATGTATTAGCTGTAGCTCAAGCTGTGGGGTGTTTGGAATTTATAACTTTGCAGGAGTTCTGGATATTTGTTATGTCCCCAGGCTGTCCAAGAGGCATGTGTTCTAGACGCCTGGCCCTGTCATGATACATGGACTAAAGACGGGGATTTGTACGACAGTGAATGGTGGAACAGCTTATTTGCTGCAGGCGTACGATACCACAAACAGAAGCAAAAAAAAAAAAAAAAGTCTAATCTCCCACAGTGTCCGCAGCCATGGTCTGTTGCTTTTGCCAGCATCGTGAAGAGCTTCTCATATAATCTGTAAAATAAGTGTGGCAGAACGAAGTAGTTGGCAATGACAGTAGGAGCGGCTTTGCACTTGTGATTTTGTGTTTCTCAGTGAAAGCCAGCTCTTCCTCAAAAGCTCTCCCCAGTAAAATGACTGCCAGAAGCCCTACTTAGACTGATGCTCCCTCTACATTGTTATGTCTTTTAAATACCTAAAAATGTGTTCGCCATCCCCTAGACATTTTCCCCATAGCAGCCACTGCTCTGATCAGCTCCACAGCCACATCCCTGGCTGCAAGGTGCACGTTAGGGGAAGAAAAGTCACGTTTGCTCACACACTTTCAAGTTTTGAAAGACTCTTACCGCTGTGGGAGCCATCCAAGAAACGTTACCTTCACCTTGTCTGACCTTCTTGCCATGAATCGCATCAGTCTCCCTCGTTTCTTTGGCACACACTATATGCATGGAGTTAGACTACAACGCTGACGTTTTTTATGAATGCTTTTTCAGTTCCTTGCAGCCAGGATTCAAACTAACCCCCTCTGCCTTCCTTGGCTGCATGTAAAACCTGCATTTCCTTTCCCTCTCAGGGTAGAGAAGATAAAGTGATTCAAAACTGGGCAGTGTTTGTTGGGGCTAGCAAAAATTATTGCAGAAAGCCTAGCTCATAAACACAGAGAAATATATGGATTTGATTGCTTTTCTTGTCTTTTAGTCATAGTTTTAATGAAGAGAAGGTAGTCATCTAAGAACAATCATGGTTCATTACTCCAACGGTGGATTTAAGAATGTTGGCATTACCAATGGTGCAGCACACTCATACCCTTGAGTTGTAGTTGACTGCTCAATCCCTTTCCTCCCCACTTCTCTTTTCCTTTCCAGCCCCGTTTCACTCCATACCTTGAGAGGCGTGTGGGCAAAGAGAAGGAGAAAGAGGAGAAATGGTGAGAATGGCGTCGGAGAAAGGCTGCAAGGCAGGGAGGTGCAGGTGGTGTGCTTTGAATTTAAAACAAAAGGTGAAAGAAAGAAGCTCGAATGAAATCAAATCCATCACAGTGGTGTTTGATCACCTCCACGGGTGGCTCGTCTAGCCAGAGGGTGAGAAACGATACTGCAATGTTTTATTAGAAGTAAAGTTCTCTGAAAGCGCTGTGAGAGCCAATGAAATTAAATATTTTTAAAGCGGGAAACAGCAGTGATGAGGGACAACAAACATCTATATCTGGGCTTGGTGGAGCTGTAGGGATGGATGGAATTTAGAAATTTTTGAGGTGAGGAAAGGCAACCGAGGTTGATCTTGGCAGAGTCTGTGTGACAAAATTGAGGACAAAACCAGGAGGGCTTAGACAAGATTATGTTTAACTGCGGCAGTCATCCTAAACCACCAAGGAGTTGAGCTTGTCTCTGTTAGACGAATTTTGAATCCTGATAAACCCATGTACATACTTCAAGCAGCTTGAAAACTAGCGTAACTAAACCCATATTGGATTGCGTAGTGATGCAAGGTTATTTGAGTTAAACCGCAGAATTCCGAGGTGAAACACTAATGCATTAACAAAATGAGTCAGGAACAAGAGAAGACATATTTTACCTTTAAAAAGCCCCCCGTAGATGAGCATACTGCAAATGCCAAATCAGCCTCATAAAACCACTGCCAGGAGGGTGAAGACTGATTTCTCTGCTCTTCAGATAGGGAAGCCGCAGCACAGAGAAAGCAAATAATTCTGTAAGACAACGCTGGCAGAGATCAGAAAGCCTAGCTGAACTATTTGTTCTCGCCACTACACCCATATCTTCCTTCTACTCGTGAACTGAGACTGTAAACTATTCCTGGTTTTATTTTTACTTTGAACATTGTGATGTGTATAAAATACTTTTTTGTTGTTGTTGTAGATGAGTTGATAGGGACAAGAAGAAATCCTTAACATTTTTAGTGATATGTTCTTCAGGACAGTTAAGTACCTGCTTTTTGTCTCTCAAAAGTATTATCTATTCAATGAGTTTAATTATGCGGTAGCATATAAAATATTATTCTGATGCATTATGTCTCTGTGGCTCTCTTGAGAAGGTCAAGATGTTAATAGGGAACAATAACAGTAAATGGAGAACATTCACTCTGTTTCTTCCCAGCTAGAAAGTTGTGCATAATTGTTTTCCTTAAATGGGAAGGGAATTTGAAAACTCTGCCAAAAGTCCAATCTTAAAGGTAAATATTAGTGTCAGAGTACAAATAAGGATAATACTTTTTAGTTTTATAGCACCTTTCATCCAAGTCTTTCAGAACATCTCACAGATATTGATCAAGGTTTTCTAAGGTATTTTTTATAGCTAAAGAATGTCGGTACAGTTTTCCCATCACAATGTAAGCAGTGAAAAGCAGCTAGAATGGAAAGAATGCCTTCTGCATTTTGTTTCTATACTGCTGAAAAAGAGAAATCAAAACAAACCAGTTTCATTAAATATTTTTTGAAACAATATGCCCTTTTATGCTTATGTGTGTGTTTAAGGGGGTATTTGGTTAGAGATACCTAAAGAAAGGGTTCCTGGAAATAGAATGAACACAGTTTATTTGTTGTCTTTAAAATAAAATTGTTGGGGTTAGACTCATATTAATTGAAAGACTATTTTATAGACCCTTGGATTAACAGAAGATTAAATGATGTTGAAATCTGATACGCTGAAGCTCATTCATGTTCTTCCTCCATCCTGATTCCAGCTGTTTCTCAGCCCTGTGGCCAAAAGTTTTTTCCCTTTCCACTGCTTGTGCAAATTGTTCCTTAACCAATTTTATCTAAATTGATGGCATGACCATTAACATTTTCCATAAGATGTCTTTTCCAACCTGATTCCTTTTGACTGTGGAGGTCTGAACATGATTATACAAATAGTTACACTGACGGGTGTGTAGGTACTCTCCGGAGTAAACTACAAGTAGAATGTAGGTATGTTCACAATTCAGTCAAGCAAAACCAACCAGGGAGTTAGAAGATGACCTAATGCCATTTGCACATCCTTGTAATTAGCTGTACATTTATATTTTGTTGTACGAGCTCAGAAGCCAAAGGGATTTTTCCAAGTTTTCAGAAACAGAAGCCAGATTTGAGGAGAGCACTATAGAAGCCAAGAGAGTTTTGAAGCAGAAAGATTTCTTTCCACAGAAAATCTTAAGACAAAACAAAATGTAGGAAAGCAAAAAGAAATCTTTATGATCCACGAATGTAATATAGATAGTGTTATTACTCCTGGAACTGGAAGGAGAGCTCCAATAAAGCTTTGAGAATTAAGGTGTTTTCTTGATGTATTTCCATTGAATTCTTGGAAAACAAGTTTTTCTATGGGAATAATATGCAAATGAGACTTGAAAAGTTGTCCTTTTTTTTTTTTCCCCCAACAAAAATCTCTAGAAAGCTTTAAAAGTGACACAGGTGTTGTTTGGAAAAAAACCTAAGAGATATAATTATCTGAGATTTGGAGAGTTGCTAATGACTCTCAGAGAGAAAGAGAAGAAGCAATTTAGTTGTGTTATGTTAATGTGTAAAGTGATTTATAAGGGGAGCAGTAATGCATGTTGTCACTTCTAAACAAAACAAAGGACTTGTAAAACACATTGATCAGTTCTTTCTTTTTTTTTTTTTTTTTTTTTTTTTTCCAGGCTTTAGATGGATGAAGATTGAAATTAAANNATTTTAAAAAACATTTTTTAATTTTTTTTTTTTTTTTTTTTTTTTTTTTTTTTGTCTCCAGGACTTAGATGGATGAAGATTGCAATATCAGCAAGTTCAAGTAAGTTGAATTAATACTGTGAGTTGCAAACTCCTCTCAAAGATGTTTCTCTGTCTTATACAAAAACCACCAAATTTCCTTTTTGCTTCATAATCTATTTTAAGTTTTTTCCCCCCTCTGCCCTAAAGGCGAGTGCACATCCAAATAAAGTAGAGGAACCTAGGAATTACTAATATTAATACCATCTAGCTCAAGGTGACTACTAGATGCTAATTTTGTTTTGTTCCTTCTTTATAAAAAAGAACACCATGCCTCTGTTTAGAGGCAAATTAATAGAAGTTGATTGCTACAAGCCCTGCAATCTAAAACAAAGTATTCTGCAGTCATCTCTCTGTTACCTGGAGGCCCGTTATCCAGTTGGTAGCTTAATGTGGCAAAAACATGTGCAGGAACTTCTGTAGTGCTTCTCTCAGTGTAACCCACTTTTTATTTACTGTTAATGTTCATTACCATACATAGTAGTTTGAATGATGGAAGTAATAGTAATTTTAGTAAATGTGGTATTCTGGACAAAACCAGGTAGAATGAATTCTGGGTATTGCAGCAAAAAGCAATGAAGAAATATTCTTCTAAGACAGGGAAGTGAAATTAATTTAGAAAATGAAACAAGTTCGTATACAAAATATATCTACTACTTTGCCTATTAAGGAAGATCAAACTTAATGACTTTTGCATACTCATCATTCCTTTTTCAATTAAGCAGAGTCAAAATGGACTAGACCAATCCCCTACTCTATCTTTTGATCTCAGAGAGAATAAGTTCTTTGGTTGCCACTAGAATCAGGGTCAAAACAGGCTTGACTTTACCAAGAAAAGTATTCAGGTGTCTCGGAAGTCTGCGAAGTTAAAAAAGCAAACAATTTATCTGCAGGTTGGAGTTGAATATAATCAAGTACATATAGACACTTAGGCATTTGTTTGACTAAATCATCACCTCTCCTCCGCCTCCCTATGAACAAGATGGTGATACCCAACTGACCATTTGGTCTGGGACATTTTTGGACACAGAAGAGAAATCACTCCAAGGAGCGCGGTACCATGTAAACGGTGTAGAGTATCACACACTAGGTCTTGATCCTGTGCCATGGCCCAATTTGAAGAGCTAGGAACTATTCCATTTCCTAAAAAGCTTCAGAATTTTATCCAAGTAAGCAGTCCAACAGCATTTTTCTAGAGAACTGAGTGTCGTCCACTGTAAAAGTGTTTTGGGGCCAGAATCTTTTCAGTGGTGCTCGGTGACAGGACAAGCAGCAACAGGCACAAACTGGAACACAGGAGATTCCATCTCAACAAGAGGAAAAACTTCTTTACTTTGAAGCTGACAGAGCACTGGAACAGGCTGCCCAGAGAGGTGGTGGTCTCCTTCTCTGGAGATATTCAAATCCTGCCTGGACACGTTCCTGTCCAACCTGTTGTAGGTGAACCTGTTTTGGCAGAGGTTTCGGACTAGGTGATCTCCGAAGGTCCCTTCCAGCCCCTGCCATTCTGTGTGATTCTGTGTGAAAAGTGAACAAACTGTAGTAATTTCTCTAGCCATCAAAAGGCACTTGACAGAGTGAGCGTCCCCATCTCCAATTCTGAGTAAATGTGGCTTTAGTTCTCATTTTGCTTTCATAATTGGATCAAGACATGGTGAAATTGTCTGGATGCCTCCGTGATAGAAACAAATTAGTTCCCTTTCACAGCCTCTCCGGATGATGACTTTACCAAAGCTTCCTGCCATTCCCCAGTTATTTCCATTTATTTACTGAGGTTCTGCAATTATAACAAAGCAAATACTACTTGCTGAATAGCAAAAATATAAATGGCAAATGAAAACTATGAAGAGCTGCCCTTAGGCACATATAATAGTTCTGCCGTACATGCCTATTTATATTTCATCAGGTTAAAGCGTTAGAGCTCTACCAGGACATGAGAAAATGTGGTTTGACCCGAAATTAGTGCTGCTGCCACGAGGTGACAGTTCCAGAGCCTCAGCTGGTAGAGAGCAGTGATCAGCGGAGATGACTAAATCTGCTCAGGCTCCTCCCTGGGGAGATCACTAGCCCCAACTTGACAGAAGTGCTCAGGACTTGGTTTCCAAACAGGGCTGGAAGTGGCCTCAGACTTGAAGAAGGTTGATTGATACAAAAGAAGTGATTGAAACATGGATTAGAAGTTGTAATAAGTAGTTCAGGGCTTCACAGTTGGCTCAAATCCACATGCAGCAGGGTGACCACCAGCTCTTCAGGACCACACAAAGGATCAGTTTTAACCAACTCTACCACCATGAGCTTCTCTCCATCTTTAATCCATACTTGCTATATCAGATGGGAATGGTCTTTATGGAGATATTCTTCTCAACAGATTCATCTTACCCAGGTTTTCAACCCTTTTCCCTAAGGTTTCCTCTCCTCTTTTTCTTTTGTATTTGTATGCTCATTTCTCTCACCTCAAAATCCTAAGCATACTGGTATTCTCTTCTAGTAGCTCCAACATTTTTTCCTCTCTCCCCTCAACCCCGCTGTTGTCTCAGCTCACTCCACTAAGCTTGTCTTGACCTGTTGCCATGCAAATCCATTTCCTCTCCATGCCACCCCCCACTTTTTTTCCATTTTTCTGGGGTTCACGTCCAATAAACACCAAAAAGCTATACAAAGCCTTACAAATTCCCATGAACTTATCTAGCAGCACTATACTCTACTCTGAACTGATAATAAGAAATAGGTATTATGACATCCAAAGGCATGAAATAAGCTTTCTACTCAGGAGCTTTAATTAGAAGCTCACTATACTCACCTTCTTTTCCTGAAATGCATTTTAATTTATGACCCCAAGGTTTACCACCCATGATGAAACAGTTATATAGCACAGCAAGATTTCCTTATGTCTTCTCACACCCTTCACCATCTTTTTTTTTTTTTTTTTTAAAAGAACACAAGTTTTTGTTTTCTTTTTTTTTTTTTTAAAAGAACCCAAGTTTTCGTTTCCTTGCTTGTTTGCTTGATTTTTTCTTTTGTCTTTAAGGAAAGGAAGAAATAATACTCCTTGCACTGGGAAGGTACTATCTTTTCCAGGCAGCCTCTTGAGTATTCATATTTTTCAGATATGAAAATAATTTTTCATAAAGTTCATAAAAAAAAAAGGAAATCAGAGGTCAAGAGC
Organism: Burhinus bistriatus; assembly: GCA_013397275.1. Taxonomy (NCBI): domain Eukaryota; kingdom Metazoa; phylum Chordata; class Aves; order Charadriiformes; family Burhinidae; genus Burhinus; species Burhinus bistriatus. The sequence goes on along the minus strand of VYXH01001437.1, from coordinate 274,192 downwards.
CAAGCTTGTATTGATGGTTTAACATTCTGTTTCTTTATTGCCTTTGTTTGCAGAGAGAGAACAAAATTACAATGACTGGGTTTTTTTTAATACAATTTGATTATAGTGTTGGCAGATTGATGGCTCCTGACACTCAAAGTCCTTGAACAAGCCCTCAAAAAAATAAATGGTGGGAGGGAACCCTCTTCTATTAAAGTAAACCAAAATTTTACTGATGACTTCACAAGTCCAGAATTTCAGCGTGTATTATAAGTGCTCTTCAAATAGACTTGACGATACACTTCAAACTTTCACTTCTACAGAAAGAAAGAAGAGCCTGTCTCTTGTCCCTGTTTCTTCCATGACTCCAGAGTTTCCTATGGTGATGTGTTTGCCTTAGTACTTTTCTTCCCTCAAAATCTGCAGAGTCCAGTCCCAGAAACTCCAGCAAAGTTTTTCTTTTCTTCCTCAGTACCTTCCACCATCCCTTTTCAATTCATTCTTATAAGACAGTCAGTTCTGCAGCGCTGTCGACATTGTGTGGGGGAGTCGCATCCAGTAATCATCTGGACAGATACGGTTTTAGCTCCTTTGTTCATTTCTAAACTTACTATATTTTAATCTCAAGAAATTACTTGAGTGTTTGTGCTTGGACTTCTGATTTATGGGGCGGGCCTTCAGATTTCTGAAAATATCTAGATTTACCTGTATGGGGGTTTTCACTGTGAAGGGGAAAGAAAGGCTAGCTTGTAGCCTACAAGTCTTAATTCCTTAACATCTCCATTGGGAGAGACAACAATAGAAGTTAGCTACCTTCGTAATGGGGTTAAATTAACATGGACACTTGCATTTCATAGGTCTTTCCCCAGTGTGTCGTTGAAGAGGTCCCCACTGACCTCATAGGTTCTTTTCACAGAATTCACCAAACTAAATCTTGGCTATGGAAATACATTATTCACAATGTTAGGTCAGATATGAATTACTTCCTAGAACTTAATTCCTTACCAGTTCCCAGGGAGGCAGAGCCATTCAGAGGAACGTTCCTTTTCCACACAAAAAAGTGCCGGGACTTTCCTTTCAAAAATCCAGCATCTCCAGTACAGTTCCAAAGATATTTCCTGAGACTGTTCAGTGCTCTGAATTTCCAGGAAAGTCAGTAAACAGGGAAGTTGTGTATGAGTTGCTAATAAATCTTGAGTTCTGCACGTCTGTGCCTTGTAAATAAAATCAAAGAGAAATAAGGATCCTCTTGTCATGACTTAATATAGAACACTGTCTCACTGCAGTAAATCATTTATACGTGCAGTGATTAGAACTGTGATTTAGAATCAGTTCAGACATCTACAGTAAATAATAAGGCTTTTCAGTGGTTATTATGTCAGCATACATCCTGCAGCTTTCCCATTCAATTCCCTTTTCAGGATTGTTTTTAGGGGTACCTACAGGAAATTATGTGGATCGGTTGACACTATCCTTGTGCCTTGTTTCCTTGTGGGTCTGAGTCACAGGCTCACCTACACTGCACACAGGCTCCTGGGCTCCCTTCCTGAACAAGGCAGTAAGTTCCCTTCAGGAAAATACCCAGAAGCTGTTGGCAAGATAAACCTGACTCCAGACAATTGGCTCCAAATAGTTACGGATGTGAACCATGTCGTATTTTCCTCCCTTTCATCTCAGGCAGTCCTTCAACACTATCCCAGCAAGAGTTGTACATTCAAATACTTCTTCTCCCACCCACAAACATGCCTGCCATGAATGAAGGAGTGAAATGTGCCCCCATTTCCATGCTGTAAGGACAGAGCTCTGGTGACTTACAGCACTATGCTCTGACACGAAGGAAACACCTGCAAAAAAACCCCAGTAATTCCATTTCAGTGCCTCTCCAAACCATCTCCATCCCTTCCTCTCCCCACCTCTGTTCCTTCCCTAAACATCTGATAATGTCTTGCACAATCCCAAGACGCTCTTTCCCTGAATCCTGTAACAAGCCCCATACCCAATCCCCGGTAACCCCCTCTCAGTCTGTGGGGTGTTCCAGGGAGCCTCTTGGGTGACTCATGGTGATGGGTGGTCACCCCGGACCACAGGCTGAACTTCATCCAACAGCCCTGATACCTTCTAGGGCAGGGAGTGCCTTGGTTCTGGCTGGGTGATTGATGCTCCTCTGCCGGCCGTTTGCCTTTTTGTTCCTCTGTGATTACGGGGACGAGCCTTTCATCACACAACCACACAACTACACAACCCAAGCATGAGATGTGGTAGGAATATCAGACTTGAGGGGACCATATCAACAGCTTGTCAGTCACAAACAAGCAAGCCGCAGACATTTAACCTAAGGACGCCGTTTCTTCAGCACACATTCAAATCCGGAGTCAACAAATTCTTCAGTCTGCTGCCATAGACTTCAAAACTCTTGTGCAGAAACCCAAAACTTACAAGAACAATTCATCCAAGACAGATTTGTTACTTTGTGGCAGCTATGCAAATAAAGGAAACTTGATATATTTACCCTGGAAGATGTAATCATGAAAATAAGAAACCTATGTCTGTTTAATTGCAAGCTATGCTTTTTAGAGACATTTTTTTCTCTTTGTTCTTCATCAACCGTGCAGGTAGAACTGCTTTTCTTAATTATTTATTGCTGCATTCTGGAATGGAAACTATTTAAAAATTTATATTAAATAAGCAAGAGTTTCAGCTACCAAAGTGGTAGGAAGAGGAAGGGAAAGGGAAAGGTAGGTGTTGAAAAAATAACAGAAGAAACATTTTAGATACATAATTTTTTTTAAAATAAATCAATTTAAGTTCTAAATAGAAAGCAAAAAATGGTTTTTAGGGGGTTAAATAAGCATAAAACTCTCTACTTGGAATGCTATACTTTACGAGTGCTTATACCTCCCTCCAACACTGCATGACCCTGCCTTGTCATCTGTGACAGTCCGAGAACACGAGCTGTCCCCTGGCTCTGCTAAGGTGCGATGAAGCCCGTCGCCCAGGGTCATCACAGACTACCTGACCCTCTTCTTGCCAAAAATGAAGGGAGGTCGACTTTTTGTCCTAAACAAGGAAAACAAAAGAAGCAACAGAACAAGAGCCAATAAAACTAGGAGTAAAAAGAGGTGTAACTTTTTTTCAAACAGAAGTTTCTACACTTCGTTCAGCTCTACAAAAAGTCCCTTCTTTTTTAGGATCTAAAAGAAAGCAAGTGTCTTAGAGAAACCAAGATAAGACTGTGAAGTAGCTACATGTATTTTCAGGTTAAAATGTCTTCGGCCTGTCTTCTATCACAGCTGCTTTTAGTGCTTGTTAGGGATGTGGAAACGTCTCTGTGGCTGCTAAAAATAAAGACTACTCCAGCAGTAATGGAACGAAATGCCATGTAATCCATTTTTGTCTGTGTTTTAAAGTGCTCTGTACGTAGCGCTGTTAAGTCAGAGTTGAGTTTTTACATAAGAACCAAGTGGAAACAGAAACCTCTTTTCTTTGGAATTTCTATGAGCAAAATGTTTTTTTTGAACAAGAAAAAGATGTGTATTCTAGATCTTAAGTACAAAAAAAATCACGTAATATTTTCATCCAGAACTATTACAATGTTCAAAACTTTATTTATATTAATATAAGACATAAGGTAATATACAATGTGTATGAAATGTATACAGTATATATTTATATTAAAAAAAAAGAACCAAAAGGTAACAGTTAAAATGAAACATAAATATTTTGACATTGTAGAAACAGCCGATTGAAAATGATTGCCTTCACCATTTTCTCCTCGCATTTCACTTTTTGTCAAGTCTGTGTAGCTCCTTGAAATGTTTGGATTTGAGTCAAATCTTCTCATTTGATGAAAAGTGTTTTTCTGGATGCTTTCCAGGGATGTCAGCATCCCCTTTTGATGGAAAAATTTAGGATTGTCCATTAGTTGATTATTTATTTATTCAGGTCTGTATCTGCAGAAAGTTCCACCTGGTCCCCGCTCAGGGATCCCAGTATCATTTATGTTCCTCCCACCACCTTCTCTCTCTTCTCTCACATAAGGTAGCACCCTGTAGATGGTCTACAGCAGATCACAATTTTTCAGGCTAAGTCAGAAAATCATAGATTCTGAGCTTTTTTTATACTTCCCCCAAATCCTTATGAACCCTAGTTTTCTGAGTCATTGATGAGAAATCTTTAATAACAACTAAAATGACTAAAAAAGTAACAGAAAATGTTTTGGCCCTGAAAATGGGCGACCCTATCTTTGCAAGGGGTGTCTCTTTCTTCCCCCTGTCTACAGAGGGAGAGCAGGTGATGTGAAATGATCAAGGCGTGTAATTTTCAGATGACTGAAGTAAGGTGAAATCAATTTCAGCCTTACAATTCAGTTTCTAGGTGTTTTCTCTGCTGCAAGGTTGCTAATTTCACTATTGGTTGTGAGTTTTTTGGTGGAGGGAGGAATTTTTTTGTTTGTGTGTTTGTTTTGGTGGTTCTTAAGTCTTTTTTTTTTTTTCAGGTGAGATGCAATTTTTCTTCAAAGATTCATTTTTTTCTGGAATGTATAACTTCATGAATCAGTATATTACATGAGAAATGGTGTGGTGGTGTTCACCGCCAGCCAAGGGGAATGCAGAGAAGAGTACTTCACTTGGTAAATTTCCAGTTTTATGTTGCATTGTTGAAGTTATCAGCATGATTTATTTTGGTATTTCCTGTGTGTTTCCCATGCTGAAAGAGTATATTGTGAGCTGCTGAGAGCAAAGGAACGCAAGTGAACGGCTTTCATCCTATAGCAAATGGTGAAAGCCAGTTTCAGCCCATGGGAAAAAAATACCTTGATTTGATCCGAAGAAAGTAAGTGACCAAGAAGACCATGTCTGCTGAGCTTTCTAGCAGTTCTTTAAAAATTTTCCATTCCACTTCTTTACATATTTTTCCCTAGAATATCTCTTTCTGGCGTTCTTTTTCTGATGCCCTGAGAAATGATAGTGGTTATGTTAGCAGCCATGGCTCTGCCCCTGAAGAATAAGGACATAAGACGACATGTGCCTACCCCTCCTTGAGGTGTCTGAATGGATGATGCTGAGGACTGGAGAGAGTCATCACACTCTCATCCAGATTATATCAGATCTGTGGATCTACAGCAACTTCAGTTTGAACAATTTGTAACATTTTAAAATAAGTTTATGTTAAAGGAACTTTGTTTCATTCTGTCCTGCTTACTTGAGTGGAAAGGGATCAAAAGTACTCCAATAGTTTAAATTTTCAATAATCACGTATAGTTCTGCAAAAATAGAACAGAAATCTAAAGAAGTCAACTCTGTCAACAAGAATTATCCTTATTGGAGGACAACTTCAATAATTTTGCAAGATACTTTGTTGCATTTTAAGCTTGTCTGAAAAAATTAAAATGAATAACCAAACACATTTTGAGTATTTTTCCTCAGGAAGATGGTGATACATGTTTGCTGTGATATAATAAAACCAATTATCTACTTATGCATCTTTTATTTTAAAGAAAGCTTATATTAATTGTTGGAATACAGTAATGGGTGACCAAAAAAATACATAAAATACTTGAAAAACTGGTATCTGATAAGCACTGCTTCCCAAACTGGATATGTCTTTCTCACTATTAATTTTGTTTGTTACTGTCCTCCCCACTGTATTTTATCCTTTGTTTAGAAAGCAAGTCCTGTCGGAGGGGATGCTTCTCATTATCGTTGAGTGGGATTCATCTCACTCAGCTATAGAGACCTGAAAGTCTATGGGTGTTGGAAAGTTGGGCTTTTCCAGTGTGGTGATTCAAGTATAATTTCAAACAGAATCACACAGAATTGTTGAGTTTGACAGGGATCTCTGGAGACCGTTTAGTCCCACCCCCTAGTCTGCTTTGACCAGAGCATCAACTAGAGCAGAACCATGTCCAGTTCAGTTTTGAACATCTCCAGGGATGGAGACTCCACAACTTCCTTGGGTAACCTGTTCCACTGTTCAACTACTCACACTGCAGAAGATTTTTCTTAAGCTTAAACTGAATTTCCTTTATTTCAATTTCTGCCCATTAGCTCTTGTTCTGTCACTGGGCACTGCTGAGAAGACGTTTGCTCTGTCTTTACTCCCCCCATCAGGTGTTTATACATATTGATAGATCCTCCTGAGCCTTCTCTCCTCCAGGCTGAACTGTTCCAGCTCTCTCAACCTGTCCCTGTAGGTCAGATGTTTCCATCCCTTTATCATCTTTGTGGTCCTTCACTAGACTCACTCCAGTAATGTCCCTCTCTCTCTTGTACTGGGTGCCCAGCACTGGACGCAGCACTCCAGATGTCTCACCAGAGCTGAGTGGAGAAGAAGGATCACCTCCCTTGACCTGCTGGCCACACTTCTCCCAGTGCAGCACAAGATGCTGTTGGCCTTTTGCTGCCACGAGAGCATGTTGTAGTCTCATGAATGTTGAATTGCCTCCAAAAGACCTTGTTCTTTTTTCTTCTTTCTTTTCCTCAGAAAAATGGCACGTTTCAATTTGCAGGCAAAATTACGTTGGAGAGAAGTGACATCTATTATTTTGTGACCTCTACAACTCATCTTGACTATGAGCCATGTAAAGTGTCTCTGTAACACCTATGTTCTTTAAAATATGGCTCATCTTTACCACGTCAAATGGCATCAAATAGTAAAATATCTGAGATATTCCTCCCTCTACATTCTTGTGGGCATGCCAGGGATTTAATTTATCAAAAGTTATAAATTAGCCAGTAGAAGCATATGCTGATTTTTTTTAAAAGAAAATTGGGTGTGGAGAGTGAGGTGAAAACTACTCAAAAATAACACAAAAAACCCCACAAAAAATAACAACAATAACAAAAAAACTAAAAAACAAAACCTGAAATCAACGAGGATCTCTAAACTTCAAAGAAATATGATGTTGCAACTGCAGACTTGCCTGAGGCAAAAACATGAACATATTCCACTGTTTTTAGAATTTAACTAATTTCTCTGAAGAAAATCTGTAGAATGAAAGGATTATGCAAGGCTGTGTTTATGCACGTTACATGTCCCAGGCCTGCTAGAGGCATTGCTTACTTTTAAGAATGAATTCCTGAAATCAAGTTTCTGGATGACAGAAAATTGAGGTGGTTAAGGGCAAGGGTCTCCTTCAAAGCGATAGGGACAAGCTAGAGGAACTGATTGACAGGAACCTCCTGAAACTCAAAAGGACACAATGCCTTCAAAAATGCAGGGTATAGGGAGAAACTCTTTCCCCACGTGGACAGTCAAGAAGGGGAACAGGTTACTCAGAGATGATTTTGCAGTCTCCAGCCTTGAAGGTTTTCAGGATTGGACTGGATAAAACCCTGAGCAGCCTGGTCTGACCCTGTGGTCGATACTACCTTGAGCAGGAGGTTAGGCTAGAGACTTACAGAGGCCACTTCCCATTAATTATTTTATGATGCTAAATACTGACATTCGTACAATTCGTAATGGTGGAATGACAAAATTTTAAGTGTGTATAACCCAAAAGTCATCTGTAAAAAACCTATAATTTAGCAGCAATGTGGTTTATATATCTATAGTTGCATTCATATATATCAACACAAACTTAAACACATATAATATACGTAAAATTAGATATGTATTAGATATCTATAAAAATAGATATGTATACACACACCGACAGAGACATACATATCTGTGAATATACTGAGCTAATTTTCCTTCTCTCTTCCAAGAGATCTCTATTTCTGATTTGCCCCATCTCTACATTAGTTTTGTAGAGAATCATCTATGGGTGGTGTATCTATAAAAATGCGTGCTATGGAAGGATATTTATTCAAATAAGGCTGCTTTTAAACAACTGTGACTTATCTGAAGAGGAAGGTAACCTCCTTGGAAAAGGGTAGGTCCTCACTGTTGTCTCCGGGAAAAATCTTGAAACAGAAAATACCGACTACACGCATACCCTGACGGGCATTCTTTCATCCTTTGAACTTTGTTTTGTGCAATCCACGCATCTTTCTGTATGTCATCTGCCCGTTGACGTGGTATTCTGTAAGACGTGGGTCCCCACAAGACCCCAGAGTATCACAGCCTCTGGGATATCTCAGTGGAGCTGGGACTTACCATCCTTCTGTTCAGGGGTAGAAAAGACCCAGGTCTTCAAGATTGTTTCTGTGTCCAGTTCCTCTTGGCTTTAACGTATTCGAACAGGAAGCAAGTGCTTACACACCTTTCAGGGACTGGAACTAAGCGGTCTGCTAGAAATCAGAGCGAATACGTATGAATGTAAAGAAACAATCACTGATCCTCCCCAGAGCAGCTATATTATCCCTTTTCTGTTTCTCAGAATTACCCGAGTCTTAAGAACATCTTGATCCAGCCCATTTTACATAACACCAGACTTGGTTTTGATGCTATCATTTGCTTTAAGCTTATTTTAATCTCTGAAGAAAATTGTTCCAGTCTGCAAATTGAATGGATCATCACTGAATGGAAATCTGTGGAGGGACATGAAGCGCTGGTGCACTGACTCTCCCTCCCACTAACTTCATTATTTAATGCAACATTTAAAAATTGACTTAAACTTATAAGAAATCACAAGTCTCCTCAGTGCGTTGAGCAGAAGGAGCTATTCTGTTTCTAGGGCAGTTTTTTGATCAGAACAGTTCATTCTGTGTGAGCATGTGTGTGCTTAAACCGTTTTGCTTTTCAAAGCGCAGAGACACACCTCTTTATTTTACTCTTCACGCTTGAATGAGTTTCACCTTCAGCATGAACTTTCATATTTTCTCTCACTTGATTCAAAGAAAAGCGGAGCACTGTTCTTAACAGGACACAATGCACCAACGTTGCATAAAGCTAGAAGGTATTGCACAAGACTGGGATGGAGACTGTCAAATAATGGTTCTCCTTGTTTTCAGGTGTTTTCTTTGTAGAGTCTGAGCCAGCATTTGACACCTTTGGCAAACTGAGTGACAACTTATTCCCTGAGTGACCCCACAGAAACCAAAGGAACTCTTTGTAGAAGAGGTTCTGCTCCAAGAGCGCAGAGGTAAAGTTGTTTTGACCTGGGAAACTGTACAAGAGCGTATCCTACTGGACACGATTTGGGTGGCCAGATGGCTTAAGAAGCTCACGTTAGATTGAGGGACAGATCCTTTATCTGCTACTGTTTAAGACTAGTTTTCTTTGACAGTTCTGGTATATTCCCATTTAGTGGTCTGTAGCTGCGTCTGTGAAATGCTATATCTGATGGGTGTTCATCCATGTCTGGAGTTGATGCCATTCCCTTTGTTCGTGTATGGGCAGACCTCTCCATCCTGCAGACAGGTAAGGGAATATTTTTTATGTTTCAGGATAGATTGCGCCTTAGTCTAGTAGGTTAGTTTATTATTACTGTTTTTTCCTACTTTTTGAAGGAAGTCTTCATCCTGGGCCCTGCAAGGGCTGGGGCTTAACTGTGTTTTGAGTGCGATGCTGGACCAAATGATCTTCAGAGATCCCTTTAAGCTTAAATTGGTCTACGTTTATGGCTTGAAGCCCAGTCAGGAATATAAAAGATGTAAATCAAGATAGTAATTTGTACCAGGCATTCCTAGGATGGTGCTGTGTGGGTGCTAAGGTTCTAATATTTAGATGACAGTGAGTAATGTGTCTATCCCCCAACATGTGAGACATCTGCACTTAACTGGGCAGAGGTAATGGGAGGGGAAGGGGAAAAGAAGAGAGGTACAATCTCTGAAGGCAAGTTTTCTTGCCTTCCCTAGTAAAGCACCCTTCAGATAGGTTAATTTCTGTGAGACCATGGCAAGCGCTTGCCATCTGGAAATGCTGCTTTTTTGTTGACCACATAGAATCATAGAATCATTTAGGTTAGAAAAGACCTTTGAGATCATCTAGTCCAACCATTTACCCTACTCTACCAGGTCCGCCACTACACCACATCTCTAAGAAAATGTACGCTTTGCCACGGTTTTGATCACCACAAGACAGCAAAGATGGTTCAGACTCATTTGCCATTTTGTACTTACAGCCTGTTACTCCAGTAAGCCTTTTGTATTAAAACCAGCCTGATTTCTTCTCACGTAGGATCCAAATTGAAATGAATTTATATGATTATTCCAGGCTCACCGGCAATCGCTGAAATCAAAATAACAGTTAAGGTCAAAACAGACTCACTTTTTAAGGCCTCGTTGGCAATCACCAACAAAATGCCCCCACAATATACTCTTGAAAATACCAGAATATGCTCTACATTGATGTCTACTATCTACGGCAATTTGAAATGCATCACCTGGCACCAATGTCTGTATGTCAGCCTCTGTGCATGTACTGACAAAAGTGCACAGAAGAGAACGAGGAAAATTTTCTTTCCATGGGAGATGAAGCGAACACATGTAGAAGAGAAAACACCTTATTGCTTCCCCTCTCAATATATTTTCATCCAAGCTGCCCTACTTCTTGTATTAAGCACCTTTTCCTGATCCTTGTCAGAACAGGGTGTCGCTTTAGGTGGACTCACAGTTCTTATGCACAGAAGAGAATAGCTTGATTTAATTTAGCAGATTTCCTGACCCCCTTAAATTCTACAAATCTAAAGTAACTCCAATTTCTGTGCAGTTACACTACACTTAAAGTGACAAACTGTGTACAAACCCAGCAAATTTTGTACTGTTCGGGTCTCAGGCAGGAATCAAAATTGTACTACCACAAATTCAATCTTCTCTGTACACCAATTCCTAAATGCCTGTTATGAAAGGCAGGTAATACAGTGATAGCAGTGTGAAAAAGAATCATGGAATCATGGAATGGTTTGGGTTGGAAGGGATCTTTAAAGGTTATCTAGTCCAACCCCCATGACATGAGCAGGGACATCTCCAACTAGGTCAGGTTGCTCCGAGCCCCGTCCAACCTGACCTGGAATGTTGCCAGGGATAGGGCATCCACCACCTCTCTGGGCAACCTAGGTCAGGGTTTCACCACCCTCATTGTAAAAAATGTCTTCCTTATATCTAGTCTAAATCTCCCCTCTTTTACTTTAAAGCCATTACCCCTTGTCCTTTCGCAACAGGCCCTGCTAAAAAGTCTGTCTCCATCTTTCCTGTAGGCCCCCTTTAAGTACTGAAAGGCTGCTATAAAATGTTCCTGGAACCTTCCCTTCTCCCGGCTCAACAACCCCAGCTCTCTCAGCCTGTCCTCACAGCATAGGTGCTCCAGCCCTCTGATCATCTTTGTGGCCTCCTCTGGACTCGCTCCAACAGGTCCATGTCTTTCCCGTGCTGAGGGCTCCAGAGCTGGAGGCAGCACTGCAGGTGGGGTCTCATGGGAGCGGAGTAGAGGGACAGAATCACTTCCCTCGACTTGCTGGCCATACTGCTTTTGATGCAGCCCAGGATACAGTTGGCTTTATGGGCTGCAAGCGCACATTGCCAGCTTACGTCCAGCTTTTAATTCACCAGTACCCCCAAGTCTTTCTCAGCAGGGCTGCTCTCAATCCCGTCATCCCCCAGTCTGTATTGATACTGGGGGTTGCCCTGACCTGGGCCCAGGACCCTGCACTTGGCCTTCTTGAACCTCATGAGGTTCACACGGGCCCGCTTCTCTAGCCTGTCCAGGTCCCTCTGGATGTCATCCTGTCCCTCAGGCATGTCAACCACACCACTCAGATAGGTATCATCCACAAACTTGCTGAGGGTGCAATTGACCCTACTATCTAAGTCATTGATGAAGATATTAAACAGTACTGGTCCCAATATGGATCCCTGAGGGACAGCACTTGTCACCGATCTCCATCTGGACATTGAGCCGTTGACCACCACCTTCTAGATGCGAACATTCAACTGATTCCTCATCCATCGAACACTCCACTCACCAAATCCATATCTCTCCCATTTAGAGAGAAGGATGTTGTGGAGGACCTTGTCAAAGGCCTTACAGAAGTCCAGATAGATGACACCCATAGCTCTTCCCTTGCCCACTGACGCAGTCACTCCAGCATAGAAGGTCACTAGGTTGGTCAGGCAGGACTTGCCCTTGGTGAAGCCAAGCTGGCTCTCTCGAATCACCTCCCTGTCCTCCATATGCCCTAACACAGCTTCTAGGAGGATCTGTTCCATGATCTTTCCAGGCACATAGGTGAGGAGACAAGGATGGTGAGCATCAGGACTGAAATTGGAAGAAAGGATGCAGCCGGGGCACATACGCAAACCCAAGAGATAGGAACCATTTTTGAGTTCCTCAGCTTTAGGCACTGCCTCTGCAAAGAAAGACAAATTGTCTAATCTGGCTCTGTCTCACTTTACCCACGTGCAAAATGGGGAGAGGAATATTAATTTCTCAGGAAGGTGTGAGGCCCAGATTCAAATTTGGAAAAAAAACCATCATAGAGTTAAAAAAAGGTGCTGAACACCAAGATACTATTTATGGTGATAAAAGGGATGCTTCCCACATTCTCTGTTTTATCTTTTTGTACATTATATGGTAAACTCACTTGAATCATGACCTTTATTTGCAGTGTAGCCATAAAAATGTGTGAGCAAGGGTTGTGGGTAATGACCTTCCAAATAAAACCGCGCTTTTGGATGTCCTTGGTCTGACACGGTGCAACAGAGGATGATGCATTTTAAGATTTAAATGAGGTATTTAAGATTGAAGAGGGGAATGTAAGAAAAAATAAACCAGCACGTGTGTGTGCATGTTTTTGCTCTTATAACAGGCTACAGCAGGCTTAAAGTAAAATGACACCTCGTTCTCCAGAGTTCATAGTAACTTCAGATGTTTAGTATACAGAAAACAAATGTTTGACAACTTCAAACTCCACGGATCAGAGCAAGGATGAGTATTGTTTTACAGTGATATTTTTAGTCTGAACTAAAATAGCTGAAAGTCAGTGCTAGCAGCAGAATATTTTTTTGCAAAAGTGATTGATATAGTGGGGATCGTTACTGTCTTTAATTAAAATAGACACTCCCACGCAACTCCCTCATCTGCCATCAAGACTCCTCTTGAAATTACTATATATTTATTCTTTATATATAGCCAGGTTTTTATAATTCATTCTTGGCCTGATCATCAGTAAGTTTGACTTTGACTTTGAAAGAAACAGGATTTAGTGCTAACAAATTTTATAACTTTCCTTCTCAGTTCTTTCCATACAAAAGTATATTTAGCTTTTCCTTTCTATTTTTCTTCAGCCATCCATGCAGTGCCTTGTTTTGTTCTGTTTCATTTTCTTTCTATAGCGGTCTCCAATTTTTTCAGTGTCTTCTTTCATTTAATATATGCTCTTTGTCAGTGTTTGCTCCACAGATTAATATTTTACATTTATCTGAATTAGATCCCATTTCTACTTATAACATTGATCTTGTATTTAAATTGTTCCTGTTTTTCTTCATCTGGCTACTCCTAATTTCTGAAGCTTTCATCTATTAGCTTGAAATATACAATTTTCAATACTGTAGTCATAGTTATTTATAAAAATATAAAAAACCTGCAGAAAGAGAACAGATCTTTCCATAAATCAGTGACCCAGATTTGCTCTGAGGTGTTTTCAGATGGAGTACATTTACTGTGACAACCCTAAATTTATGTTGGGAAAGATGAAAATGTAACAAGAAGCGATATTGGAAGAATTTGTAATATTTAAGTCCCTTTTCTCTTGTGTTTAGAGGAGCCTTCCACCCAGAACCAAAAAAAAAACCCCATTTGTAAGACCACAAAAAAAAAAAAAAAATCCTCTATTGAAATTGTGTGCTAGAAACAAAATAAGGACTTTTAATTAAGAATATTTCATATTTCAACAGTATGGACATATAGATAAAATTCCACATTTTAAAAACAGGACAGAAATATTTCCCCACCTAAGAGATATGGTCAGTCCCAATTAGTTGTCTATAAATATTCTTCAATTCTTAGATGGAGGTGTTATGTCAAAATACCATGTCAGTGGTGTCAAACATTATTATGCAGCAGACAGCTAATATTTCACTAGAAATTTCAGGCTGGAATGTGCCAAAGGATTGTTAAAACATGTATGTCCTAAGGTTTCTTGAGGGCTGCATTTAGGACCTTTCTTGCCTTGTTTGTCTTGATTTCATCTCTGTTTCTATATACTCACAGTTCAATGCCTATCATAGGTCCCAGTGTTTTGCTTTAAAACTGAGTAAGTCCTTAAAAATCTCCATAACAGAAATAGGGTGGAAATGTGACCCTTATTAGTCCTCTTCTTCTGAGACAATTTTGAAGAATCTCACAGATTTAGAGGCTCTTTTCCCTGTGTCATCTTTCCATGTGATATACTGTCAGTATTAGCTGTATACTCACGTTCACCAGGAAGTACACATAATGCTCTGGTATGTGACATGGTTGAGGAGCAGTTTATGTTTCCATTGTGGTTAGGACATTTCCCATTGTTGGTTTTTTTTAACAAGAAGTAAGCTAGGCATGCTCCATATATATGTGTGTGAGTGTATATATATATATATAACCCCATATATACATGTTTATCCCCCAAATCCTGTGGCTTATTCCCAGTTAAATAATTATGGGGTGCTCTGATTTGAAGACGTGGAAAGATAAGAATAGGAGACTTCTCAATAATCCAGTTCCTGTTCTGTTTGTCAGAGCCTTGATACTATATAATTACCTTCAAAACTTATTGTGCTTTGTTTTGAATCATAGAATCATAGAATGGTTTGGGTTGGAAGGGACCTTAAAAACAGTCCAGTTCCAACCCCTCCTGCCATGGGCAAGGACACCTCCCACTAGACCTGGTTGCTCCAAGCTCCGTCCAACCTGGCCTTGAACACCTCCAGGGATGGGGCAGCCACAGCTTCTCTGGGCAACCTGGGCCAGTGTCTCACCACCCTCACAGTGAAAAATGTCTTTGGAGTTAACCTTTGTTCCTCCTCCTTTTCTTGAGAGGCTGTTATAAAACCTGATTGCCCTGAAAACCAAGAACTTTGTAATTTCCATCTTACGTGCATTTATATTCCATTTCTACCTGTTTTATCCCGACCCTCACTGGCTCTTCATTTAAATCACTCTCCTTCTGCGTTCACCCAGCCTCTTCCCTCTCAGTCTGCATTTTGCAAGGCTGAGCATACTGCCATATTACATGCGTTCTCACTCCTGAAGAGCTTCCCATTCCCCTGACCAACCTGGACGTCTCGGTTCTCGGTTGTTCCAGCTTAGCCTGAAGCTTCAGGCTCAGTTGAAAAGTCCAGAAGAGCACATAAATATCCCTGATTACTGGAATTTCATGGCAATGGTTATATTTCACTGCGCTTTTAGCTCCAAAATGTGAGTTTACTTTTTATTATTGTGGGAATACTGGGCTAAGAATGCTGGGCTAGTTTTAGGGATTGGGTCTGGATTCACAGCTGAGGTGTGATGAAGATTAACAATTGCTAAAAAAGGACGTTTACCATCATTTTGTTATTTTCATGACATTATCTGTTGAAGTTATGCCAGGCCCATTCTCAACATGAAAGGGTTTTAATGACGGAAAAGAGAGTAAATGCCACCAAAACCAGAGATTTTTCACCATAATTTGTTCAAATCTTAGATCCAGGAAGATGAACTGGCGTTCTCAGTTGCAGAAGCATTCAGGGATACTGCAACTCAAGCCTGTCCTGCTTGCCTTCTGGACATCTGTGTAATATCCACAGTAATTCCGAGAGACGTGTTTACTTATTGCAAATACAATACTGGCACGTGTTAAAAGTCTTTTCTTATTTAGGCATTCGATTTGTTTATTTTACACGGAAGAATCTTTCTATTACGGTGATATTGGGGAAACGTTTTGTTGATGACCTCTAGAACTGCACATAGAACCTAGAAAACACCCCTCTTAAAACAAAACCAACCAAACCCACAAAACCCCAAGAACTAATGAACTGAAAGAATGATTTCTTCCTCTTGACAAACTTAGATCTGCATAAGCAACATCATTTGTAATTCAGAGATCACGGACTCAAGGAGGCAGAGAAAAAGAGGGAGAAAGTCAGGCAGAAAAGCTTTATGTATCTCCTACGAGCTGAAACAAGTACCAAGGTATCAGGAAAAAAGTATTATTATTTCAAGCTGAGATGTTAGGCTTCAATTGATGGGCAATAAAGAATTTTCTACCCATGCTGAAGATGTAAAACATTATAGGATTTGTAAACCACAGGCATAGAATTATAGAGTAATTTAGGTTGGAAAAGACCCTTAAGATCACTGAGTCCAACCATAAACTTAACACTGCCAAGTCTGCCAGTGTATATAAATAAAAAGTGTAACATATTCTTTTTTTAAATTCTCTTGTTTCTGTCACTATCTGACATGCAGAAGTGGAAAGCATTAATACAGAGCAGGCAATAAATTGTCAAAAAGTCAGTGTTAAGAGGTTTAATCTATATGTGACCATTGTGGCCCCAAAAATTGCTATCTCGCAAGCCAGTCTGGGCACAGTTAGAATGTAGGGGGGAGTTGCATTATTTAATTGAGTGTGATATTTGTTTCATCCAGTGCTAGACAATCCCAGTCTGCACACCTGGTTGCTCAGGAATCCCTTCGTAAAGAATGGACAAAACCAGTCTTTTTCAGGATGGTTTCAGGTCAGTTTTAGGCATCGCTTTAGGACAATATCAATTGGTGCATATGTTTCACTGGTGGAAATGGGAACTAAGACTGACCAGTTTCATTTTCTCAATCCGCAATTTTTATTTTTCTCCTTGAACTGAACCGCAATGATAAAGTAAAATTACATTTTTACACTCACTTAACTTCCTCAATTTGCCAGTTGCTAGACAGGATTTCTTGTTCCGTATCTGTAGTGTTCAAGATGCTGAGATAGGCTCCTATCTGGATGTTACATGAGCCTAGATTAAGTAGCTTTGGAAGGGAGAATTAAAAGATGTGTTACAAACAGCAGAGCACAAATAATATACTTGTGCAGATTTCTAAGTGACTTATTTAAGGATATTTTCCCATGTTAGAAGTCACTGCATACTGCTTGAATTTATGATGCCATAGAATGTCAGATATGTGCTCCAACTTGGATTCTGGAGGTCTGCAGGACAGAAACCATATTCATGTAGAGGTTTAAAAAAAAAATTGTCTCTTTTCCAGTACAACACACGTCAGGGAGATTACTGGTCTTCGAATAACTCTTTTTTTTTTTTTTTCCCCCTTGTTTTTTTTTCCCCTAAACAAAGAATCTTAGCAAATCCTGGTTGTATCACATTAAGTAACACCATTTTATTTAGCAGCTTTAGGTTCCCATTCTGCTAATACATTCATTAAAAGATCATCTTTTGCTAGTCAACAGATTACCAATGTAAACATTAGCTGAGTTACCAGTACACTTCATGGCTCATCTCTAAGGAAAGTGAAGAGAAATTTATTGATAAGAATGACAAATGTACTAAAGAAAGAAAAATGAGCAAAATCAATTGTTAATCTGAGTGACATTTTGCAAAGAGAAAACTAATCTTTCACAACCGTGCAATGTCTGAATCAAAACTTTCTTGAGACTTGAAGTTGAGCTGTAATTGCTCTTTTTTAAAGATTGAATGCATACATACTTTGGTGCGATAAAAATAAACCAGTTTGAAACACAGTTCAGAATAAATAAAATTAATAATAAAGAGCCCGGGAAGACAAGTTTTTTTCAGGTATAACAAGAAATAGTAAAAGCTTTTTGATTTGCTGAAATACAGAGTATATAATTGTAACACTAGAGTAAGAGTTGCGGCAAAGACAAGAGCACACCTTGACATATGGAAAAAGGAATAATACATGCTGAAAGAATAATACATGCAGCAGGATGGCTGTGAAGTTTGATGACAACGATAATGAAACGAAAACTGAGAAATGCCAGTGGATGAGCAGAGGAAAAGAAAACTAGGCGGGGAAAAGTCATTCTGTTATGTTAGAATCAAATTTTGATAAGCAGGAAGAAACCCAGTGTAAAAGTCATGAGATAATTATTTTACAGGCACCGGGCATAAATTTCTTGGTGTTTTGCAAGATGAGAAAATTAATCAAAAATCGTCAATATTTCTTTTCTGCTCAGCATCAAGGACCACGGAAGATGAGAAAATAGCATGATCTTTACCTTCTCCTTTCCTCCTTTTTTTTTTTTTTCCTTAGAGATGGTGCAGACTCGTTTCATCAATTTGCAAATAATTCGAGTCTTCTTTCAAAAAGTTCTGACAGTTAAAGAAAACACCTTCCAAAAGACAACATTCTCAAAAGATGAAGTGAGCTGGCTAAATGTATCCCTTAGTCATCAGTGACTCTGCGCGTGGTTGTCTTTGTCATGGAAACAGCTGGTAAGAAATTTCCTTGGGAGAGAAGTCACTGACTTATTAATCAAATATTGAATTAAAATATTTTCCAAGAGCCAAAACAACATTCAAAGTAGCACTTCTAGTGTGCTGCAGGAAAAAAATCTGCCTGTTACATCTTCCATGATTCTGCCTGCTTACAAAGTGAGGATGCAGAAAAACTGACCCTGGTAAATCAAAGGACTTGGGAGTTTCAGTATAATGATGTTACGCGTGCTGCTGAGAGACAGCAGATATTAGCTCGGCTGAAGCCCAGCTAACAAGGCTACATGGCTTTAGGACCAAAGATGAATCAGTTCAGGCTCCCTCAGAGTAAAACTAATTTCTCCTCATTGTTTTGCTTTGCCCAAGAACTACGAAAACCGTAAGAGAAACAGTGTAGTTTTCATTTTTTTTTCTTCCTGGATGAAGTGTGAAGTGTTACTATTGAACGTGGACAGGTATTCCTAATTTTTCAAGTGATACTGTATCACTGAAAAAAAAATATTTTTCCGTAGTGTAATTTCAGTGAAGGATTTTTCAGCTAGCTCGCTCCAGTCACTTGGCATCTCTGTTCCACGACTGGGTAAGTATAATCTCCATAAAGAAGGCATGGGCATGATCGGAAATAGTTCCATTTAACACTTAGAGGATCTTATTTCCCTACAAGATGACTTATCTTTATTACATCACCTTTGTGTTTGCACTGGAAGAGAAATTGTGAATGAGACAGCCAGTACACAAATTTTGTCACCCCATGGAATGTCAAATGGAAACGCATTGACACAACGTACATCATCTTTGCAGGCAAAGGCTAGGTCGTGTTATGGAGGAGGCAAATCTTACGTCATTCACTTCACAGAAGTAGCTCACCTTGTGTTGTCTGCTTAAAACATGAATTTTCCCAAGTTTGTATAAGGTAATACAGAAGTAATACCCTGGAAAGTGGATAGCTTCCCCTTCCACCTCAGCTGGCATGGTGGCACCACGTCAGAGTGAAAAATATTGCTATAAAAGCAGAAAAAACATCCTGTGGTAATACTTACCGTGATACTGGCATTAGAGATGTTGACGCTTCTTCTGCTCTGTTTTTTTTCACAAGCATTACTCATGATTCTGTAGAAATCATTATCCAGGGAAAGGCAACGCTCTCAAGTTTTTCTCTTTTTTCCTTCCCTTTTTCAAAAATTAGGTGATGAGGAAAAACAAACCCTGCAGTTGCTCTGAGTCAATGTGGTAGGAACACATGAAATACCTGCCCTACATCCCTTTCAGATGCCAATTTTCTGGTATTTGATAGATACATAACACCTCTTCTGCATTTCTTACCTGTAATTTGAACTTTGTTTGACTAGTCTAGTTTATGCATGAAACAATCTAAATAAAAAAATCTGTAAAAAACACCAAAAATCCCCTATCCCAAAGCATGAAGGTTGTCTCATTCATACCTGAGTGACATTTTTGTTAAACTTTGAATTAAAATTTGTTTAAATTTTTGTTTGTGACATTTTCCAGGTAGCAAGCAGTCGATTTGTGAGTCACTGGACCTGTCACTATTTTTTAATCCTTACAGAGTTTCTAGTTACCATTTCTCAGTAACTTTTGACCAGCAATGTGGTATAAAGGTTAAATTATATATTAAAATATGTATTTATGCCTAATAAAGGACTTATAAAATTAATCCTAGTTGGAAGAAAAAATTATTTCTCTTTAAAGATACAGTGAGAACTCCAGGAGTTCTTTACTGTTTGAACTAGAAATGAGGTAAACTTCAGTAGTTTCAGCTGGAGTTTGCTTTGAATTTCGGTTTCACACTTAAAACTAGGACATGCCAATCTAGTGGATACGAAAGACTTGAACAAAATATGGCTCAAATATTCCTCTAATGCCTCCTGGTTGAAAACAAGAAGCATTGACCCTGTTAGTATCAGGAAAGTGTTGGCGTTGTGGCTTAGCCAATTGGGGATCTGAATTGGCAAATCCAAATATAATACATCAATATTTTTTTCCGTGACATGAATTAAAATGATAAATGTAACCCCAGAGAGAATGACATTCTCTTCATATTTCATTGCCATCATCAAAGACTAAGATTGGACTTTCTTTGATCAGTGTTTTTATGTATCTTTTGTCTTTGTCAGACTTTTGATGCTCTTTAGTCTTCTTCTATACTTCTGTTTTCCCGTTGGAACCTTAGGGCAAAACAATAAAAGAAAATCATTAAAAAAGAAACACAAAAAAATAATACAGTAGATCTTTCCTTGGGTGTAATGCAACATATGAGTGACAAGGGAGAGAAATACTGAAGTGTGAGAAAGCGCTTTCCTTCTCCTATATTGTTGAAAATTATTTATCATTGATCTCTCTGGGGGGTGGAAGGATGCCTGGACAGAAACCGAGGCACCAACATCCATCATGTTAAATCTATTTTCTAACAACTGAGAACACATATATCGGAACCCTATAAAGACTTTTGATAAAACATTACTTGCACAATAGAGAATTTAACTCTGTGGGTTTATCAGTCTGGGACTACTAAAGTTGGTCTAAATATTGAATCGTAGACTTTCAGTCATGCCTCTGCCTTCTTTCCTGCTCCCTGCTTCATCGCTAGATACTTCAAATGTCTTTGTAACTCTGCTGCTTGTAATGAACTTCTGAATGACAAATAAGACTATTAGAGACTTTGTTTCCCTTTTTCTTCCTTCTCTTTTCCCAACACTTCCCTTGTATGTTACTCCCTGAGGTATTCTGTCTTCCCAAAAGGAGATCATATGAAAGCTTATTATTTTCTTTTCCCATCAGAGAACTAAATGAGCAAATTGAGCCAAAAATTAAGCATGTATTTAAACCAGAAATCTACCCTGGATCACCTTGAGACCCTTCAGAATCCAGATTTTAACTGATAGTTTCAATTTCCGTAACAGAAATAATGAAGTTACAGAACAGGTTTTCAGTTTACACCAGTAGAAAACTGGAAAGGACTGTCAGGGATGGACTGAGTCTATGCCAGTGGGCTGCAAGTCCCTGACAAAAGTTCCTGGCAATCAGGGTCACTTGGCACAGCAGCGTGCGCATCTATGCTGGTTGATTTCCTTAGCTTCCGAAACAGAAAGGCTTCTTCCAAACTGCATTTTGGCAATAGCCACTGGAACTCAAGACCTGGCTCAGGCATTTGCTTGAGAAGTGAATCCTTTGACCATCCCCATTGCCTGTGCTTTGTTTTACATTGCGGAGCGCTCTTGAAACTGGGAGCTGTCATCCTTGCAGATGCAGCTAAATTGTAAGACTCCAAGAGCGCAACTAACGTGCTCCCATCACTAAAGGGCAATTCCATCCATGGGACCAGACTAGACTTCATCTGATGGAAAACGCCTGCTTCTTCCCCTCCAAGGTAGAGTTTAGCTGTCGAATTCCCATCACAATTATTTCTGTGTAACCACTGCTACTGAGCTGAGCAACTTGCCAATATAAATACAGACATTAATTCTTGATTCTTGTGCCTGGGAATTGTTTGAGAGAGTGCTGTTTGGCCCAGAAGGAAGGCGTGCCAAGGACCATCCTGGCAGTTTAGCAACACTGATAATCATGTCCCAGCACCACAAAACAGTTTTTACTTGGAGTGATGTAATTATCATATTCTGACTCCTACTGCATAGGCAACCATACCTTAAAAATGAATAAAAGTTCATCACTGAATAAGAATGAGAATTCAGTCAGCTTTTTAGCTTGCACTGCTCTGATGAGAAAGCTGTTCCAGCAAATTCCTTCTGTGTTTGTTCAAAACTTTCACACTTCCGTCTTAATTTCCAGTTGACGTTAGCATATGGTTCAGAGTTGTCATAAGATAACAGTGAGTCACGCCTGAAAGTCACAGCGTCTGGGACTCGGGTTAAGTGGAGACGTACACACTGGAAGTCTCTGCAGCTAAGCAATTATTCTGGACTCCCTAAAATAAGTGGTGAGAAAGAAGCGCTTTCCGGATGCAGTTCATCTGGCCGGGTTTTGTCGTGTGGCAAGAGCTATGGGATTTCAGTTATAAACGACTTGTGGGTATGAAAATAAAATTTGTTCTTTACTTTCAAGTGTGGTGTAGCTGGGTGTCGGGACTCTGCCTGTTCTTGCACAGTGCATTTAAGCTTTTAATTCCCTGGGCGTTTGAGGCACTGCCCAACTAGTTGTCTGCATAGATGAGATAATGGATTGGTTTGAAGCCTTGGACAGAACTGAAACCAGGGGACTGACTGACCCATTTAACACAGTGTGACAACAGTTCCCCAGGTGGGAATTTCATACAGTTCTGGAGATTCCCCCAGGCACATCCTGCTCAGCCCTGTCCAATTCGCGTGCTTAAATGTGTTGATTAACATCCTGGGTAAAGTGACTCGTTGATTTCCAGGCAGTTCCTTGCTGCTGAAGTTACTGACTTGTACACCGGTATTTGTAAGCAAACAATACAAACTTTCCAGCAGATGCAGAAGCAATCATGTAGGACAGTCTTCTAGAGCTGTCTAAGAGTTTTAGGAGATGTTTTGTACGTGGTTAATACAGATGAATTGTGGATGAGATGGAGTGTTCACACAGGACCACAGGTCAGCTAGATTATAAGAAGTGAATAGAAGAGTGGTTTGGGAAGCCTCACCAGATTCAGCTGAAGGTAGTGCCGCAAGGTCTCTTACAGGAGAGGCCCCTGTGACCACAGGAGAGCAACCAATAGTCCAGTTTGAGCGATTTGATTTCACACGTGAATGTCGTCCTGTGAGAAAAACCTAACGAATTATTTTTTTCCATTTTAACATAAAGCATTCAGCCTTTGAGCATCTGTGCAAAATATCGACTTCAGGATGAAGGGAGTTTCACTGAAAACTCCATTCATCGTAGTGGTTAGATCTCTGTTGACCACAACAGGAGAAGTGGGTCGCGAATACTGCTGCTACTACACGCAAAGGCACAGTACTAGTCACGCGTGGGCAGATTAATTCCATCCATATGAAAACTTTTAAAAATTACCATTTCAAGAAACAGTGAAAGCACTGATGGAGCAGTCCACGTGGGCTCCGTGGCCATGTAGGATACATAGTGCCAAAAGTTCTTCCCTATCTTTTGAGTATACTCTATTTCACTTTTGCTATTTGCTTATCAAGCCTATTTTTGATTCCTTACACCATAGCACATAAAACATAATTAGCATGGCCTGGAGGAGTTCTATTAATGTCAATATGCAAGCTGAAAAATCACACTGTGTTCAGTACTATTTAAAACCTAAATGTCTTCATACGGCTCTTCCAAGGGTACTTGGTGGTACTGGTTATGATTAACTGATCTTACTAAATGAAAAAATGGAGGTACACTATAATTTTTCAAACACCAAACATTCTATTTTAATATTTTAAGCTCACTGCATCCTTTTTTAGCTATGAATTTCAATAAAGCAAGATTGAATTGAATTGTAAAAACAATATAGAGTTATGTCTTCACTTCTGAAGTTTCTTGTCTTCTGTACCTAAAATATAGTATAAATAGTATATACCAGGCTTCTTCTGGTGTTGCAAATCTTTCTGTCAATGTTTTTCTGTGCTTTTTCCAATGATATATAGCAACAGTAGGTGAGCATAAATACATTTCACAGCATTCTAGGTCTGAAATCTTATTTTGCTTCTCCAGGTTACATAAACACCTGATAAAGGAAGATACCAAATGCTTGGGAAATCAGCCCTGAACTGATTGAAGGTCTACTGTGCCAACAGTTATATTTCTTAAACGTGTAAGAAGATTCCCTGCGGCTTTCCCATCCACGTACTTATTGAAGCCATAAAGATCAGTCTCCAAGTCAGCTACCTCTTGGGAATAATGTGCTTTAAAACTGACTTAAAATTAAGACAATGTACGTTCCCTCAAATGTGTTATTACAAACCCAGGTTTTTTGAAGGTTTCAGAACTTTATTTAGTAAAGAAGCTCTCGTGAAAATACACCCATGTTAGGTTCCCTGTTCTTTTAGCAGGATACCCGGTGATACTGGAGAAGTATTATGCAGAGGGTTAAGAGCTGTCCTTGCAGTGGAGTGAACTAATATTTCCATAGCATCATGCTTTAACACGGTGATTAATCGTAGTTGAAGTTGAACCGGGAAAGAAGCTGGAGAACTGGATTTGCTGTGTGGTTCCTCACTGGAAGACAAGGTAAAACAGGCAGGGACTGCTGTGCTGTGCGGATGCCAACTGATACCATGGAGGATCCACTGAAGCCAAGGATTAATGGAAGTCCACAGGACACCCCTGGATCACTTACCGGCAGCAAACCCATGATGTGAACCACTGGACTAGGCTTTGCATCACTGACATCTGCCTCTCCCTTCATTAGGGGATCTTTGCTCGTTTTCTGGGTGTTGTGAAGCAAAGTCTGCAATCCTGGAACTGAAACTGAGGACACCACAAGAGATAAAGTAGAGCAAAGCATGACACTCTTCTGCTTTTGTGATGAAATCAAAAGATTTCCTCAAGGCTCGAGAGCTATTGCGTTTCTTGAAGCATCAGTTTCTGAAATCATGAAATAATGTGAAACAGTAACTTTTCCACAGGGAAAAAAACCCCCAAACAACAAAAATTTCAGACTTTATTATTGTAGAGACAAGCTTAATAAGTATTAGGGTGTAATAAAAAACTCAAGTGTTAACAAGGGAGTATTAAGCACAAAAATCCTATGATTTATTTACAAAAGTTCTCCAAAAATCACTATTCTTTAACCTTGATACATTTTTAGTGGTTGTGACTGACAAAATGGAAGCTGCTGATAATGAAGTAATGTTTCTGAAGCTGATACGGTGCTTCCTATAACTCAGTGATTTATGAACAGTTTGTGCACAGATAAACTTCAAATTGATTCTTTTTCTCCTTGGACAGATGGGCTGGAAGGTAGTATTTGACTGCTGTGATTCAGCAGCATTGAAGCATAGCTAAAAGTGAAATTCCTTCTATCCTGGTGGTGTGATAATACTCCCAATACGAAAATAGGAACAGAAATAAAACCTGATCTTGAGAAGCCTGTCAATCAAAAAGCTCAAATTATTCAGCTTAATAGATTGGGTTTGAATACATAAAGCAGGGTAACAGAGTCCAACGTGGAATGCAGGAAGATTCAATGTTTATAACCCTCTGCTTTTCGCTTTGATTACAGACTATTTGTTTTAGAGTATCTTCTTTCAGTATCTGTTATCCACATGATTTGCAACAGCAAAAGGAAAAAAAAAAACCAACAACCCAGCAACAAAAAATCCTTCTCCAAAAACCCAAAAAAACCTGAGGTCACATTCTTTAAATTCCCAAAATTTCTCTTCCTTTTTTTTATCTTTCAGATTCAAAACCAGACAACTACAATGGATGAGTCAGGAAAGCATTTTGGTAGAGCAGCTGTCACAGGATTCAAACATTATTAAAGAATTTGAGTATATCCTCAGTTTTCTAGAGCCACCTCAATGAACTATGCTAACCCAGCTATTAATTCTCTTCAAATCAATGAGCAAGTGTATGTCCTGCTCTCCGCAAACATCTAAGGACAGAAGGTCATGTATCACTATCCAAAGGGTTCCATGTTTCCACTCCAAATGACTAAATTTCACATAAATTGGTTCGGATTATTTTTGTTTGTTTGAGGTTTTTTTTGGTTTGTTTTGTATGAGTGCTTTTGCTGGGTTTGTTTTTTTCCACAGACAACCATGAGATACCTTTGTGTGCTCTTACAGATGAAGTGTGGAAAGCATGTGATGTGGACAGGGAGAAACACACACCACATCCTATCCCGACTCTCCAACAAACCAGTGGCAAAGCAACAGAGGGAAAGGAGAAGTCGTCTGTGCCATCTTGCATCAATAGGCACTAGGCTTCCCAGTGGCAGCAAACCAATCTGTGGCTTGTGTCCATAGTAGGGCTTTTTTAAAATCTCTTCCTAAAATGGACCAGCTTCTGAAGTAGAGCACATCAACCAGGATGGGACTCCTGTGTGCATCACACAAATAAAGATATTAATGCTTACAAAGAGGGTCTAGCTGCCTTTCACCAGGAGTGCCTGTAAGTTTCATGTAAGCAAAGACAAAAACTGCCACCACAGTGTAAACGAGGTACTGTTTTACTCAAGGACATGAACACAAGGGTGGTTCTGGACTTCTGCAGAGGTATGAGTTCAAATGCTTCAAGCACTGTAAGTTCAGAGCGGCAGCTGGTGCCCCAATTCCATCTAAAGCCCTATATGGAAGTCAGTTCATCTCTCTGTGCCTGTGGATGCTCTGTCTCATGGGCGTGTTGATGCATGTGGTAGCAGATGTTAAGATCTTCCAATACTGGAGCAGTGTCCTGGTTTGAGTATGGTACTTTCTTTGATTGTGAGGTAGAACCGTTATAGAATCATAGAATCATTTAAGTTGGAAAAGACCTTTAAGATCGTCTAGTCCAACTGTTGACCTTACTCTACCAGGTCTGCCACTAAACTATGTCTCTAAGCACCACATCTACATGACTTTTAAACACGTCTAGGGATGGTGACTCAACCACATCGCATTATGTATTATGTATTAATGGTTATCCATTAATTAATCCATTATTAGCCTGTTAATCAAAAGAATCGTGAAACTCTTCACATGACGCTTTAGGTTTTCATTGCACGTCCCTTGAGGGAACTCAAGTGTTTTCTCATACAGGTTTGCCTTGTATCAGATCTGGGAGTTTCTACCCATTACTTCAGATTATTTTTAAGGGGAAATGATTCTCTTGGAAGACTTAAGTTTCAGCCAGTAATGGAACAAGAAATATATTTCACCTATCACTTAGCTAAACCAATGCTACCACAGCAGACCATTACAAAGCAATCAATCTCAGCAACATCCTCAACCCGATCACATCACTTTTCAGTGTCTGTCAGACGAAGACATGCAGAACTTGGATAAGGAAGCCAAAGTATGGATCATCCTACCAAAATCTCTCATGTTCCTGTCCTTATTTAATCTTAGATTGAAAATTCATTAACTTGAGTATGATTCATAAGTAGTATTTTAGGGTGTTTGGCAGCTAGCGTGGAAAGCTGTGGCATATTAAGGCATGGACTCAGTTCACCAGTGATACTGAAACTGAGACAAGTTTAGTTGTTACAGTGAGGCTATATATGCCAGAGCTTGCACCCTGTACAGATCCTCCTAGTGCTTTTCCACTGCTCAACATTAAGCAATACAGGCATCCCGTGTGCAGCTGTTCTTCTGCTACCTGATAATCCAGCGCCAACCCCAGATACCGCTGCCCATCGCTCCCACGGTTTGTTCGGTCCTAAGGCAGCCTGGCTTGACACCCAAGGTCTTTTTATGCCTTCAAGACTCACTTCCTCACTGTCGCTCGGCTCACTCCCCACAGAAAGCAATCCCTACTGACCTGACATTTAGGCTGTAAATCATTACAGATGCAGTGGCGAAGGTGGCTGGTTCCCCCTGTAGCCAAATAACTCAATGTATAACTCATAAATTAGCACATTTGGGGTCATTGCCAGCCCTTGCTTGGAAACACTTGCCTTGAGCCGCAACACAGTAATTGTGTGTAAAATATTTTCACGCACCGCAAACAACAACAGTCTTGTTGACTCCGTCACTGCAAGAGGTTTCGATAAACCAAATTTGCTTACCATTAATAATAGCAGAAGAGCTCATCCAGAGCCAGTTACTGAATGTTGGTTGAAAGACGCTGACATCCAGCTGCAAGGAGAGCTAGCCTGATGAGCTGCAGTCAGCTGGCAGTACTGACTGCCAAACTTCTGCTTTGTTGAGGAGAAGGAGAAAAAAAAGAAAAAAAAAAAGGCCCAAAATGCAACTGGGCAGTCGGCAAGCTCAACAGAAAGCAAAAGAATGGCTGCACCGTGACTGTAGTATCTCTTTCATGCTAATGATTAGAGAACACTACTGCAAAGCAAGCTGCACCTGCAAATGTTGGTTTTGGTATGGAGAGGGAGAGACTCATCATATTGTCCCCTAAAAGTCACCTTTCTTTTCAAACAGGTGGAGTTAGAGCCTGGGTAGATCATACCATTGGGGAGCTGAAAAGAAAAGGGTGTTTTTTCAGGTATCACTTTCCTTCTAGTACATCACCAGCCATTCATGGATTTCATTAGTGATAGGCAATGTTTTTATATTGATGAAAGGCAGCAGGGTCCTTCTGATTCACTTGTTAAAACAAAGAAGGCCATCAAACACTTATGTTGTCTTTGCTAAAAAAAGAAAGAAAAGAAAAGAAAAGAAAAGAAAAGAAAAGAAAAGAAAAGAAAAGAAAAGAAAAGAAAAGAAAAGAAAAGAAAAGAAAAGAAAAGAAAAGAAAAGAAAAGAAAAGAAAAGAAAAGAAAAGAAAAGAAAAGAAAAGAAAAGAAAAGAAAAGAAAAGAAAAGAAAAGAAAAGAAAAGAAAAGAAAAGAAAAGAAAAGAAAAGAAAAGAAAAGAAAAGAAAAGAAAAGAAAAGAAAAGAAAAGAAAAGAAAAGAAAAGAAAAGAAAAGAAAAGAAAAGAAAAGAAAAGAAAAGAAAAGAAAAGAAAAGAAAAGAAAAGAAAAGAAAAGAAAAGAAAAGAAAAGAAAAGAAAAGAAAAGAAAAGAAAAGAAAAGAAAAGAAAAGAAAAGAAAAGAAAAGAAAAGAAAAGAAAAGAAAAGAAAAGAAAAGAAAAGAAAAGAAAAGAAAAGAAAAGAAAAGAAAAGAAAAGAAAAGAAAAGAAAAGAAAAGAAAAGAAAAGAAAAGAAAAGAAAAGAAAAGAAAAGAAAAGAAAAGAAAAGAAAAGAAAAGAAAAGAAAAGAAAAGAAAAGAAAAGAAAAGAGAAGAAAAGAAAAGAGAAGAAAAGAAAAGAGAAGAAAAGAAAAGAAAAGAAAAGAAAAGAAAAGAAAAGAAAAGAAAAGAAAAGAAAAGAAAAGAAAAGAAAAGAAAAGAAAAGAAAAGAAAAGAAAAGAAAAGAAAAGAAAAAGAAAACTGCATTGACTGGACCCAAAGTCATTACCTTGCTAGGTACTCATGAAAATGGCCAACCCCCCAAAACTATTTCTTTGTTTGTCATGACAGCCAGGCTGCTTGCTGTGAACCAATCTTTCACTTCTTACTTCTGCTTTGGCTTCAACACAACACCTGTTTCAGTGAGAGAGTGTTATTGTGATGTTTGCAAGTTACACGTTGCAACTGTACATGAAAGCAGGAGAGAATGGGAGTTCTCACCAAAGTTAACAGCAGTAACAAGCAAAATTCGTGAATATCCTGTGGAAGAACAGTCTCCAAGAAGCCTCTGTAGCTGCCATTTTAGCGGCCCTGCTTTCATTCTTCCTAGCTTTAGGATCAAATATCCACTTTAAAGTTTCTGAAGTGCTAACCATGATACTGAATGATTTTTCTCCCTTTAGCCACTTCCGTATTGATGCTTAGTGTTCCAACACCAAGCACCGAGCTCTAACACCACCTTGAGGTCATCGGCTTCTTCAGCCAACCTCAGAGGAGCTTGCTCCAGTTGGTATCTGAACGCAGAAGTAGTTGGGTTTTCATTTTCTACAGGGGTCGTTTTGACTGCTACCACAAACCTCTGAGGATCTAACTGGGCACCATACACTGAACTGTGAAATAATTTCCCTGACTTTTGTTTCTGATTGACTTCTGGGACAAGTTAATGCTGCCAGTTCAGGCTCGGAGCTCTGCCCTCCTCCAGTAGCTTTCCCCTATTCTTGCCTTCATATACCCTCACGTGCCCTCAGCATGATAATATTTACTCCCTAACTCCACAGCATTATGAAGAATTTAATTAGCTGCAACATTTGCCAAGTGCTTTGAAAATGAATAGTGGAATATAAATTTCATGCGTTATTAATATTTCAATTCTTCCCTTGCTGCATTGTAGGACTCAAATGAAATCTTGCTGCCCCTGTGTGTTTCCAGAAAAAAAATCCCCCTACAAGTGCATGCATCCCCAATGGTTTTTATATGGTTTGTTAGAAACTGATTAGATATGGAGAGAAATTAGCACTCCTCCAACCAAGCAGTTCAACTGAACACTGTTTTGAAAAGAGCTATTTGGAAAGAAAGAGAATCGACAACGCAGACATGTAAGTATTATAGTCGTAAAAATTTGATATGGAATCAATTAAAGCAAACAAGAAACTGCAACATGCATGAAACTGTAGAATAGAAAATGTGCATCTTCATGGTAATTAAATATTGGTATTAAACATGCATCATTTTAACAGTTTCATTCTCTTTCATCCCCAGAGCTGGAAAACTTGTTTCAAATACTGAACACTCCCAGGACTAGAATTTTCTTCTGCCTGCAAGAATATCTAATAGAATTGAACTGCCAGCCAGTTTACCTCCCTTTCTTTTAGGGTACAGACATCCTCATCTACAATTTAAAACAAATACACTAGTGAAAGAATTTCCCCAACAAAAATGCCCACAGTATAGTTGATAGTTTTGCAGGCAATGGTGATGCTGTTATTATAGTTCTCAGCATTAAATAACACAATAGTTGATTGCAATGTTTGCCGAAGTGCAGAAGGTGTGGTGGACCATACCTTTGTTCATTTATAGGGTCTGGAAATTTCAGAGTCTCAAAGTCCCACTGAAATACCAAGGAAGTTGTATTCTAGGGTCCTTTGAAACTCCCAGACTTGGTCAACTCAGACTTGCCTCTTTGAACCTAATTGGTTCAAATTCACCTCATGTCTTAACTGTCGTCCTTTGAAAAGTGCATGATAGGATCAGAGATATGAAGTAAAATGGCTTGGTGACATATCGCGGGAGGAGACAGCAGTGTGTACTGGCATTGCTCCTTTCTAGTGCATTACTGAAGGACGTGGACAGAAGTACCAGCTCAGCAGAGACCCAAAGTAATTTACAAGTAGGATCTGTGCTGAGCAGCAAAGCTCACCTATATGAAATTCACCCAACTTCTGTGATCCGTGCATACCAGCACCGTGGGTCCAAAACCTGCTCTTCTCTGCTGTTTAGCTCTCAAGCTAATTTCTGTAAACCAAAAGCTGGAACAGAAGGGCTCAGCTAACTCAGTTTGGGTCTAGGTAACAGTATTGACATTTCTGTGACCTGGACACGCCAATTGCTGGTGAAGTACGCATCACTTTACTGCTAAGTAAAAATTAAAGGTTGTTTTGACACAAACTTTTTGTTCTTTTTTAATGCCTATCTTCAGCAGAGAGGTCTGCCTCCCAAGATCCCTCTTGGACAACCTTCAGATTCATTTCATTCTTCCCTTCTTACATACAGAAAGCCTATGAATGTCAACGTGATGTCTTTGGTCTCTCAACTAGAGCAGAGACATCGAAGGTTTCAGCAAAGGATTGACTCACACAGCTTATCTTGATCTTCCCCAGGTATCCTGGCACTGATAGTACATGGTATGGGTTTGCTCACTATACAGAACCCTTTTTAAAAAATTTTTATTTTCTTCTTCCTACAAGTAACCTATGTTGACAATAAACCAGGATCTAAAAAAGGTGTATTCTAGGAGACCGCAAGCTGATTTTCTACCACACTGAGGCACAAACCAAGAACCTTTGAATTTCCTCTGCTTCTCCAGTTACTTATATACAGGTTTTCTCAGCAAAAGCCTGCTCAAATGTTGTTTACTTCTTTTACTTGTGAGTCCTCAGATACTTATTGGAAGAGAAACAGACTGGTGGGGATGATTTCTCTTGCAATAGAAGTTGTAGGGTTGTGTAATGCTTTCACCATATGTGACAATCACGTCATCAGCAATATGTAGCAAAAAGTCCTTGGAGATAATGAACATTTTTCGTGGTCCAGCACATCAATTTTATACATCTAGTGCAGACGTCTGAATTCAATGCATGGCGATGGGTTTGCCTTCTGGCAGAACAGGAATGTCGGAGAACATCACCCACGTACAGAAATTAATAACTTGGCCGTAGCTCCTCAGATGTAAAAAAAATCAGCAGTCAAGGGTTCGGTACCTAATAGTGTCTGTCATGAAAAATACTACTGGAACTAAAAACTTGTGTAGACCAAAACATATGAGCTATATTGTATGATAATGACTAGGGGGAAAAGAAGCTTGGAAACAGGTGCAGTGCAGCAAGAATAATAAACTGATATAATTCTAATGGTATGAAACAGAATGACAAAAAAAGAGCAACTCCCACCTCCCTAAACAGGTGTTGACATTTTGAAGAGTAAGGTGGAAAGTTCACAGGAATAGACCCAAATAGAAACATATTGGTCCTTATTTTTTGCTACACCTTCCCATATTTCTGTAAGGCAAATCTATGCAAAGTTGAGGAAACCCTAGGAACTGCAGTCACGTTTATTACATGGACAAAACATTTCAGCCCTGCGTAAGGGAGTAATCACCATTTATAGTTGCAGATTCTGCTTTTGGGGTGAAAAGTCATAGGAAAAGTAACTTCTGAGGATAGTTTGTTTGTTCATTTATTTATTTATTTTGAAAGTCAAGGCGAGATTCTTCTCAGGGTGTTTTCCACCATAGACAGATCTCCACATGAACCCCTCTGTCTCTGTTCCCTCTGTTACCTCTGGAACCCGAAAGAGAGTCAAAAAGCAGGCATGGCAGAAGGTGACCAGTAGTGAACTGAGCTAGGACAACTTGTCTGCTTTAGGTCGCTGACTCCAGTGATGCTGTCCTGGCCAACAGCAGCACAGGGACCACAAAAAGCACAGCAGCTGAGAAAACGTGGGGAAACATTCACCTGCTTTAGGAGACACCAGAATAATCGGCTTCGCAGTAGACCCTGATGATTACTCCTACAGTCCTCGAAGTCTGAAGAAGGAAGCTTGATGAAGACTAGTGACGACCAACCAATTAGGTTGGGACTTAAACTTTGTTGATACTTTCCACGGGTGTTACTAAGCCCCAGTATTTACATGGGAATACCCTACTGAATAGACTGGATTATGGGGAATTTGTTTTAAAACTTTTGCTGAATTGACTAGTAGAAATGCTCTTCTGGAAACTGTAGACTAGGTTTGTATGTCTCGGTTCACCAGCTTATAACTACGTTATTCACCTTATAACAATAAAAGTATTTTCAAGGATTGTGTGTGTGAAGGAAAATTACTTCTGAAACATAGGGAATAAACCACATTTATTGTGCATAAACCTGTAAATGTTTCCTCTAGCTCAAATTGTAATGTCTGTGGCCTCTTACTGCTAAAAAAAAAGTAATAATAGTAACAGGGCTCTCATCATGGTTCCTGGTCCCTAGTTCCCATATGGTTTATAGATTTATTGCCTCTTGCTCTCTGCAGCATCTGAAGTTTGCTACATTGTGCAAGAGTACTCTCACCTAGGAGTTTGCCATTTCTGCAGCTTTTCTTCCTCTTCTCTCAGTAACATGCAAATTAATGCAGATCAGCACTATAGGTTATAAAGAGGTTGGTTGGAGAAGATTACTGGGAAATGCTGCCCAGGACTGCCAGTTGTTTACCTTTGTTAGTACAACTTGCATTTACAATTATATTGCAAATCCAAATGGGACACATTGTCCCAAAACTTCTAATCACAACAGTATTCAAACCATACAAAATCTCTTCTAATATTAATTTTCATTCTAGCTTTATATGAGTCTATTTAGCTTTTGGCAGAACTAATTTAGAAAAGGTAATTCATTTTAGAACAATCACACCAGAGTTGTTTAGATGGGGGCAGTTTAATGAAAATGATCATAACAATTATGAAATGACCTTTTGCTGTTTATTGGAACACGAATTTTATGAGTGTTTCCCCAAGAAAAAAAGTACCAGGCGGCACAGAAGAAGAATATATTAAGAATTCATTTACATTTCTACTTCTTTCAGTATTCATATTCTTCAAATTTAATATTCTGGTCCAGCTTAAAACTTCCTTCTGCCTGCTATGGCTCACTGCTATGTGTAACAGAGTCCTGTGGACCACTCCAGAAATACTATTGACTGCAACTGTATTACCTGCCAGGGAGCTGCTAAATCTGGTAGCTCATAGGAGGTGAAGCTGCTGCAGCCCCATTCCCCCAGGTCCAGCCAATAGCAAGACTGGGTGTGAATTTCCGATAGATGCACACATGTATAAACCACATGGAATCCGTACAGATCAACATGGAGAGAAAACACAGCACTCACACAAGCACAGACAACACCCATAGCCTCATCTTGGTCCCCTCTCTGGCTGATCAAGGGGAAGGTCAGTTAATGAGAAATACATAGAATCATGGAATCATAGAATCATTTTGGTTGGAAAAGACCTTTAAGATCATCAAATCCAACCGTTAACCTAACACTACCAAGTTACCACTGAACCATGTCCCTCAGCTCCACATCGACACGTCTTTTAAATACCTCCAGGGATGGCGACTCCACCACTTCCCTGGGCAGCCTGGTGCAATGCTTGATAACCCTTTCGGTGAAGAATTTTTTTCCTAATATCCAATCTAAACCTCCACTGGCACAACTTGAGGCTGTTTCTTCTTGTCCTATCTCTTGTTACGTGGGAGAAGAGACTGACCCCCACCTGGATACAACCTCTTTTCAGGCAGTTGTAGAGAGCGAGAAGGTCTCCCCTCAGCCTCCTCTTCTCCAGGCTGAACAACCCCAGCTCCCTCAGCTGCTCCTCATATGACTTGTGCTCTAGACCTTTCACCAGCTTCGTTGCCCTTCTGGGGCATCTCAATGTCTTTCTTGTAGTGAGGGGCCCAAAACTGAACACAGTACTTGATACTTATATAGACTGTGGATCCTTCCAGTAACTGGCCTTAGACATTCAGTCTATCCAAACCCAAAGTCTGGATCCTTTGACTACCCAGCTGCCAGCACTTGGGTGTAAGAGCCATCAAACCCTGTGGACCCGCTCCAGTTTCTGGACATCCTTGCATGCACACATATACACACACTATAGATCCCTCCAGTAACTGGCCTTAGACACTCAGTCTACTTAGTATCTGGCCCTGGACCCCCTAGTCTCCTTAGACCCAGACACACACATGCAGGTGGGCTCAGATGACCCTCAAACCCCATGGTGTCTCCCCCTCATCCCTCCGGCAGCCAACTCACCAGCCTCACATCTCTCCCGTATTTGGCCCAGATGTCTGTCCATCACAATACCTGGCTCCCAAGTCATGTATCTCCCTCACCATCTCATCTGGCTTGATGTTCACTAGTGCTCACATACAGAAACACATCCACGCAACATGCCCATATTCTGGTCTCTCCAGCTGCTGGATTGTTCCTCCTCCAGCCACCTCAATCCTTCCCTTTCCCTGCCTTTGGTCTTTCCCCTAACTATCTCATAATAAGTTTTGTACCATCCCAGGATGTTTTTCCCCTACATCCCTTCCCGAGCCCCATACCCCAAAGCAGTAAACCTCCTTTCAGTTTTCAGTCTGTAAGGGAGTCCAGGGTCCTCTCCCATTAACTTATGGTGATGGGTCTCACCCCCAGCCCATGGTTCCAAGACTCTCCTGAGACAACCCTGGGAGCAGCTGAGGCTCATTTCTCTGATCAGGTTATTGAGATTCCTCTACATTTGTGGAAATGAGCCTTTTTTTTCTTTCTTTTTTTTTTTTTTTCATAACCAAACACCACCTACTTTGCAGAAAATCCTTCAGCTGTCAGAAGGTGATGTTGCCACACTGAAAAGGCTCCTTAGCCACTGCTAAGGTGTAGCGTGACTGAGACAACGTCCCCACAGGCAAGGAAGATTCTGCCTTAAAAGTAGCACAAGCGCGGCCTAAATCTGTCTGTCTCAGAGCGAGGAGAGACTTGAGCTTTTATCTTTCCCGTTCTTAATAATTTCTACTAGCCATTAAGCTGCAAGCACATATGCTAGCCTGAGTGCATTTTAAAGTAAAATGGCCATAAATTAGCTTGCAGGCAGTCCAGTTTTGAAAGATATGTTTTAGCTACACTTTATGCATAATAAGGGGGATTGGGCTGTTGCTGCAGACGAGGAACGGGGACAAGCAGCTCTGGAACCCCCGTGTACACAGGCAGGAGCGGTGCAGGCACTGGGATGTTCCCCTGGAAGCAGACTTCTAGATACACAGGACATTCTGGAGTCAATCCAGGTGTCTGGTAGATTTATATCGCTTGGGTGCAATAAGCAGAGTTCCTTTTGGATCGCTTGGATTCGTCTTCTGCTTCTCTTTTACTATGACACATCACTAATTTTTGCATAAATGTCAGAAATCTGACATTCTTTAATGAAGTGCCATGCCTGAGAAGACTCTCCGGAACAGCTATTGCCATTTTCCCACTGTCCATCCAAGCAGGGCAAGAGGAAAATAAAAGTGCATTGTGTACTGGTGAAAAGGATTACAGCAATCACAAAAATTACAGCTGGGAATTGGGAAGTGGAATTAACAGAGCAAAATTGCAGCAGTCGTCCTAACAACAACAATTCCTATATGGCAAGGGGGCTTGGAAGCTTCTGACCTTTCAGGAGGGAAATTAAAGTATCCAGTTTAACAGCAGCTGTGAAGAAGAGGTAGGGATTCATGTCTTTACTGGGAGTTTGAGAGCATGTCTGGTTGTCGTAATTTAATAATGTACATTTTTCTCAACTCCACTATTAGGGTCTTTTTACTTGCTCACAGTGAATTCTGTTGGTTCACTAGCTAAGGTGAAACAATATTGGTATCTCAATGAGGAAAAGTGATTCATTACGTGTGTGCGCGTGAAATTAAACCTTGAAAAAGGACGAACTTTCAGGCTAATATTTACCAATTATCTGAGTTCATGTTCTTTATTCTTGAGACTTAAGAATCCATTTCAGAAACCGAGGGACAGTGGAGGTCAGATGTACTCTCAGTGCAATGCCCCACCGTATGTGCATATCTGGGAAGCCTGGACGATGGTACCACCAACCTACGCGGCGCTGAAGCTTCACAACTGCCTTGTAGCTGCGTATCGTGAACCAGCCAAACTTCAGGGAACTTTCTCATCCTTTTGGGGCCAGTTAAAAAGACAGAATCTGCTGGCAGTCCTTATTGACTTCCATGATTTGGGTGGAGCTTGTCTGACAAAAGATTAGAGGGGTACCATGGCTGAGGAACAAAGTCCAAACACAATTTCTTATCTTGCTCTATATGATCCCAAATACTTATTATTTTCCTTCAAAAATCTTCAGTCAATCGGGTATCTCTATTATATTAGGGTGGATGCCAAAAATGGGAGACTGAGGTCAAAAACTTAACGCCAAAGAAGCCGAAACATGCAGTTTGAATTACTCAGGTCAGTGACATTATTTTTAATAAATTATTGTCGATTGCTGAAAGTACAAAAATCTGAACAAAAGCAATTGTATCAGATAAGGACTATGCAGAAATGTTGCAGAGTCCTTCAGTGCCGTGAGCACACAGTAAATAGCTTGCAGTCATTTTTATCTTGAAGAAGCACAGAATTAATTCGTGATGATCTATTTCTCTAAGTGAAATAATTCACATGAAAGTAGGTTACATTGATTCCTGCATGTTAAAATGATTTAATTAAAAGTTTTATGGGTTTTCAGTTTGATTTTAATGTCACAACATTATAAATCAGGCACAACTCCATTAACACTGATAGATTGGCATGGGTTTAAATTGGCATGATGAGGAGGGACGGAAATGTCAAGGCTTAGAGGAAAAGTAGTCACGCCCTTAAGTTACACAAATGTGGAGTCCTGTTATTGGAGTGATGCTGGATTGGTTTGAACCAGTAGGGAACTACTATTCCAGTTTGGAAGTATGACCAAATATGGAATATAATAGTACCCCAGGAAAAGGGTTACATTCTGTTCATCTGGAGATGCAAAAAACATCTGCAGTTTTTTTGCTGACTGTACAAATAAACAGAATTTGGGTCAGTTGCATGTAAAATTAAACACTTATCTAGTCTTGGTTCATCAGACCAGGAATATTAATCTGAACCAGTCACTTTAAACCTGTGCTCTGCATAATACTGAAATACTTACTCTAGACAATCTGTAGTATCTCCACAGAATCAAACTGAAGTTGTGGGATCAAGTGCTAAAAGTCTAATTCTAGTTTTTTAAACCTTTAATCG
This sequence comes from Burhinus bistriatus, assembly GCA_013397275.1. Classification (NCBI taxonomy): domain Eukaryota; kingdom Metazoa; phylum Chordata; class Aves; order Charadriiformes; family Burhinidae; genus Burhinus; species Burhinus bistriatus. Next base: position 235,875 of record VYXH01001437.1, on the reverse strand, counting down.
GACTACTAAACCCAACATTTATTAAAATAATAGTCTATCTGTAATAGTTATTGCTCCATGATGAAGTCTTAAAAATCTATTGCACTAACATTGCACTAGGGACATTGCTCAGATAAGCCCCTCCCCGTCTTCACAGACCAGTTCTCATAAATCTTACTCCCCTTCTTCCTGCACACAGCCCTTGCTGGCTCCTAGTGAGCTCCCAACCATCCTTCTTCCTCCATCCCCTATTCTCCAAGCCTTTCACCAGTTTTGGGGGCCAAGCGTTACAGCCCAGGCAGTTTTACAGATCCGGCAATAAAAAGGAGAAGCCAGATCCTCCTGGGGCCTCCTTGCGTTGGAGGTTGACTGAACAGTAGATCCAACATGTAGATCTATTACGTGGAGCAGATAGCCGTCCGCAAGGCCGATGCCTAAAGGCAAAGCAAATCCAAAGAGCTCCCAAAGAGTGGTTCTCCATTACCTGGTGCAATGAGTAAGAGATGACTGGGGGGGAAAAAAAAAAACAACGGCCAGAACTAAAATGTGCTTGTCTACGTGTTCAGTGTTTTGAAAGGTATTTCTGTTTAAATGAGCTAATTATTCCACAGTTACAGTAACATTTAGAAGTTCAGAGCAGCTATCACCCTCTACATGCACATGAGATGAGAAGTTACTCATGCCTTGTAAGGTATGGAGATGTAAAGGTTAGATTCAAAGTTTATAAAATATAGAATGAAAACAGATGTATTTGTGTGAGAAGCTTTTTCCAGATAAGTAGAAGGACAGGAAAAGGTTGTTTAAGATTTTCCTGTGACGTGAGAGATGGTTTAATTCTTCTGTTACCTGAAATATTAATGGTTAGTAAAGCTTCTGAATTTAGAGTAGCTGTCACAACCACAGAGAGAGGTCCACCTAAGAGGTGTTGAGCAGGAAAAAGAAATGGCATGAAATAGAGGTAAATGGGATCGAGGAGCAATGTGAGGCATGTCCAACAGGAACAGCTGGAGGAGCGTGAAAACTTTATGGAAACAAATAACATCAACAGATCTGTACAACTTAAGTTCTTACCATTGAGCAACTTATAAAATCCTAACCCGTGAGTTCAGGTTGTCGCAAGAAGTAGAAAATAATCTCCCCAGTTCAGAGTGCGAGGGCTAGAACCTGTGCTGGGTTCCAATCCCTGCTGCTGCATTCCTACCAGAAAGGTCACATACGGGACCACCGGACAAGGACAGTGTCTTTAACCACGGCAGAGCCTGCCTTTACAACTGCAGAAGGAAGCTGGAAACCCAACCCAGTTGTGTTTTGCTAGGTCAGTGGGAGTTCTGCAGTGGGAAGCCTGGCAGCAGCCCAAGAGTTAATACAATCCCTCCGGGTCCTTGCTGGAGTGACAAGTCTATAATACAGGCTCTAGCCGGCGGTGAAAGGGATAATAGCGTGTAGGCTGATAAAGTAAGAGCTCTGCAAGGATTAAATTGGCAACACAGCTTCATTCCCACATCCCATAAGCGAGGGTGTTTCATTGTTTAGAAAATGATCCTGTCTTTTCCCTGACAGCACTGACTCTAGCAATCTGGCTTTAATGCGAAGCAATTTCCAAATTTGTTTCTATCATGGGGCAGCTGGGAGAAATTAGGAGGTAGCTTATCCCTAACGGACTTTTTTTTTTTCTCTCCAGGTTGATTGTACAGCAGGATGGAAATGGCTCATTCGACACACTACGAGCACATGGCCAAAGGAGCCAAGAGTCCTGACATCCTCACTAATGTGTTTTTAAGCCACTTTTTCCCCTCATATGGGCAGGTGAGTTGAAAGGCTATAGAGGAAACCTTCAATTCCTAAGAAAAACAACCACTGGATGGGATTCCTGGGTATGTGGTGTATTATTGCCTCAGACTCTGAGGACTTCTGGGAGATGGAGTTAATTATATCTTACAGCCGTTTGGCCACATTGGCTTAGGCAGAGCTGTGGACCCCTTGGGCTGCCTCATGACACAGTATCTCCTTTTTGGTCTGGGCAGTACGGTGGCAACAGCTGTAGTCAGTTGCCTGCAAGGATGAGCATGAGGAGGTAAAATGTATAACACTAGCCTTTTTCACCTTAGTATGTGTATATATGCAGCGTGAAGAGTGACAGTCCCTGTGCGTATTCATTATGACACATCTGATAAGACTGGTAAACATACTGACAATATAGACCATGGCACGTTACATACAATTAGAGAACAGCTATATTTTATAAGCAGTTGTGTTAAATTTTTGACCAAGTTTCCAGAAACCTCTATTTTTTAATGCCAGCAATGAGACAAAAAACCATATCAGATGGAGCCATGAGTGTTTTCTTTAAGATTACTGTCATCGTAACTTCTGGGAAAACTTTCTAGTACTCATAAACACGTCATTCTTAAGTTTCTAATATCCAGTACTCACTTAAGAGGAGTAACTGGAAATTGCCAGTGGGAAAATTGGAAACTGGAAATTGGAGATTGCCACATCTTACTCTGATGAATAAAATTAGGCTGCAAGCTTGATAAGGAATAAAAAGTGTCTTGTATCCTCTGGCCCCTTGTCTTCCTGTTCTAAAACACTGAATTGTTGGTAATCAGGCTTGTTTGGATCATCCAAAAAGTCTCCTTGCTACTGATTAAATTACTAATAAGGATTAATTTGAAGTTTCAGTTAGTTGATTGGGCAGTCATTGCCCGAGATCTAGGAAAGAAACATTTTCAAGGGTGCAAAAGGAATAAACATATTTTTGTATCACCATCTATCACATATGTAGGAATTAATTGGCTTTCCATGGAAACACAAACACATCTCTTCTCCTGCGACAAATTTTTCTAAGGCAGGTTTAGTGATGAAATACGCGGTAGAGAAGAGGCCACATGGGGATGGCTTTATTTCTTTAAATATGTAAAATATCACTATAAATAAACATAGAAAAACTTCTGTTAAGGAAACATTCCAGTTATAAATGAAGCCTGGTTGCCTCAGTGATGCTAAGAAAACATTGGTTTAAGTAGCAACTGATGTAGGAAGGAATCAATTAACACTAGACCAGATTCAGTCATCATGTCATTTTGCAAAGAGAAATAAGAATAAAATGGAGATATGCTGATTTGTACTTACTAAAGGTCCGGGTTTGAGTTTCCTACAGAGCAAATATCAGCTAAACAAATATCAATAGTTATAACTGGGCATTTCTATCAGTCATTTAAACTTCACTGGAATTTTCCAGAGGTGAACTAGAATAAGATGTTGCAAAGTAGTCTGAAAGAAAGCTGCAAGCATGATAGTAGAAACTGATAAATTCAGATGAACATATTTACTCTTCACAAACATTAATTATTTCTGTGCTATAAAACAATAAACATCAAATGCTAATAGCCCATAATCCGAATCACTTCTGAGACTGAAGTAAAATAAAAATCTTGAATGGATCAGNTTTTTTTTTTTTTTTGCTTACTGTTCCCAAATACATACCAGTGCTAAAATATAGGTAAATACTCAGAATATCAGTATTGGGAACTTTATAAAAATGACTGTTGAGTAAGGTAACTAGGGTTCCCCTCCACGGACATCTTTTTTGGTAAAGGCAGACTTGCATGGAATTATTTCTATGCTAAAAAAAAAAGTTTTTGTAAAGATAGTTTTCGAGTTGCAGACTGGACTTTTCTCTTCAAAAGCTCACCCTCAGGAACAGCCTCCAGGCTAGTAATCATAGCCTTCAACTGTGAGGCAAAGCCAGAATCAAATTCTGAGTGAAATAAGCTTAAAATGATGTTACCCAAATTCAGAGGTGATTGAACCAACCTGGCCATGAACAGTGAAACAGTAACATTTTCCTTTCCCACATGTATGTTCAACTTTTTAACAGATATGAAGGATTAAAAGGTAAAAGCATTTAACTAAACACGAATACCTATGTAGATGTAAAGTTAATCTTTGACCCTGGGCTCTCTTCCTGGGAGATCTAGCCAACACCATCAGTGAAGCCTATGGCACGATTCACTTCACCACACACATCTTAAAAGGCGTGATGAATCACTCTGGAACTACTCATTTCTTTCTGCTGACTCCGAGTTTCCCAGGGGGAACAGCTGAGCTATCAACTGCAGATGTCTAAAGCTAAATGAGATGAATCTTACCCACAACATTTCGATCTCATAATTTACTTTATCAAAGCGCTTTCCTCACTAGATCTGTGCATGATGGGCATTCCTATAGCACATTAGAGTCTCCAACTACCATGTCCTAAAATGCCTAGAACTTGGACAAGAATAAGGTTGCCAGTAGAAATTAAGCAGTTCGTAAGCATTTGCTGGGAATTACTGAGGACATGTCTCAAAGAGAAGTGAGAACCTCAATTCTGACTCTACTTAGGGTAAGATTGGAGAAAAGCAGGGCTTTCCTCACTCAGACCTGGAATTAGCTTGCACAGTACATATTTGTAACCTTGTAGTCCATTTGAGGACACCTGCATGCTCTATGGTGGAGGTAATTATACAGTTTTTCTTGAAACGGCCCGTTCAAGTCATATGCAGTTTGTTGTCTCGTAATAGTCACTACATGGTTTGAATCTTGGACTTGTAATCTACAAAGAAGATAGATAAATTGATATAATTAAATTATTTCTCTGTAAGGACGAGGTTTTTTATGAATGCGGATGGGTGGCAGTTATTGGACAACCCGTATCTGTTTACCTACTCTGTAATAAAATGACTGTGGGGAAAAAACCCTTTATTACTAGCTTAACTTTCGAGTTCTATCTCTATGTTAATCAGGTTGTCAGCTGTGTCAGATGTCTTGATTAAGCTTTGCTGTTTTAAGATGCACTTGCACTTTCTTTCTAATTAGCGTAATGTCCCCAGGCTAGACTTAACAGACAGGAGCAGAAGGACATGAGCTCCTTGGCTTACACTTCTGAGGTGGTCAGGCATGAACCTGCTCTGTTCTGGAAGCTGGAAATCTACAACATCGTAGCCCAACAGCTAGTTTAATATTCTCTCTTGATCATGAAGTCTCACTAGCTTGGGCATAGCAGCAAACCACCGAAGTCCAGAAGGCAAAGCTGATTGCTTCCTAAGAACAGAGAGCGTCACTAAAACGCTCAGGACCCCATCACCAGCTTTGCTTATGGGAAGGCAAAACAAGGTGACTGCCATTGCCAGGGTACGTATCAGGACAGATGGAGCGGCAATCACTCCCAACAGCCAGCCGTCACTCCCAGCCATCCCAACTTTGAGACGGTGTTTTAATGCATGCCATTTCAGCCAAGCTAAGTACGGTGCCCCATTCGATTTTTGCTGACTGGTTACCGAGAAGAGTTGCAAACCATCTGTGTTGGACGGCGTGCTTCCTGCTTAGATCTTGCCTGGTTTCACCCTTGTAGAAAAATCTGCTACAAGAAGAATCGCTTTTTCTTATCCCTTCTTTGCAATAACAGTTTGTGTTTCAGGACTCCAAGAGATCTCTGTGAAAGAGCAACAAGAGAGACAACATGCATCAATACTCACACATTTTAGTGACTAATCCAGCCTGAATATCTTGCTTTTATGGGTGCTCTCAGAGATCAGAAGTGTGTATGCATGTATGATTAAAGACACATGTTTTTCTGGCTTAATTAAAGCTTCTCAACCATTTATCCTGGGGATGTGCAGTGGGACGGAGACCTTTATGAAAGTCTTGGGTGCATTTATTATGAAACCGGTATTCCTGTTAAGGTAACAGAGGAACTGAAGTGGTCTTTGTGTTGAAAGGCTTTCCTGACGAAGCAGGTAGAATAAAAATAGAAGGAAAACAGTGAGTCAGGCTTACAGTGTTGGTAATGTGTCAAGCGTCACAGGACAAACTACTGTAAGCCGAGAAAAATTGATGTGAAACTCCTTAAGATCCCTGCACTACTACTTTAAGGATAGAAGTTCCCGTCTCCACTAAAATAGGGCTAAGAAATTTTGCTTTTTAAAAGCATTTGGATTTTTGTCCAATTGACTGAATTTGAGATTCAGAGTTTTCTCACAGATTTGCCATTCTGTATCATTCCAAATAATAATTGTAAGCAGGAGGACTACATTTTTTTTTTTTTCTTGGACCTAGGAGGGAAAAGTTCCACATACAAAATGACTATGACATTTGTTTAGATCAGGAACCAGCATAATGTAACCAAAGCAAAAAAATCAAAGTAGAGCTGTTCTTTTATACCTTTAATGTTTCAAAGAGGGTTAAATGCCATCGCATAATCAAAAAGTAAGTGGGAAGGCAAACAGAAAAGATCAGACAGAGACAAAAAATATTATGATGGGAAGCGTCATTAGAAGTTGCCGAACTCTCATACCTTGAGGTTAGAAAATAGATGCCGAGAAATTGATTGATACAACATTGGATTTCAGATTTAGTGTTTTGGCACTTAGCAGGAATTTCAAAGCAAGCAACCCAAGGAAATTTTAAACAGGTGGTGAACATCCAAAAAGAATGCAGGAATAATGCAATTACCTCTAAGATATCACATGTGGAGTTGACTAATAACAGCAGTGTAAGGTTGAATCCCACAACAGTGCATTTTACAAGAACTTGTCCTTTCATGGGATTTGTTGATGAATTACTTTCATTCTAGTGGTTTGTTTATGTTTTATAACAGTGATATCAGAGATCCAGAAAGAATCAAATATTTAAGCCTGTCTCTAAACTGAATGCACAGATCCAGAGACTCCTTTTAAAAAAAAAAAGTAGGTGTCCTTACTTTTTTTCCAATCCGAACTAGGGGATTTTTTGAATGAAGTAGTTAACCTGTTATCTTTAAAGAAACACCTTCTTAAAAGTCCACCACTCCAATTCCAAACAGAAGGCAGCATCAGGGACAGTCATCCCACTTAATTCCAAAACACTGTTGAGAAGCTAACTTTTTGGATACAATTTGTGTCATCCAGCTAACGGCAGATCCTCAGTAGGGAGTTAGACACACCACTACGGCACCTCTAGTGGGTCTCTTCCAAATATCACGTCTGAGCTATAAAGCTTTGTGTGGGGGGTTTCTCTCATCCTAGTGTAGAAGTCTAAAGTAGGTCAGGCAAAGGATGGCCTAAAATTGCCCATTTCCCTCCATTGACTATGAAGTCAACATGACTAGCCTTGGTGGAGATATCTGTTGTTGTGGCTTGGGCCAGATCGGCCACCAAGAAGGATGAGAGATACTCTCCCCCCACCTCTCTTCAAAGAGAGGCAAGAGAGAGAAAGAGAGACTTATGAGTTTAGAAGGAACTAAAGTACTTTAATGACATATTAATAATAAAATAAAAAGAAAATAATGAAATATATACAAAACCATATCAAGCTCCCAGGATGACAATCACATTGCCAGCAGGCACTGGGGAAGTCCTAGACTGGACTCAGTGCCGGATGAGAGCTGGATTCCAGATCTGGATTCAGGATCGGGATTAAAGGCAGAAGCAGAGACAGAGTCCTCCTCGGACATCGGCCATTGAAGAAAGAGAGCCGACTCTTTGATTCCTCAGCTTTTGTACTGAGCATGAGGCAGATGGGATGGAATACCCTGTTGGTCAGGTTTGGGTCACCTGTCCTGTCCGCACCTCCCAGCAGGGGTGACCCCTCTACACTTTTCCGCTTCCCACCCTCCAATGGGGCAAATACCAAAGTTGACTGGCCTTGGTTGTGATAGCAATAAGGATAAGCAGGAGCCTCTCTGCATCCCGTTCCTTGGCATCAGCTATAAACATGGGTCTGATGACTCTGAGAGCCAACAGTTTCTGCACAACATACTGCCAATTTCAGCAGTTAGAAAAGGCCTAGCTAAAAAGTAAAGTTACTGAACAAAATTGGTCCTGTTCTACCTCAAACCAGGACATCTGTGAATGTCTAAAGGCAAGAGAAAGAAATCCTGCCCCTTAAATGCCCCAGTTCTAAAATATCTTCTCTTTCCTTGAGATCTGTTGAGCTGCTGTATTTTAGACTACAGGGCTCAGCCTGGAGTGTATCCAAAATGGGGCAAGGACTGTTCTCCTTCAAGATGCTGGCACAGCATGGCTCATAGCTAGGCACGTGCCCTCATCCAAACCCCTTCTCGAAAATAACCAATGGCTTGTGCTAATTTACATGAACAAATCTAGGAATTGCTTCCAATGCATCCCAAAACCATGCCAGAAACCATAATAACAATTCAGCTTCATGGGTAATCAAACCTGCCAGCGCTTGGGCTTGTTGCTGGCCCCAGATAGTTTGCTAGGCAGAAACTGTGACATCTTATTTAAAAAAAAAAAAACCCACACACAAAACTGTTGGATGTTTCTGATTCTACACCAAATAGAAAACAAAGGAAGTTCAATTAATCATAAGGCATTGAATCAAGCTCTGTGCTTTTATCTCAGAATACTATCAGCTACAGAAATCCAAACTGGAAATCACAAAAGCCTGGGCAGAAAGGGAAACAAAGCAAAAAAACCAAACAAAGCGAGCTTCTAAATAGCCTCATGGTGGAAAAAGGATATTGCAGCTTTCTGAATCTTTGTTTAGTGCAGCTACCCGAACAGTCATAGATGTTAAGAGGCATGTTTATTCAATTACCAGATTGCTTAATGAAGAAAACTACAATGGTTCCGACCTGCAATTAAACACTGATCTTTCTCCAGAAAGGAGAACTTTCTAAAGAAAGCGCTGCCTGAATGTAACCATTTCATCCATCATTGCAAATGACAACTCCTAGTGACATGTCAAAAAAAAAAAGACAGGATGGATCCAGGCTCAGCATGTTCTGTAACAACATAATTGACATAACCCCAAAGGAAAAGTATTTGTCAGACACTGTCAGCTCCAGCAGCTGCATAGTCTCATTTTTCTCCAAATTATAAGGTTGATTTTAAGTACTTTTTGTAACAGAGTGAAAAAAGTAACGTGTAGAAAATAAAGTTTCTTATCAGGAATAAAAGACCCAATCAAACCTCTACTATTAACCCAACAATGGTGATAATTTGCAGGAGGCATCTAAACTTGATTTGAACTCCATCGTGCAAGTGCTGCAAACCTGCAGGAAGTTTTTCTTACAACAGAAGTTTGCAGCCTAAAGACAGTAGTCGAGGCAAGACTGTAGATAAAAAGTGTACTGATCACAGTCAGGTCAACAGTAAACAGCTTTAAACAGTTAATAACTGCTGTTTCAGTGAGGCAGTCAGTTGTAGCTGGTAGATCCTGATCTTGTTTTATCAAGGGACCGAGCAGCCATGGTTGCACATGGGTGTAGCGTGGCACAGCGAGGCGGGTTTGATATCCACGTCTCAGAATAAAAATAGTAATGAAGGCTTTCTCCTGAGCCATGTTTCTCGCTCTCTTCATTGGTGCTTTCTACAAAATTACACCTTAGGAGAATGAGTCAAGACAGTTGCCTCTTAATTTAAGTAGCTTGTTTGTTCAGGAGAGGGAACCCAATTAATGTATTTCAGGTGTTCTGCTAGGTCTACTTAGTTCTTCTGGAACAAAAAATTGAAGTTTCAGCAGAAGTTGAGATAAAAAGGTCAACACCACCACCACCATGGACTGTTTTAATTACTGTGGATGTCTGTGTACAATATTTGTCTCACTTTTTTTCTTGGGACAGGATTTGGGATGTCACCTAACAGATAGATGCTAAACCAGTTGTCTAGAATCAAGGTAGGGAGACATTCACCTACCTTTTTTTGAGCCTTCTTACCTGGGAAAAAACGCCCTCAGAGTTCTCCATCCAAACTGGAGGGAGCCTCAATAACCAGCTCAGAATAGAAACCTAGATTCTAAACGAGGAAGTGAGACATAAGTTCTTGGAGCAAACATTACCTTTTTCCTTGATCCTGACACAACATTAAGTTCAGTGGAAGTTCAACTTAATTACTGGGTTTTTTTAAGGAGTGCTCTTGCGTTTCTGTCCCCATGGTCCCACCAATTGCAAAGGAGAGTAATGGTCTTCAAAAGCCTGACGTACCAACTTGTCAGCAGTACATCTACAGAACAGAACGGCTCTTGTCTTCTGTGTGGAGGGGGTTAGAAAACCTACAAGTTGTAGAGAAAAAATGTCTGGGAATAGTCCATGTTCCCAAACTGCATCACTTCTTTGCATGAGAACCCAGACCTGGAGGCACCAGGACAGCAGCGAAGGTTTCTCCAGCCCATGAAACTTTCTAAAGAAGGAATTGAGTAGTCGTGACCAGGAAAACTGCTCCTGATGGCATGAACTGGGACCTAGTAGAACTTGATATGTTTCTCTGTGTTCCCTGTTTCTGGAGTGGCACAGCTGTACCATGTCAGTGCAGCGTCTAAAATTCTTCAGCCAGGGTAATTTAGTAAGTACATGTGAGTAGAGGCTGGGACAGCAGTTAGTCTGAAAGTTCAGATTCAGTTACTTTTGACAGAATTACCAACCTTATTCTGTGCAAGCCACTTGGGACCAGGTTCTTAAGAGAATATACAGTGCTTCCTCATACAGTATTAGAAGACCTGAGTAATCAAAATGCTTAAATCTCATTTCCCAAATACACATTTTTTTTTTTTAAACAGGATTTAGAGCCTTATTTCCAACAAATACCATGTAAATATTTCACTACTGTATCTTTTGTAAGTCTACTTACCTTTAAGCATTTGCTTCCTAATTGAACAGTGGTCCCTAAGTAAGTGAATAGCTGAGTCAGAGAAACACAGTAGATTGAACACTGCTTAAAAGAAATTAATAAATCCGGGCTTTATCTTATGGGTTTCAGCCAGCTACAAAATAGAGACTATATTTTGTCCCTATTTCTTAGGAGAGCTGTCAAGATAAAAAAAGGCTTAAATGCTCAGGTCTTTCAATAATGAGGTCATCTAAGTGCCAGAATTAGACAAGAACTGTTGATAAACTATCTAAAGATTGTATGAGTATTCCAGCATATCCCTACAGATCCATTTAAGCAATACAAATATTTTCCTAGTGTTACTCTCAGTAAATAGACAAATCAATGTAGCCAGATCAAACAGACTTCAGATTACTTGGATAAACACCAATATCATAGCAATATTAAAATGAAAGACAAAAAGGAATAGAAAAAGGACACACAACTTCTGTTTTGTAGTATTAAAAAGTTCATGAAAAGAATAAACAACTAAATCTTGCTGAAAAAGCCAGGCCTGAAGGTCTGACAACTTACGTTTCTTCACTTTTTGCAAAGCAAAGTGGATCCGAAACGGAAGCAACACATTTCAGGCCTAATAGACGCTGCAAAGAGCGCAATCGTGCGGTCTGCGTGGAATTTAACTGTGCTAACTAGTTGCTTCAAAAGAAAGAGTGTTTGACGCTTGTGGGGGTGCAGTAACACAAGAAGCTCTTGAGGCTGTTCGCCACGGTGGAGGGAGCGGGGAATGGCACAGTGGTGGCAACGAACTAAGTCCTGCGAGAGCAAGAACCGTGCTCAGACTTCTGAGCCTTTTGTGCTGTCAGGTTCATTCAATTCATCTTCACCAACAGCATCCCCCCCGGGACAGTCAGTATGTTCACTTACAGTGCCAAAAAGATCCAACAATATATAAATATTTCTGTCAACTTCCAGAAGAAAAAAAACCAGTAACCGTACTGTAGCAATGCCAGTAGTTGTACCAGCTGTATTTAAAAGCCTTGGTTTATAAGCGAGACTGAAACCCCAAAATCCCTTACTGAAGCGGTAGTGAAAACCAGTAACATCTTTCCCGAGAACTTTTTTAGACCATATCAGCTTCCGCATGCCTCAACCAATATCCAAAAGGGCAACATACAGATACAGTTATACAGAAAATACAAAGGTCAGAGTACATCTTTTAGACCAACGATTATTACAAGCCGCACTCAGAAACCTGTAATAATACACTGCCCCTTCTCAAACACCACTAAAACTACTTGGTGAACACTCATAAATCTTAGCTTATTGTAGTCTTCGCGATAACAACAAAACCTGAGGAAAGAACAAAGACTGAAACTCACCCCTTACAGCATAAGAAACAGAACCTCCCTGTGAGATCAGCTGTTATTTACGTGGAGAAGTAGGTATTATTGCAGCTGTAGATCATTAGGGTTAAGAGACAGAATCATGATAGTTAGCTCCATTTCTTCATTACCTCCATTGTTTCATTAGCTCCATTGTTTAGGAAGAAAATTATTCCAGGCGAACAGGGAGCGTGCCTTGAAAGACATACAGAGTCAAAAAGGTTATTAAAAGAGGAAAGACATTTCTTATTCAGGATTTAGCCTCATGGCCAAACAGAGGTGTCCCTTAAAGTAAAAAGCAGAGGAACCACAAGTTACAGGGCTGTACTCCAAGGTATTTCAGGGCTGGGACTTTTGGTTTACGTGAAGGCACTTTGAATACTTCAGTCCAGGTTTGCGTAGAGTAGCAGAGCCACGCAGCAGTATACTAGTGTCCTCACTACTAGAGAAAAACGTAAAAGGGATTTGCACAGCAAAACCAAACAGGCAGCTTCAGCTCATATCCTCACGTGTGCAGCATCTGCCGCAGAGATGGGAGAGCAGATTCACCAAGGCACAGTAGGGAACCGACCACACCATGCCCCCATGAACGCTGTCCTACTGCGGGGAGAAAAAGGGACATTTGTGTAGGTATAGCCCCGTTTTAGAACATGAAACTGAGACACCATTTCACACAGTGGATAACCTAGGAAGTATCTGATACGTGTTCCCAGCAAGTGCTTATCAGATGAAGCCCGCCAAGAGGAAAAGGAAGGTATAAGACAGGCACTATTCTCCTTAGCACTGTCAAGACTGAGATGCTCAGAAATAGACAGACCATAAATGCAGCTGCCCAAGGCATTTCAGCATCGAAAAGTTGATTAAGGTTAAGTGGCAGATGTGCAGGTGTTTTCGGGGTGACAGTTTTAAACATAGGCACCCAGCTGCTGCCCAGGTCCCATTTTGGAGCTTCCCCTTGGGTCTTAGCTTTGCCAAAGGGCTAAAGCACATTAGTAGTTCTCACAGATCACATCCTTGAAATCAATCATGGCTATCACCCACACGACCACAAACAATTTATATTCCACTTAATTTCTGGCAGAATTGAACCCTCTATGGAACTGGCCTTTCTTACCTTTCATGGAAGAAAGCGTGCAGCAATGTTTTTATGGAGATAATTATTTAGCTGTCTCTGTCTCCATTCTCTCTAAGTCTCCCTTTGGTGACATCCCTCTGCCCCTCAGTTATCATAGAATGGTTTAGGTTGGAAGGGACCTTAAAGACCATCTAGTTCCAAACCCCCTGCCATGGGCAGGGACACCTCCCACTAGACCAGGTTGCTCGAAGCCTCATCCAACCTGGTCTTGAACACTTCCAAGGATGAGGTGTCTACAGCTTCTCTGGGCAACCTGGGCCAGTGTCAGAGTAAACAATTACACCCTCAGAGTAAACAATTTCTTCCTGAATCTCCCATCTTCCAGCTTAAAACTGTTACCCTTCATCCTATTGCTGCACTCCCTGATCAAGACTCCCTCCCCATCTCTCCTGTAGCCCTTTTAGGGACTGGAAGGCTCCTATAAGGTCTCCCCAGAGCCTTCTCTTCTCCAGGCTGAACAACCCCAGCTCTCAGCCTGTCTTCATAGCAGAGGTACTCCAGCCCTCTGATCATCTTTGTGGCCTCCTCTGGAGTCACTCCAACAGGTTCACGTCCTTCTTATGTTGGGGACCATCAACCACTCCCTTCTTTCAAAATGTCTCATTGACCGACCTGCTTGATTAAAACTCAGAGCAACTGCTCTCAGTTTGAAGTTTGCTGCTCTTCAGGCCCAGAGAAAGGCAGGTGTGTCAAACACCTCGTCTGCACTCTCCAGCTGTCTCAGATGGTCTAAAAAAAAGTTGATACAGCTCCATCCAAACCTTTCCTTGCATAAGATAGTGTAATGTGTCCCCTGTGAATGCACCTAGAAAGGCAGTGCCGGATTTATTCAAGGCAGGCAGCACCAGTTTCTGAAAGGTCCTTTGATCTTCACAGTTATGTCTAGGAGCAGAATCAATCCTGTTGTCTTTAATTTGCATCAGTCAGGAGCTGAAATGGCTCCCTCGCAGAGATGTTCAGTTTTTTTGCTATGCTCCTTTTGACAAGGGCAGGAAAACTGTATATATGCACAAGGCTACTGGTGTTTTCCAGGAAGCACTAATTAGGGATGGTTGACTAGATATAAATTGCCCGTGGGAAGGAATATAATTGTCTTACAGATTCTGACGACTGCTTAGAGGCAAACAAATCAAAAGGCATGTTAATTGCTCGTACCACAGATTCTTTCACATAAGTGAGGTTTCTTTTTTATCTTACTTCACCTTTCAGGCCCGGTTTGCTGACAGCCTTACTGTGCTCGGTTTAAATCCCATCTTTGTGCCTTCGTCAATGCAAGAAAGAGGCAATTTATTAAATATTTCTAAACATAATGAAATCAATGGGTCCTGGGAACTTGGATCAAATTCATAGCTAGTGTTCCTTGCTGCATAACCCTTATGCTGCTTCCTGCTTGGATTCAGTGGGGAAGGAGAGGCCTCGTACAAAATTCCTGAGTACGTGGAGATTCACATAGTCTTCTGGGTCAGAACCCGCTGGTGTGGGGGGAAAAATGAACCCTTGTGTCCCGGTTCCTAAGTTGATACATAAAATGCTTTCACACCTGTAACTATACGGAAGATGTCCTCTTCAAGTCTTTCTTTGATGGAATAACACAGTTTGACATTGGATAATAAGAACAGAACAGAATAGAATAGAACACAATAGAATAGAACAGGCACAGAGTAATAAAAATCTTTTCATAATTAAGGCAAAGAGGCAGAAACAGTGTCTTCTAATGCAAGAAAAGTTTGTTGATAAAGCTAGTATTTTTTATTAGAGCAAGGCATACTGAAGTCCTGAAAAGCTTCTCTATTTTTCCTTATTATACTATCCAGTCTAAAAATTTTACTGCTACCCAAAATAAACCTTTTGTCTACAAACCTTCTATTGCTTCTCTCTGTGGAGCACCATAGCTATAAAAAGCTGCCACTATGACTTCTAAACATGTTTTCCACCTTTTCTGCTCATTAACAATGTGATTTTGAAGTTGGTCACTGAATATCAGATTTTCAAAAGCACTTATGTGCTTAATCATGCACATAGACATGTGATGAGGTCATCATTAGGTAGATCTCAAACTTCCATACACACCTAATTTTCGACTCCCTAGTTTCCTAGAGTGCTTAGGCACCTAAATCCTTTATGTATCTCCCTGCATGTGGCTAATTCGTTGTAGGAATTTGGTGGCTGGAAGGTTTAAAATCTTAAAATCCTGTAGATTTTACCATTAATGAAACACAGGGCATAATTGATTTAACTTCCTCAAGTAGAAACCACTGGAGAAGGGCAAAGAAGGAGTAAGCACGTGTTAGAATTGCTTTTTAAGCACATTGTACACCACTCCACTTAACAACCTTCATCTCCTTTCTCTGTCCTTCCATTCAAAATGCCACAGATGAAGAACTCTGCTCTTCGTCTTGCTCAGAATTTGCTTGCATCTTGTTTGTGTTTGGACAAGGGTGAAAGCAGTCTGCTGGGACATTACCGCAGAATAGTTGGCGTTCAGTTCTATTGCCGTATTCATTGATAATTAGTGGATTTTCTGTCAACATTTGCTTTCCAGTGTAATTAAAGTCAATCAAGCTGTAAGCATAGGCAACAATGGTTTTCAACCTGCGGTCCACATATCTGTGAAAATAGTAATCTGTTTCCAAGGGCTGCACGAGAAGCCAAGCATATTGTAAGCTACCTCGGCTTCACTAACGAAACTGAATGCTAAGGGACAGCGAATAAGAAACAAACAAAAAAAACCCGCTGAACAGAGACTTGTGGCCCTTTCCCAAGCAGGTCACCGTCTCAGCAGAGGAAACAAAAATGCAGAATAAAATTCAGATAAATTTAAAAATTAACAGGAATGTAAAGAAACAAATAAAATTCAGAGGAGCTGTTGTAGAGGCAAGCCACAAACACTAGCAGGCCAAGTGAGGTCCTCACTGAGGGGCCAAATTAGAGTTGCAAGGAAAGTCATTTGATGTGTCAGTGGGCAGGGGAATGTGCCTATCATTCCAGTGAACTTAATGCTAGCTCTCTATCCCTTATTAATTGGTCTCAGCTTCAGAAAAGCTCGCTTCAGGCTTGTTTTTCTCTACAGAAGCTGACAGGACAACACCATTTTCTGAAAATAGCACATTGCTCAGTCTTTCTTCTGTGTGCCCTATGAACCTGGCTAGAGCACTTCATCTGGAGTAGCATTCATTATCAACATCTACGTCCTGCAGTTACTATCATTTTTATTCCAGAAAAATAAGTGCTCTTCCTCAAGAGGACAAAAAAAAAAAAAAAATCTTGGCTAAAGTAACTTAACATCCTGCTGTGAACTTACCACGTACCTGGAACAAGAAGAGTCCTTTAAAAGGGATGCCAAAGTTAAGTCAAAGCCCCAGACTGGTTCCTCTTGCCTTGCTAAGGTCAGAGTCCTCTGTATCCTTAGGGATCTTCCTGAGACTCACATGGAGATTTGTCCTCACATTCAGTATCCATAATAGCAGATACTATGGATGGGGGAGTGAGGGGAAAAGCAAACGACAAAAAGCCTGACTGCAGCAAACGTTTGTCTGTAAACAAGCACACCGTATCTTTATACTATTCTTCAAGAAGTAAAGAGGAAAATATAACTAATTCATTATTGTGTCTGCAATGTGCCAGGCAGCTATGAACCATTTCCCAATCCAAACAGAAACGAGCTCAACCTCTGGCTAGGGCAGAATATAAACTTGTGAGATCAGAAAGGAGAGCTGCAAGTGGAAGATTCCTGAGTCAGAGATGTAAATGCAACTTGTAACTGAGGGGGAAAAAATCATAAAGAGCTGGAAATAGAGAAAGTTAATGAAAAAAAAAAAGGCATAGATATTAAAAGTTATTAAGGTCCCCTGGACAGCAAAGACCACTTCATTGGCTAAACGAGCTAGCTAAGGAATTCGTGATTATGACAATATGTAGTTGATGGGTCCCCCTCCTCTCACCACCACCAAAAAACCCTCAGGAAAGATTTTGTATGTCGATAGCCATAATTAGAGCTGTCTCCTAGCTCAGCGTGTGCCTCCGCTCCCTAAAATATTGTGTGCCTTAAACCAGTATGACCAAAAGCCTGGAGACAATTCACTAAATAGAGCAGATCCTGTAGCTGAGGGAGCTTCACTAAGAGAAGCCTAATGACCTGATAAATCAGTCCTTCTCTCCCTCCATAGCCAAAATTCCCATTAGTGTCTGCAAGTGGATGGACAGTAGGTGGCAAGAAGAATGGTGGGGTTAGCGAAATATTAATGGCAGCACACAGCAGAGGCAGACTGAGATCTAAATGCCAAAGATTGATGTGGGGTCTGAACTTCAGCATGTAATGGAATAGTCTGCTTAAGTCTGCTTGCTTTGAAGCTATCTACTAAATTAAAGAAAGAGTGTCCACATTGCAATGGTAGGGTTTAAATCGTTACCAGCCCTCCCTCATCTCACTAGGTGACAAGGTGCAAACTATTAGGCCTAATGGTTCCTTAAGATCATTATTCATGTTCTAAAACACTGTGGATCTTAGTGCCAAATGCTTTTCCTGCACTGACAGACTGCAATGAGTCCCGATCAGTCCTGGTAAGCTTTTATTTCTCCCTTTAGTGGCTGCTCTACAGGATTCCTTGTTGATCTTGTCTCAGAGGCCATAAGGCTTTAAAAGTAGTCATAAGTGGATCGTGCTGCTTCTTTTCTCATCTGTCCCTGATAGCTCCCACGCTGGCTGCGCTAACCCACCTCTAGACACAGGGCTTCAAAGTCCCATGGGCATCCTCTTACAGTGCTGGTACCTTAACAGATTCCTAACAGGCCGTTAACAGGGTTTTTTTCATGCCGGTATGTTTGATCTTGGGGGAAGCCTTTAGCTTTTAGAATAGATTCAGCCAGTGACCTAGCTGAGACAGATCTATGCATTTCTTTACACCAGAACTGGATATATGTCAAGAGGTGCACGAGTATAGTTGCATTGGTTGGGTCCCTGATGGTTATTCCTCATTTTTTACTGCCCACAGTGAGATAGAAAGGATTGTTCTGAAAAGGGCTTCTGGATTTGATCTGGGGGGGGAAGAGTGTGGCTAACCCTGCAAAGTTGCTGCAGCCCTCAGCAAAAGTCTACTTTTGTTATTTGGTAGAAGAGAGAATGCCTGTAGCATAGCTGGGTATTTTAAGCAAGTGAGGCAGAAACAAGATAAGCCCGGGAGAAAGCCAGCTAATCCGGGTCACCAGATGGGATGCTGTAAAGGAAAAGGCAAAGTAGCAGGAACTACCTGAATGAGAGCAAAGCAAAATGACAAAGCCACTATGAGCGGCTCTAATGTTTTTTAACTAGTGGGGATCGTAACAGAAAATTTTGTAGTAGACTTGTGTGTGCTTGTACTCTAACACTTAACTCTTATACTCTGATCAGACCAAAAAGTTCTTATTCGATTTTATCTTCAAAATGAGGGTTGAAGGCACACATTTGAAAAATACATTCTGCTCTCATCTCATGAACAGGTGATGGGGCTTGGCACCTTCTGACTTCCTATCACAGAATCATGGGGGTTGGCAGGGACCTCTGGAGATCATCTAGTCCAACCCCCCTGCCAGAGCAGGGTCACCCAGAGCAGGGTGCACAGGACGGCGTTCAGGAGGCTTTTGAATGTTTCCAGAGTCTCAGACTCTGCCACCTCTCTAGGCAGCCTGTTCCAGTGCTCTGCCACCCTCAAAGGAAAGAAGTTCCTCCTCACGTTTAGATGGAACTTCCTATGTTCAAGTTTGTGCCCATTACCTCTTGTCCTATCACTGGGCACCACTTCAAAAAAACTGGTCCCATCCTC
>VYXH01001437.1:129769-216911 GCA_013397275.1 Burhinus bistriatus | reverse complement strand
TGTCAGCCACCCCTCCCAGTTTTGTGTCATCAGCAAACTTGCTGATGGTACACTCTAACCCTTCATCAAGGTCATTGATGAATATATTGAATAGGACTGGACAAGTTCCTCCTAAGGTGCTTCAAATTTCATGGTCACTCTGAGCTGCTGGAAGCCTGTCTTTGAGGCTTTGAGGATAGTCACGAAAATCCCCCTGACAGCTACCAGGCAGGCAGAGGATACATCCAGTTCTTACATGATGAGTTCCTGGGCTTGGCCGGAGGAAGTGTGCTGTTTGTGGCTAGCGCAGGAAGAAAGTAGCACTCAGGAAGATTTTACCAAGTCATTATGTAGATCTGGTAGAGATGGACCTCACCATCCTCCAGCAAAGACAGAATGAATGCTTCATTTATCCTCTCCAGACACATGTGACTGGATTTGACATACAATGAGAAGGATTTTAACACCTGAGTTTCAAAATGGAGATACACAAATGTGTTTAGCACATGGTCGAACTGGATTTTATTTGAAACTCTGGTCTAACCGGTTATCTTAGACACATGTGTGCTTTCAAGGATAACTGCATTTGTCCATCTGCATATTTAAAATAAGAAGTGGAAGGAGGACCGCAAAAACATAAATGTTCAGACCAAGAGTTCATTTAATACAGTAGTCTGTTTCCAATGCGTAGGAAAAAGGACACAAGAATTAGACAAAATTCCTTCCAGCATTCAGCACCTGCAGCTGATACAGCTGGAAAAAGTGGACAAACTTCCATCTATCTTCATCGCATCTGGGATAATAAATACTACTACCTTTCCCTAAAGACCAGATATTATCCTTGCTACAGAACTGTTATTATTGTGTAAAACAAAGACCTGAAATTTCCTTCAATATTCCTCATTTGTTGCATTCATGTGAGAGGATGACACTTATCCCTGGTGATTTTTGGACAGCGAATGTCTATTTTTCCCCCAACTCTACTTTGCAAAAATAAGATTTAAACTGATCAAAATCTTCCCAAAATAATTAAGGCATAAGATATCAATTTGGCCTGATTTTCCCCACCCCTGCCCAGTTTTACTGTGTGGGAGTTATCTGTGTTATTTTAATAACAAAGCTCATGTAGCTTTCTCTCTTTCTTTGACGGTCACTCTCCAGGACTGGAAGAATTGATATCTTGTTTTGGAACAGCATCTTGATGGTGACTTCACACGATGGACTCAAGGTCTGTTAACATCCAAATCATGTCAGGCTGGAGATACCGGGACTGTCAACAACCGAGACAACAGGTATGAAAGTAGCATCAAAGCTCTAAGACAAACACACTGCCTGGGGTTAAGGAGAAGATGAACCCTCATGCCTGTCACTAAGGGCTGCCATATTCATTAATCCTGCTTTTCTATTCTACTACTCCAAATCCAAAACCATGTAGGCTTGTTTTGGGAAAAAAATCCAAAGTAGCCAGTTATGGGCTGGTTGGATAGATTTAGGTTTCTTTGGCTTCAGTTCAGTGAGAAATAAAGATGTGGAAGAAAATGTGGAAGACAAGTCTGGACTAGGGACTCCCCCTTCGATGTCAATGGGAACTTAAGGCCTGGCAATATATAGACAACACCTTGAAGAGGACTCTTCTGAGGAAGGAAATATGCTGTGACGATCCATTTTTGTAGTACAATACAGTAGCTATGATGGTGTTGGGATATAACAGAAGGGCTTTTTTCTTTCTATGTCAACATATACAGCAAAAACTGTTACATCTCCATAAAAATATCAGCTTCCTGAAAACACAGGGCAGATGTGAAGGGAAAAGAAAATTAGCAAGATTGTAAAATTGCTTACACTTACAAAAAAATCATAAAAATAATAATGGCTGAATAGAAACACTTCATAGTAAGTTCTACAAAATTAAAAAAAAAAAATATCAGTCCTCAAAGGCCTTGTTTTAATCATCTGTGCTAGTTTGTGGGTTTAGCTCATCAGCCTGATCTCTTTCTCAGTCCTTTCTTCTGCTAACCTGCCCTTGATCCCCAGCAGGCTAACTGAAAACATAAATGGTCTCTGAGAGACTTGCTTGCAAGCAAAATCAGTGCCTGCCACAGCATGGGATTCTTGTTAATTAGGACCTTAATTCCACTGCTGCCACCAGTGGTCATCCCAGATTAAGGCACAAATGACTTTTTTAATGTAAGAAAAGACTCTTAAAACAAGATATTTTCCTACTTCACCAGCGAGCAGGTATATAAAAGATATTCAAAGCAATCAGATGGAAGTTTTAAAAGAGAGTTGGTTCACACAGCACTCGGGGCAGAAAAGTACCCATTAGTCTTAAAATAAAACAAGACATGTTCCCTGATGCATAACTTCTTTGATGGACTCTTCTCCCCAAAGTATCTAGCATCCTTGTCTTTTGAGCATATCCCGCGTAAGCTTATTAAATCATTCCTCTAATTAACTTGATAGCATGAACTTCCGGTTGGACTTACTGGTCAGAGTTGGATTTTGTTGGTTAATGTTCAGACAGTTGCAAGGAAAAAAACTGCTTGTGGGGGAAAAAAGATCCCTGATATTTAAGGAAGATCAAACAGTCTCCAAATATTAGCCAAGCTGATCACATAAAAGACATAGGTGAAGTGTCCCAAAGGCAAACAACATCCCCATACACACACACACAAAATAAAACCTAAGGCTCTGCTACCTGCTTAGCCCCAGAAAGGCAGAAGCTGGAGGTACAGGACCAGCCCTACTGCAAGGAAACAACACATTTCGGTAGTCCTTGCTACATCGCCTCGGAAACATCTTTCCTATTCTCCAGGAGCAACAGGAATACAAATCCTTGATTTTCTGGATCTCCCCCACCTTTGTTTCTCGGGTCTCTCATGCCACGTTCCCTTTGAAAGTGTTATCAGGCTTCACTGCTTCAGGAATAGGACAAACCACTCAATTTTAGTTGTACTGCTGAGGTGTCTTTAGCAATGCATGTGCCTTTTGAATGATGCACAGAAGTGGTGGAGAAGTTAAAGACAGTAAACCACCCTGGCAGCGTGTTAGAGTCCCTGTGAAAAGGCATCTGCCTCTTTCCTTTTTTTTTCTTCCTTTTCCTTTTTCTACAGGAACTTTGTTTCTGTGACTCATTATTTCCTTGTCCAAAGGACTTTACATAATGGAAAGGTAACTGCAACTTGGGTTGGTACAAACCAGCCCTGCTGGCCTGGCCAGGAGACCAAAATTGGGTTGATTTAAAAAGATTAATGACGTCATCTTTTCCAAATAGCAAATAAAAATGAACACACTTTAGGAAAGAAACTCTCTAAGCATCTAATTTACCAGCAAGTGAATAAAGAAATGCCTACAGATTTACACAGAGAACCATAATTTTTCCCTTTTTCCAGAGCCTACTTCTGCTTATATTAAGGCTGATCAGCGCAAATAAGTTAAACATGGAACAATTGTCCCCAAGCTCTCTTTAGACTGAACATCGCTGCTTCTGCTGTTTCAGATTTGAAGACAAGAAAGTGTGCTCAAAACTGCTTTTTCCTGTTGTGTTTGCCATTCTAATGAAAGATATCACCTTGTTTCCAGACTTCTCTTCATTAAAGCTGGAAGCAATCTTGCTGTTAAACAAGGTCAGATTTTTAACGTTGCCATCATGCACAAAGCAGGTAATGGACATGTGAGTCAAAGTTACTCACAAATATGCCCTTTTCAAAGTGATGCCTGTTGGATCTCATTAAGGCAGAGACCCGTTGCATATGAATTCAGTGGAAAAAGAATGTCCTGGACGCTACAAAAGAAGAATTCCTACACATCATTCCAGAAATTAAATTGAAATCGTACTGGAAACAAGAGCAAAAGAAAAAGCAAAAGTCTTCCCCAACAGCTCTCATATTTGCCCGGCTTTATTGTTATGATAGACAGGGCAGTAAAGAGGAAATCAATTCTCTTCCACAAACATACCCTCTAATTAGCGACCGCTGTTTCTAGACTCAAAAGGCTGTAAACATGGCAAAGTTTGTCTTCACTGAAAGGTAAATATATACAAACGTGTATATACTTGTCTAAAAACACATATATATTTTATATAGCTTCTATACTAGATAACTATTTGCACAAAGTGTATGGCTTACTAAAGCCATCTGCCATTAAATCTTTTCACAGCACTTTTGTCATCTGATAAGGAGAAAGTACATCTATCTAATTTACTTTGGAGATGGGAAATAAACTTTGAAGGTTGCTGTAGAATTGCCATTTTGTATATTATTATCATCATGCGGGATATTATTAGGACAGTACCTGGGAGCATTGACCACCTTGGGGTCCCTCTGTTGAAGCCACACCATCTCTTAGCAAGTTCTCTTAACTGCATGGCAGGAAGACTAGAAATGGAGCCGAGTGATAAGCAGCCACGTTCAGGTAAACATCTCAGCTTTTGGAAATGGAGCAGCTCTGGGATGGCCTAACATTTGGCTGGGAGAGCACCTGGGATTCCTGGAGACCTTGTGCACAGGTCAAGGAGCTGAGGGTGAACAGTAGACCACAGAGTTGCAAGATTTGGCTCTGTAGTTTGGTGGAAAGTGACCAAGAAAAGAGGATGGGAGAATTAGAGGCATCAGGATGGCAATTCAGAGCTGCCCCACCAGCTTCTGCAAAAATGCAGTGTTTCAAAAGTTCCGCTTTTAGCAATTCTGTCTTTCTTTGCTTTCCCATCGTGCATTCTTAAGCTTGGGAAAACATCCCAAAGCCCTAATTGTCACAAATACCTTACATTCACAAACTCTTTGCTGTGCATGTTTTTTGACCATGCCCATCTCTGCCTGCTTCCAAAAATCTGGATTGCTCAATACCCGCTTTAAACCTTCCCCCCACACACCCCCCGCAACCATCGTCGTTCAGAAGGACTGAATCAAACTGTCCAACCTCTCTAAATCCCCGACCAATGTGTCACAGGATTGACTTCACCTTTTCTTGATTCCCCTGGATGACCGAACTTGCGAAGAGCTTGGGTGCCCTCTGCGGGCAGAAGGAGAAATGGAACCTGGTGCCTTCAGCAGATCCGCAGCTCCATCTAGTGTCACGTAGCCAAACAGCGAGGGAGTGAGCAAATAGCCAAAAAAACCAAAGGAAATAGCACCAGAAAACTCTTTGGGGTGTGAAGCACGACTTAACAAGACTAGAAACAGGTTTGCTCTTTCAGAAAGGGTTGTCTTGTTAGTGTATTGCAGCTACAGGTGGTTGTTCTTTTTTTTCCCCACAGCTTTGCAAAGTATAATCGATATCTCCAGGAGCTGGAGATAGCGAGTGTCTCGTCGGAGCACTGTACCCTTGGGGCTGAGCTTTCTGAGCTAAGGGAAGAGCTTTGGTTCTTTAGTGGAAAGCACAACCTGAGAAGTCAACGGGAGCGAGGCTGAGTACTACTAGGTGTGTTCCATAGAGTTACATTTCAAAGAAAAACTATAAAAATGTAAGTATTGAAGTCCAAACTACAGTTCTAAAAATCTCTGCGCAGGATGGGCCAGAGCTCCAGAAACACATGATTTTATTTTTTCCCTGCTTTTAATTATTCTTTCGGTTCTTAGAAGCACTTAGCCTTCATGTGTTAAGGGAATTTTAGCCTTCCTCATGGCCTGTCCAGACTCCAAACTTGAATCACAGAATGGTAGGAGTTGGAAAGGGACCTTCAGAGATCACCTAGTCCATCATCTAGCTGGTTCACCTAGAGTAGGCTGGACAGAAATGCATCCAGGCAAGTTTTGAATTTCTTCAGAGAAGGAGACTCCACAACCTCACTGGGCAGCCTCTTCCGGTGATCTATCACCCTCAAAGTAAAGAAGTTTCTCCTTATTTTCAGACAGAATTTCCTGTGTTCCAGTTTGTGCCCGTTGCACCTTGTCCTGTCGCTGGGCACAACTGCAAAGAGTCTGGCCCCATCCTCTTGACACCTCCCCCTTTAGATATTGATAAGCATTGATGAGATCCCCTCTCAGTCTGCTCTTCTCCAGGCTAGAAAGACCCAGGCCTGTTTTAGCTGTTGACAGATCTTTGACATTGGGATTTTTTTGACATCCTTTTCAGAGGCTCTTAATGTGCTTGCAGATGTTCTCTGAGGTCACCTAATGATGCAGGATGAGAGGGCTTGTGGAGGTGCAGTTGACCCTTCAAAGAACTACATATATATTTAGAGCATTCACAGCTCTCTGGATATAACTCAGCGTAGACATCTCAGCCTGTCTGGGCTCAAACTGACCTTTCCCAGTGAAGCAATTTTATCTATGACTATGTTATTCCCTGCGTTGAGGGCACTTTCCCTCCATTCTCCTCTGAAGCAATGATATTATGCAGAGAAGAACAAGCCACTGAGCTCAATGTGAGCCGAATCATTCCCAAATCTGTGGTTACTTCCAATGATCATGAAAATACAGGCAGGTAGAGGTCAGATTCACTGTACTTAGGACTTGAGAAGCAAAATTGATTTTACGCCCAGTGGTATTTGTTCAGTGTGTGCAAACAGAGCCATGTAAATAACTGACTTTGTGTTTAGTTTTCATTACTGAGAAATTAGCAAAAGTGTTGGTTTTAAAGTCAAAGTCAAATATGAATGTACTTGATTTTTTTTTTTCCACATTTGAAAGGTTGTACGATGTTTCCTTCAGATTTGAAGGTCTTCCTCATCTCTTCAAATCTCAAGGTTTGAACTTCCTCAAAGATTACAAAAGACAAAGCAAAGTAAAAAAAATTTGGAGTGATTGCTTATTCTGACCAAAAAAAATAATAATAAATATTTGATTTCACAATGTGGGAGCCCTCAGTTCTTTACTTCTAATTTGTGTGTTTGTTCAGCCGAAAGAAAATGGTGAAATTAGCGTTAGTTCACCAAACTGTTCTGTCAGTTCAAATCTTCAGTTTTCAAAGAATGACTATTCATCTGAAAGAATACCACACATTAGTATAAAGATAGAAGTACCTTGTTTTTTCCCTAATTAGCCAATTAGGCTTAAAAAATGATTTATTGGGTCTATTCCTTTATTCACCCCCCAAGAAACTGGGTAGAGAAAACAGTGCCTTAGTGCAAGCACAAATAAAATAAGTTCCTACACTTTCAAGGAACCAAATATTTCATGAATAACAAGGGTGTCTTTATAGACAAAGCTTTATTTGCTGACATATATGATACTGATATGTGTTCTTTTTCTATGCCAGCAGTGCTTCCTGGCCAAAAAAAAATCACCCTTTATTCAGTGTTTAGACCTTGTAGATCCTAAATAATGCAGGTAGTCCTGTCACTAGTGGAAACAGTGAAGGATTTATTGTTTTTTTTTAAATGAAAGTAAGCCTGAAAATTTGAACTGTCATGTGATTTCCATGATTTCAGTTTTGCTCTTAAGCACTCTTCTTTCCCTCCGTAAGAAGTGCTAAAGAGTTACTGCTCCACTCTATGTTTCCTTATTTTCATTAAACTGGAAAAAAATAGTGCTATGCAGCCTCTGTTGCTTTGTCAAGAGTGGTTGGAACAGGACATTGGATTTCAAAATTTTTTTTGGGAAAACAGGTAAGAGCACACAAGTAGATAGGGATCATGCATTTCATCTTCCATGAAACCACTGAAGCTGCCACAGAGCCATTTCCTTTTAAGATGCCTGGAAGTTATTAGGCGGCTTGATTTGTACTATCCCAAAGATAGGGGTTTTTTTCCTTCTCAATTATTGCTCATCAAAACCATTTTTCTTGACTTTTTTTTTTCACAGTACAGGAGCAGTTCAGGCATGAAAAAGTGGATATCTAATCACACTGCCAGCGTCCAGGGGTATCTCAGAGGTCTCCACAAGGCAGATGGATACAGCACTGCAGTTAAGAGATTGTACTGGCGGAAGAAGGAGGAAGGGTGGATGTTTGGAGTGATGGCGTTTGTCTTCCCCAGTCATCATTACACGTGGTGGAGTCCTGCTTTCCTGGATGTTATGTTTGGAGAAACCCACAATGATTTATTGTCGTTTAGACAATTATTCTATCACCTGATGACCCCTCCCCACCCAGGAAGGGGAATAGGGAAAAAACAAGGAAACTCAGGGGTTGAAATATAAACAGATTTAATAGAGTAAGACTAGATAATTAACAGTAATAACGCTAAAGAACCCATGTTGATCCCGATACCAATACAAAATATACAAGGATTATACTCAGCCCATTCTATCCATAGGAAGCCGTGCAATACCAGCAGGGGACAGCAAATGTCGGACACTGTGAGCACTACGGCTTCAGGAGGAAGGGAAGGGCTCAGGGGTCTGACATCGGGGCAAGAAGTTCTCTGGATCGCTGCTGTCAAGGGAGAACCCCAACTCCTCAGCAAACTTTCTAATTTCTATTGAATGTGCCATTCATGGTATAAAATAATCCTGTTGGCCAGTTTGGGTCAAGTGCCCGGGTCTTGCTCCTCCTCATCCCTGCACCTGGCGAGCTCGAAAACACTGAGACCTTGAAACCCACCCACCATAGCTGGCTACAAAGTCAGTATTTTCACAAACTCAGACACTAGAGTCTTCTAAAAGTACAGCTTTCCCAAGCATTAGGAGAGAAATTAGTCCTGTGTCGCTCAAACCAGGACACTGGAGATGGCTGAACATCTGTCTGCTGATGGGAAGCCGTGAATCATTTGCTTGTTTTGCTTTGCTTGTGCGGGTAGCTTTTCCTTTACTTATTAAACTCTCTTTATCTCAACTCATGAGTTTCTGCACTTTTACCCTTCCAATTCTCTTCCCCATCCCACAGGGGGGGTGGTCGGGGGAGGTTAGTGAGCAGCTGTGTGGGGCTGAGCTCCCTCCAGGGGTTAAACCTCAATAGAGATTTTGTGTCCTTCTGCAGCAGCAGCTGGAGGCCAGGCATAATGTCCTTGAGTACCTCAAACGGGGCCAGATGTCCATCCTTAGGCATTTGTACTGCTGTAGTTGCCTGGGAAAAAAAAGGAAAATATTATTTTGTCACGTTTCCTGTGGGAATACTTTCTTTTTGTTTTGACTTGGAGGTTTTCGGTGAGACATTTAAACTTATTCCTAGGAAAAAACCTCACAAAACCCACATGCACAAAAAAGTTTCAGTATTTTGGGGAGAGAAAAGAGAAAAGAAAAGTTGTATCTAGTTGGAAAATTTATAATCTAATTTTAAAGCACAGTTTTTGGATTAGGGTTGTTTTGGAAGTGGGGTAAGGATGAAAGGACACTTAATTTAGGTTATAGATTGCCTTCCTTTGGTGGCATTCTACTGGATGCAGTGAAAAATTAACCAATTTCCATTGCCTTCAGATCTAGCTTTGTCTACCACATTAGAATGAAGTACCATTACGGTACGGTTACTGGTACGGTTATGAGCCGGACACAGTCCATAGAGTGTCTCCCCAGATACCACCTTGGTCTGGTTGCAACTGTAGGATGTTGCAAAGTATGAGTGAACAGTTTCCATGGCTGGGATACCTACACCTTTTCTCAAAAGCTCAGACAACAATAAAATCTGATGATTATTTTTTATTATCAGGCTGATTGGTTCTGCTCAAAAAAACCCCCATTGTCCAGGATTCTTTTATCTATGACTTAATTTTGCCTGTTCTTTTTTCCCTTGTTACAGGATTGTCATTAATATTTATGGACCAGCAGATCTTTAAAAAGTTGGACTTGTACAAACATTTACCGAGTTTATAAATGTGCATTACATAGAGGTTTCTCAGTGTAGCTAAATTTCTGTAACGGCTCCCATAATAAAGTTGACTGCTTATCAGTTTTAAAATTAGTTCATGTGATTTCTGTTAGCAAGTGCATGCTAATAAACCATCTAACTATTTTCTTACGCCTTTCTGAGCTCAAAACACCTTTCCAAGTGCTTGACTTGGCTGAGTTTTGTACATATGTGTAGCATTTATGTTCTAACACTTTGCATATTTTGCCCCTACTTTCTTGTTTTGCTTTGCGCTTTGCTTTGAGTTTTGCTTCGAGCTTTGCAGAGATCTGAAGAGATAAACTAAGGTGATAAACATACCAAAGAGGATCCTTTGTATTTATCACACAACAATTGGCACGTTGCGATTTTCCATGAACTTTAGTTAAAAGATAGAGAATTAATAAAACCTAAGCAAACTATTAATAAAACCTAAGCAAACTATTAATAAAACCTAAGCAAAGTATTCTTGTTTGTTCTGACCTGTATTTTTTTTTTGTTTGTTTTTGTTGTTCAGTAGTATACTTGAAGGGGAAAATCCAACCAGGTCAGCCTGAACATCTTTTCCATTTATAAGGATTAGCAGCAGGCTGGAAAATCAATTATTCCTGTCCCTCCACTTTGAAATCTCAGTTCACTAGTGCCCTGACTTCCACACTCTTTTCCTGTTCTTTCGTAACCAGCATCACTCCTTGTTACCAGGATGAAATTCGGGTGTCAGCTCCCTGTCAGAGGTAACACCTTTGTCTCTGCGTAGGCAGATGAGTGCAAACCAGCCCAAAGCTGTTAATGAGAGGTGATGCCAACCCACCTGCCTGACAGGTCTCGCTGCAGAATGCGATGTACGGGGGAGAACATACCTTGAGTAGCATCAAGGGAATCTGCATGGGTTCCTCTGCTTTACCAGCGTCTTTAAAGGTCGCCAGCTATGTTTGCCTTCTCCTTCTCACTAGATCCTTGGATCCTCTGCTGTATAAATCTCTTTTTGTTTAATTCACCGTTGCAGCTAGTACACCACCAAAAAGAGCACTTGGGCACCAGCCCCTGAGACTCTTCAGGCCACTAAGTAGTTTCACATTTAACCAGCACAAAAGAGGACAGTCTTCCTGTTGCCGCTTCGTGTTTCATGAAATGTCTTTTTAATTACGGTGATTCTACCTCGGCTGCTTTTCCACTATAATAAGCCCTCCACTGTCAGGAGGAGAAACAATAATAACAACAAACCCCGCATTAGGAGGAAACATTTAAGTCCTTGATACAAAACTCATTGCCATCTATTAATTAACAGAGGCCACAGGAGCCGTTTTCGTCGTTCTCAGAAGAGAATCGCGTTTGCAACTGGTAGTTATATCCCTTGTAATAGCAGGCTGCAGAAATAACCTACTAATCACCTGATCATTTCAACCTGAATTAAAGTGATGATGTTTCCAAGAAAAGATCCGGGGATGTGTACCCAGGCCAGACCTGTACTCAAGGATGTAATCACGTATCTTTTCAGGATTCGTGCGCCCGCCTGAAAAGCAATTCTAAGAATAAGCTAACAATGCAGAAAAGCCTGTGCTGCTTTGCGCATTCACCTTCGCCTGCCTTCTGCTTCTATTTCATTTGATTTGCTGGCTAATGTTTGCATCAAGAGTTTCAGATTTAGTAGCAAGTGTAAGCGGGAGTGCTGTTGTTTTATTATTTCCTTAATGATTTCTCAGAGAAAATTCAGGGCCTCTTAATGGCAAACATTATAATATAACATGATTGCTCAAAGAGCTTTTATTTAAATAGTGGAATCAACCTTCCAGTCATGAAATATTTAAAATGAGAAAATACATTGGCTTGTTGGGGTTGTTTTCTGCTTTTTTTTTTTTTTTTTCCCAAAGCTTAAGAGCATGAAAACCAGTGGTACAGTGCAGTGCAAAGGCGTTAATAGCTGATTCTTTTTCCTGACAGTGGCTGTAGTAGAAAGCTCGATAAAGGTGTAAGAGCAGAATGACTATGCAGTGATTCTTCCAAGAATACCTGGCTGACTTCCAGCAATCTGCAGCTCAGCAACTTCTGAACAATGTTCTGGGCCAAACTGGTCAACGGCTTAATTATTTGTTACACAAATCAGTCACTTTAAGCACAATGTGTTAGGCTCAGCTGCTCACATTCGAATACCTGTTGACCCATTTGGCCCAATAAACTGACAATTGGCAGCTATTAAAAGTAAATGTTTATTAAGGATGATGTGTGATTTCAGGTTTTTTTCATCTGTTTGCATCATCATCATCATCATCATCATCATCATCATCATCATCATCATCATCATCATCTCCTCCTCCTTCTCTGATATTTTAGCTGGGCCTGTGTGTAAATCTTGACTCTCCTTACAGACTAGAGCAACATTAGAGATTTTTTTAACCAACGCTATTGGAGGGATTTTGTGATGGGCTTGTTTTCTAATTTAATTTTTCACACTTCTTTTCCCTGGGAGGGAAAGAAAAAGTAGGGAAACAATCACTTTCCTGATCTCTTCAGGTGCGTATTGCATAATACAGACACACTAAAAAAAGCCCAAATGTTGAAATTATCACTTTAACTTCTGCATCAGGAAACTAAGACCAGAAATTAAGTCAGGGTGATCAGAGGATGTAAAGGTACTGTGTGCCTGAAGCTTCAAGTCAAAGTTATTTTGTCAGTATGCAATTATTATTCGCCAGTTTTTCAAATAATTAATCTGGGACAATTAAAGCCTGTTAATAAAAAACTAAGTAGCAGGAAAAGGGGTTCGGTAAATACGTATAAATGATGAGCTCTTCACCATGTTCAGCACAGAAAACTAGCCATTATAAGTACAAACGGAATTATCCCTATTTAAGAAAAACTTTGGGGTTTTATGTTCTCTGACCTGACTACCATAAGTCCAGAGGTTTTTTAACTGGTTTTGAAATACTGTTGGAGAAAGCAGAGGAAGGCAGTCACAATTGTCTTTAAAAGAAAGGAAATTTTGGACAAATAAACAAGTTCATACAAGAGGATCTTTGAAAAGGTAAAACCTCACAGTCCCAAATGGTAAGTTTGTCCCCTTTCTGTGCTTCGTGGCACGCTTACACTGCTGCTCCTTCTTGCTCTCCTGGGTGTACATCAATTGTAATGCTGAGTTAGTTTTTATGTAGTTTCTATTCATGGGTTCCTGGGTATAGATAAATCCTAATGCTGACTTGGTTTTCATGCAACTATTTTTCATGGGTATTTACAATAAGATTTTTCTCACATTATTCAACTAATGCTGGAGGAAATAGCCTAATTCTCTGAATATAATTGTGCAATACAATCACTATTGTACAGTTTTTTTCAAAAAAAATCCAAAACCACCTTATGGTTGAATTACCTGAATTTTTTAACGGAAAGGAAACGGGTTTGATACCTTTCTTCACACAGTTTTATTTTTGTTATTTATAATGGCCCCTAGAAAAATAAGAGTAACAGTGGGCAAGCTCTAGACAAAAACATACCTAGAAAACAGCACCTGTCCCACATACTTATGATAAAAATAGCGTAGTTAGATTTTGATCATCTAGAATTACTAAATCAAGCAATGGTCGATTTGTTAGACGGGATCCAAATAACATCACTTGAGTTGCAGAATTAGCTCACATGGAATTCTGCTTGCACTACTACTGTTTTCAAGTAGCACTCAAAATTGCATCCACTTACCCTAAATACGTCATACTGTTCAGTTACTACAAAGAATGTTTAACTACAAGAAAAAAAAAAAAAAAGTAACAGATACAGCAATAAAATATACAATCTATTCTTCTGAAATGTTAAGTTTGCTCAAAACAGAATCTCACTTAAACAATGACTACAGTTTTAATTTTGACCCCAGGTGGTCTTTTGACTTACTGATTTGGCAGAAGTTTAAACAATATCTTGTCTTTGAGTCAAATCAAGATTTTTTAATTGCCTTGTGAATACCAGGTAATGACAAATTTATTTTTTTCACACCTTTCCTGAGGATTAGTTAAACTGTTGCAAGTTCACAAATTTTGCAGGATACAAACTCTTCTTTGTTTCATTGGTCTATTCCTGGGGGAGGTTCACAGATTTTTCCTCCTGCACTTATGTATCAGAGGGTGAGGTGGCAATTATCTGGTTCCACCACAATTGTGTTAACATGAAATAAAAGCCTAGCTCTAAAAAAGAATTCCATATTATTTTTGGCATTGATTTTTCATGTGGAGATGTTCTGCCACAAACAAATGGACCTCTTCATTGATTATTAGTTTGGATTGTGATTTCAGCTAGATATGTTATTTGAAATATGAATTTCATCAAATCTAAAAGCAGTTATTTGAAAACCTTTTGACTGCCATAATATTGTTGGGGTTTTTTTAATGTTTTTAATATCTTCTGGAAGGGAAATCATTTATAGTAGAAAAAGAAAGAGAAAGAAAGGTAGGGAGGGAAGTGGGAAGAAGAATAAAAGAGAAAAAGGTCCCCCTGGAGTAGTTTTCATAGCCAAATTTGATGGTGGGTTTTTTAATATATTTTATATTTGATCCTTTCTCCGTATTAAGCTGTCAGATGCTATTTGTGAAACAGGAAACACTTCAGCTCCTAAGAGTCTGAAGGGATCGCTGTTTCGGAGATGTGTGGTAACTTAGATTGTGCGGTTACTTACATGTGCTCCTCGGGGTAGCATTTAGGGAACACCCTTTGCAGCATCCACTTTGTCAAACTTTAGGTATGTTCCATAAGGAATCCAAGATTAATGTAAATGGAGACATTCTGCAGTTCTCCTTCTATAGGCCAAATAGGTATGTTGAAGGGATTAGACTGGTGTTGCTATGTTTTACATAGATACCAAAAGAATTCTCTGTTTAATCCTGGAGATTGATGGCCCTGCTGTTTTCCTGAGGTAGTTACTTTTTAGGGCAAATACCAGTGCTCTAACGACTACAGCTTTAGCTGGAAGACCTACAAGAAAGTTTCACCCCTATAAGACTTTATTCTGTCCCATTTCAGGGTTGTGACTCAGAAATCTTTAGCGACAGTACTTTGCACTCCCGGAAATTGAGTCAACTAATTTCCCCCTACGCATAGCTTGCAGTGCTTGGCCTTGAGCACACAAAGTTTCCCTCACAGGAAAGCTTTTGGTTCCTGTTATGATTTCATTTTTCTTTAGTTCTCCTTTTCCAAAATGCCAGCACTCCAAATAATGAGTCTCCAAGGGGTAGATCACATAAAGGAATTATGTGTGGGATTCATTTAGTCAGTATAGTCAATGGCATAGAGGATCCAATTGGTCTAATGTTAAAATAAAAATATAAGAAAAAACATCAGAAAAAAAAGACACCAAAACATGTCTGCTTTTCTTCTTTCATTACAAATAGAGCTATGACATGAGAAGCTCAGCTGTACATACCTACAGCATAAAAACTTAAAGAAGGTGAGCAGAACCTCATACTTCCTAGGATCAGGGATGAATTTATCACCTAGGAATGGTGGCTGAATATATACCAGAGTTGTGTCTTTGTATTTATTGCTATTTAGATATATTACATTATTTTTCTAATAACTGGTCATTAAAAAAAAAATCAATGTGTTTACATACTGAAATCTTGTTCTGTGCGTAATTCTTAGCTAACCAAAAGGTAATAAATTCTTAGGTAATCATTCTCCTAGATGGCTTTTTTTTACGCTGTCCTATGACTATTAAGAAACTGGCCAACTCATCAAACTCATACATAAGGTATTCGCATCACACCCATGCATCATCTTCTTTACGCTGTCCCTTCCAGAAGTGATGCTTCTTCTAGACATTAAAAACTTCCGTGAATCTATTTGCGCCCTTATCATCTCCTGAAAACACACAAATCTCTTCAGAGCAGGGTTATCTTCATGGCATGAGTACGAGAACATAAGATGGGCCAGGGATAGACAGAAGCATTGGTATGTTAGTGGCCTCTATATTGTTTCATTCTTAGCGCACTACCTGGCATGGCTTGGCCTAGCACTCTTTTAGGTCATGCCTGGGCACGACTCAGGTGATAGCACAGTCCAGAGACAGTTTCCAATGGATGGTAGGGGTGAGCCTGAGCTTTTTCTGAGTGAAAGAGCAGCTGGCCATATGGACATGAACCATCTCTACCGCTTGCTCTTGCAGCCACAGAACGAGCCCTTGCCCATTTTGAATTGCTAGGGTAGATGTAAGCTTTGGACCTGATCGAACTCTCCGAAAGCTGTTCCCAATGGCTTTGGGTTGGACTGAGCACGATATGGTATTTCCACAAAGCTGAGAGACTAGGACGAGACGCTAAGAAGATCATGTTGAATGACAGGAAGAACTGGAACACATCAAGAACTTTGTTGTTGTTGTTGAGAAAAATTAGTGGTGGAAAGACAGTCTTCTATTTATTGTTCAGAGAAAGGTTTGTCTCTTGGTCTATAACCATAACAGAGCTGACCACATTTCCTTATATTTAATGTGAAGAGTAACACAAGAAGGCACAGCAACAACTGTTCTACCATTATTTTTGACAGCAGAGCACTCTGGCTTGCCATTGCCAGAAAAGTTCTGTAGATCCCACAAATCTCCAGATACAGCTCTTGTGACAGGTCTGCTCTCCTTATGATCTACCTTTCCAAAGCATCTTTCAAACAACCTTAACGCTGGCACTGGGATCATTAGATGTATGCAGTAATATCTTCCATTGAGAGAACAGAAATGGACATCAACAATACTTATTCATAGAATCATACAATGGTTTAGGTTGGAAGGGACCTTAAAGATCATCTAGTTCCAACCCCCCTGCCGTGGGCAGGGACACCTCCCACTAGACCAGATTGCTCAAAGCCCCATCCAACCTGGTCTTGAACCCCTCCAGGGATGGGGCAGCCACAACTTCTCTGGGCAACCTGTTCCAGTGCCCCACCACCCTCAGAGTGAAAAATTTCTTCCTGAGATCTAATCTAAATCTCCCCTCTTCCAGTTTGAAACCATCACCCCTGATCCTATCACTACACGCCCTTGTAAAAAGTCCCTCTCCACATTTCTGGTAGGTTCCTTTCAGATATTGGAAGGGGCTATAAGGTCTCCCCAGAGCCTTCTCTTCTCCAGGCTGAGCAATCCCAGCTCTCTCAGCCTGTCCTCATAGCAGAGGTGCTCTAATCCTCTGATCATCTTCGTGGCCTCCTCTGGACCCACTCAACTGCTAGTGTTTGTATTAACATCCATGCATCTTTAAAATCACCACAGAAACTACATTCTGTTATGAGCAGATATTTTACCACACCTAGGAAGCTGAAAAAGAAAATGAACTTTAGAACCCTTTATATGTTCCTAACCCTTTAGTATATACGGAGGCACTAGCAGTGTGCTTGTAAAGTCATGGACATCAGCTCTTTCTTATTGGGAGTCCAACTGTGAATAGTACAAAATTTAGTCACGTGGTTCCTATGTAATATGCAGTACATGTTCCTTGTAAAATACAAGCAAGAACTCAAAATCTAATGATAATGTCCCCTCGACAAAAGAGTATATATATATATATTTTTACATGTGAATGAAAGAGTTGCTTTAAATAAAGGAAGTGAAATCATTGATGATGCAACCATGCAAGAAGCTTAGCATCCTAAGGAGAAACAGTTTGTGATGGCATGAAAACCAGGTTTAGGTAAAGGAGTGCAGCCAGGCCTTGTTGTAATTCAATCATCTTTGAGAAATGCATAGCGTGGGATTCATCTTACAGAAGATGAATGTTAAAAGTCAATCAAAATCAGATGTCTGATCTGGCAGGGGTTTTATCTTATTTGATTTCAGGGCTTGATTCTTTTGCCCACACCTGCCATCCCTTCAGTGCCCATGTTTCATATCTGCCAGCCTCCGGTGAAAGGCATCTCAATTGGCACCGGTCACCTATTATCGGGCAACTCAGCTGAGCCTTGAAGTGTACAAAGTTATACAGGATCTTAGCCAGTATAGTCAATGGAGTCTAAAGAACCATTCAATGGACTAAATGAAGGTGCCATTTTAGATTATTGACCCCAATGGAAGCTTAAACATCCAATCCGCATCTAGACACCTATATGTTGATATCTAAATTTCTCAATGTCATCAACAAACTCCACCTCTCATGTCCCTTTGAAGTCACTTAAAAGAGACAGACTGGCTTAGGACTCAGTACTTCCCACCATAATATAATACATGTGAGTTTCTAACAGGAACTTTCAATGTCATTCCCATAACTGTAAAGGAAACCTAGCTAATTAGTCTAGACTTGCTGTTAACCACAGCGGGAACTCACTTTTCCAGCTTACACATCTGTATAGATGCCTACATTAGGTACCCACACCTGTGTGTGGAATTTCACTCCTGAAGTAAACATCTACATCTGAGCGACCATCCTGTCCTCCTCTTAGAGATGGTGGAGAGAGCCCTGAGGAACTGATTATCTTGTCCTCTGTAGACATCTAAGTTATGTCAGGCAAATTGCATTCAATGGTGTCTGTGACCGTGAAAATAACCGGGAATAATCAGTCCACATTTACACTTTTAATGTCTGAAATTAGATGAGACAAGTACTGCTGTAGGGGTGTTAGACGAGCCGGCTGCCTGAGCCCCCTCTACAGTCAGTAAAGAAATTGCCATAATCAAAAAGAAAAGTCTGGACAAAAGACGCCCTTCACTCTGTTAAACATAAAAGAAGCAGAGACCAGTATACACTAATAACTGAACTTCCATGCTGTTAAAAACAGGTTAGTCATGTTTACCTATCTTCTATTTTGTAGGCTCAACCTGCACCTAGGGGAAACATGGATCTTTTCTTGGTCCTTATAAGGAGAGCAAGCTTAGTCTTAAAACCACATTTTAGTGAATAAAAATCAGTGTTGTTTCACTCATCTTGAATAACAAATAGAAATGAATTTGAGTTGAAATGGCTAGAAAACAAATGAATAATGTAATGCATAAAATTATTTCTGAGGACGGGAACAGCTGGTTTGTCAACTCTTTAGAGACTATTAATAGGAATGAAGATTGCATTGTGTGTCACTGGGAAAAGTAAGTTCCCTAGGTTTGAAAAAATTACTTTCTTATTCAACAAATAAAATTCAATAGAGATAGAGCAGGGATCACTGACAAATTTATTTCTTTTTTTAAGCAGAAATACTGAAAAGTTTAAATGAGTTTATTTTTAAAAGACTCTAAATAGTATGTTTGTGGTAGATAAGTAC
Source organism: Burhinus bistriatus (assembly GCA_013397275.1). Classification (NCBI taxonomy): domain Eukaryota; kingdom Metazoa; phylum Chordata; class Aves; order Charadriiformes; family Burhinidae; genus Burhinus; species Burhinus bistriatus. Next base: position 198,023 of record VYXH01001437.1, on the reverse strand, counting down.
AGACAGGGTATGTTTTTCAAATTCAGAAAACATCTTAGATGCTTGGGTGAAATTAAGTTTACAGACGTGTAAGTTTACATGTGGGACAGAATCCACACGAGCCACTTGTCCGTGATCGCATGACAAAACGGGACTGCATCTCTGCCTGCCTTTCTGTGGTGGCCCTGGAGTCAGGCCAGGTATCAGTAACAGAATGTGGGTACATACGGAGTCAGAGCCCCAGGACACAGCAGACGTCAATTTTACCCAAGAAAAATACTAAGTAGGTAACACAGCTAGTGTATACAAAGAAAGTGAATTGGACAACCTATCCTCATGCAGCTCTAAGTACTTGTTTTCTGATATTTAGTGCCTTACCTCTTTGGTATCTCAAAACCAATCCATTCCTTTATTTTTTTTATCTTCCTGCTTTCACCCCACTCTCTCAAACATCGCACGGAGATCACCCTCAGAAAGAAAGCTTCCCTCCTTTTTACGTACCCTCCATTTTTTAAATACAGTGGAGTTTTGCTTTTAATTATAGTTGCAATGTCATGTTGTATCTATCCCCTGGATTATGAGCTTTCAGTAATTGCAGCCTTCTTCCCATACTTCCAGGGCTTTTTGTTTTGCCTCTTTAGTCAGATTTATCAAAAGAATGTTTAGAAATGTCAATAGATTCACCTTTGTTCTCTGGCTGATGGCTCATACTGCAATGTGGTGCTGGTGCACCGCACCTTAGTCATCTGAGGAGGTGCTTGTTTACACACACAGAGGAAACACAAGTTGCATTTCAGAAAGGTTTTTGTTATGGAAAAGCCTTATTCAGGTAGCATGAGGTATCAAAAAACATTCTTCAGCTTCTACAAAGGTTCTAAGCTGCTCAGGAAATGTCAAGTCGTTTTCATTAAATGGCATCAGTTGATTCAGGATATCCATGATGGGGATTAGGAAGAACCTCAGGTCTATTGCTTCATTGATTAAATTTCATATTATCACGATGGCTGGATTGCTGGTTGATACTAACAAGAGGACATTTTTATGAACATCAGAGTTATATTCTGAGCTCGGGTTGGTGGTGTAGAGCAGCAGGAAAAGAGAGCTGATCCTTAGATGAGTTATCCTATAATTGCTGAGGAAAAAAATATTGCTTAGTTATAGCCAGCTTATCAAGCAAGGAACTGGTTTATGATAAAAAGCCACAAAGTGCATCAGAGCATACAAGAGATTATGAGAAGTATGGTTACTTTCCGGTATTATTTCATTATTGAATCTTCTTTGGGTACATACAGAGAAATAACAAAGAGCAGAATGAATGAAGTTAATGAATAGAATCACAGAATGGTTTACGTTGGAAAGGACCTTAAAGATCATCCAGTCCCAACCCCCCTGCCATGGGCAAGGACACCTCCCACTAGACCTGTTTGCTCAAAGCCCCGTCCAACCTGGCCTTGAACACCTCCAGGGATGGGGCAGCCACAGCTTCTCTGGGCAACCTGGGCCAGTGTCTCACCATCCTCACAGTGAATATGAGAAAGAGAAATTAGGTTTTAGCCTAAATAAGGTTTCAGCCCACAAAAGGATCTGTTTAAAGTAATGAAGGGATATAAATAGACTAAGGAACTCAGAAGCTTTAATGTAGGTGAGGTTTATAACATTAACTACAGCGAGATGTTACAAAACCCAACAAGAACAGGATTTGGTTTCTTTATTAGCATGGACAAAAACTCTTACAAGAGGAGTTTCCACCTAATTAATTTAAAGTTTGAGGATTGGAATGTGGCCTGGCTTTTAAATCAGCTGGAGATCAGATAGGAAAAACAGATGGAGGAGAGAAAATATATAAGGAAGGAAGTACTGACAGACCATGTCTGCTCGAAGAAGCAATGCCTTCTCCTAAGGACCGCTTATGAACACCCACATCAGGAAACTACCAAAAAACTACCAAAAAAAATGGTTCTCACTTGATTTTGCTCCAAAGTGGGAGATGGGTTATGATGGCCTAAAAGACTTCAATGAAGTGTCCTGAGAGGTCTTAAATAATGGAATCCAGCTGAAATATTGTGGACTGGAATGTCATGTTGATATTAATTGAATTGCATCTTTGTGTTTACAGTGTGACTCTTGAAAGCCATTTTTTTTTTGAAACACAGCAACCAAATCCCTGAGCAACACGACCCTGACTTTGAAATTTGACCTATTTTGAGGGGAAAAGATGGCTGGGACCAGATCTCCATAGGTCCCTTCTGATCTAAATTATTCTGTTATTCTCTGATCTCGTATACCCAAGTTGGCTGAATACCGTTCAGCCGGGATTATAATCTGTTCCTATCCTGACGGAATTTGATAGACCTCTACTTTGCATATTCCTTTTCATTAGAATTAGGAAGTGCTTGATCCCATGTGGTGCCTGCCTTGTAGTGGGATCCTAAAAATTATTCCAGTGTGATGAGAACCACCTTATTGACTACTGAGAGTAGGCCATAGCTTTAACTATCCTTTATAGATGGGGAAAACCAGTCAAAATCAGACTTCAAATGATTTTTTTAGGTTTTAATCTCTTCATTTTGTAACAGACTTGATTTTTGGAGTAGCATTTGAGGCTTATCTGCGTACGTAAGTGATTAGATGTCATTATGCACTAAGGAAAAACAAACATACAGAAAAGAGGAGGTAAATGAGAATAAGGTTACAAACCTTTTGCCACAAATCTATGCCTTCATCCCCCTCTTTACTCTGGACAGGTTGTAGAACTGTCTCTCTAACATGAGCCTGGAGACACTATTTGATTTTAGACCCAATTTTCTTCGATTTGCAAGACTAAGGTGGGGGTCCATCCTGATACCAAACACACACCTTTCAGCATTTTAATACAGCTGTCCACACACATACAAGTTGTCTAGATTCCCATTACAACAGAGTGATTTGGTCAGGAATATCGGGGTACAAAGAGAGAAATTAATAGATACCAGTGACATGACTCAGTTTCTTAAACATGAATAAAGAATGCCACTCAAAGTGCCCTTGTATATCTGAAATATCCAGGTGGAGCTGGCGAACATGATACAGGACTTACAGGAGATCTGTACATTTATGTGGAAAGCTGCAAAAATATATATTTCCTCAAAAGGCATTAGATGCCTATTTTGGGGTAACTTAGGTGAGCCCTGGATCTCCTCTGGCTATATAGAACTCTTGTGTTTAACACCATTGGGAAATAATGGATGATAAACAGGATATGAAACAGCCCTTAAATTTTATCAACAAAAATGCTTTTGTCTTGTCCACAATTCCTGCTCTCCCAAGCCCTGAAAATAGCTTGGTGCAATATTTACTGTGACAAACCCCAGAACTGGTGCCTAGGTCCTATCAACCCTGACATTTAAAAAAATTGCTATAATTTTTCTTGGCTTTTTTTTTCCCTCCCAAACATCCAAGTCATAGGCAAAAGAGGGCTTTAGCTTTTACCTATTGCACCAAGAAATAAAGCTACATTCAAGGCATCTTTGTAACACAAGGGCCAGAAAAACCTTACGCAGCTCGTGGGGGAAATCCTCTGTCACTGCTCAAAATTTTCCATCCAAGAGGAGGGGGATGCCAAAACCCAGAAACTCCATCTTTGAGTGTCCCCAGGGAACACCACACTGCCAAATCCACTGAAAACCCAGATCCTTTGAAAACGTGCAGCCGCTGGCGACAAGCACAGGCCCATTAGCAGAAAGAGGGGGGAATCCAGCATCTCTTCTTGCACAGAGAACATCTGCTCCCAAATACACCCTAGTTGGTGCTCCAGCTCCCTGCAGTTTTGCAGGTGGGCGACCAGAGGACTGGTTCATAGAAGTGGGTCCAAAATCCCAGGAGGATGCTGGAGAAATTGTATCCAGTTCAGGACTCCCCAGTTCAAGAAAGACAGGGAACTACTGGAGAGAGTCCAGTGGAGGGCTACTGAGATGATGAAGGGAACGGAGCACTTCTCTTATGAGGAAAGGCTGAGAGACCTAGGTCTGTATAGCCTGGAGAAGAGCAGACTGAGAGGGGATCTCATCAATGCTTATCAATATCTAAAGGGTGGGTGTCAAGAGGATGGGACCAGACTCTTTGCAGTGGTGCCCAGTGACAGGACAAGGGGCAACGGGCACAAACTGGAACACAGGAAATTCCATCTCAACAAGAGGAAAAACTTCTTAACTCTGAGGGTGCCAGAGCGCTGGAACAGGCTGCCCAGAGAGGTGGTGGAGTCTTCTTCTCTGGAGATATTCAAAACCCACCTGGATGCATTCCTGTCCAGCCTGCTCTGGGTGACCCTGCTTTGGCAGGGGGGTTGGACTAGGTGATCTCCGAAGGTCCCTTCCAACCTCTACCATTCTGTGATTCTGCAATCTCCTTCTCTCCGCTTCAAGCCTGGTCCTGCGGGATGCGAAGGTGCCGGGCTCCCCTAGGAAGGTCCCGGGTGGCCGGGGAGGGAGGTGCAAGGATCTCCGGGGCGGGTCTTGGGCAGGTAGGGGCGGGCTGAGCCTCGGCTTTTGGCAGCTTCACAACAGGCAGAGGGAGCAGGGAGGATCCGGTGGCTGCTGCGGAGGATGCTAAGTTGGTGCTGGCTGCTGCTCCCGCTGGTGAGTGCCCGGCGGTGGTCCCTCTGGGGTGGGGGCGGGGAGGGGAGGTAAGGGGAAGGAAGGTGGGGCACCCCACATCTGGCTCCTGACATCCTTGGTCACAGCTGGATGGTTCTGCAGCTGCCCCGCAAGATCCCGGGAGGGCGGGGGCTGGGGAGGGGGGATGTCTGCAGAGGCAGGGTAACTTTTCTGGGAACAGGGAGCAGGTAGAAAGAAAGAAAAATAAGGAAAAGATTTAAAGAAGGGGATTTAGGGGGGTTTAGGAGGGGAGGAAAGAAAAAAAAAATATTTCTGAGTTAGAGGTTTGACCCAGCTTTTTTCTTTAAAATTTTCCAGCCTTAAGGTGCTATTAACAAATGTCTTTTCATTTCCATTCATTAGAATTGCAGTTTCCAAAGGACAGAAAAACATCCCTAAATCAGAATAGCTGTAGCGTGGCTTTAGAGAGACAGAAAGGAACAGCTTGCTGTCCCAGTTGTCCTGAGAAAGGCAACTTTGCTGAAGAAGGAGGATAACTGGAAAGGAATAGTTCTCCTGATGGATGTGGGACATTTACCTCTGAGAGGGCACTGGTGTTTTTACTGCTGAAGGCATCTGCTTGTAATATCACCAAGCAGGAGCATGAACCGTCTTACGTCTGCTTTGTACTGGAGGCAGCAGGTGAGATTGTAGCATCAGACGTCAGGGAAGATGTACGAGCACGGAGACACGACTCAAGCGTGTATATCCCTCCCTAAGCCCCACGCCCTGCTGCGGGCATTGCCTGGGCTGGATAGCAAAAACTAGTGTTAAGCACAAGTACAGTCATATATCCTCTTTCTCCTCAATCTTCAGCCTCAAAGAAGCGTTTGGAAACCTTCCTGTGGGTGTGATTCCCAGGGACTCATTAATTATAACTTTAGCCATTCCACAGTTAAATGGTTAGTGTAGGCTGGGGTTCAGGATCCCACTGCAGTCAAGGGGGAGACAGTCACCTTCCCAGGGGCCATCGCATCTTGTCCTGAGAAAGACAGACGGGGCGAGCGTTCCTCTAGGGCCTGTTTTCTTCCAGTGATAATAGTGGGAGCTTAGATGGTCACAGACTGCTCTTGACCCTCCAGTTTTAAAAGGTGAAAGACGGGATGTAAATTTTCACACCTGCGCCTCACATCTTCTGGAACTGCTATTTTCCTCTGTATTTACACAACTTTATGTACAAGTGATAAGATATAGGTCCTTGCCATGTAAACTTTGTCACATACCGTTATTATCGTGTGTAACACCCTTCTTTCAGGGAAAACGAGTCAGCCTAAAGTGTTACACTGCTACAGGCAGAGTGACTTTGGCATCTGGATGAGCTTTTTTACACATAATAGAGGCACAACGTCCTCTCGCAGCTGTCGGCAGAGTGGACCTGTCCTGAAGTGGTGTATCACGCACCTCCATGGGCTGCCACGCATTGTTTTAACGTTCTAGCATACCGCAGCAGACTGTGCCCATAATAAAAGAAATTCTACAAACTGCATGCTCTCCGTAGCTTTTGGCCTCCAACTACTGCTCATATATGAACTCCAACTACATGTCTGATAAGAGTCAGTGCTCTAAATGTCAGTGGTTTTCCTGTCTCAAACTGGGTCTCGTGGGAAGCTTTGCACCCGAAGTCAGACAGTCAGGGAAGACCAGAGACCCATAGGATGTATTGAGTAAACAGTTTTTTCATATTTCAAAGGATTATGTCAGAGCAGAGAAATAATTCTAGTGTGGATTCTGCAAATGATTCATTATTCGGATATGAAAATAAACCAGAAGGGTAATCCTGAAAACTTCCTCTGTGAAACTGGGTACTTTTCCCTCCTACCAGCTCCACAGGGAGCTGTATGTTGCAGGATATACTTTGTGCCTTGCAGAATAGAGTCCTTGACATTAAAAATTACCATTTGCTTGTAAGTGACAAGGAACAGAGAGCAGTGGGTGCTGAAATGCATAAAAATGACTTTTCCTGTCTTAAAGAGCTCAGTGTCTCAGGAAACAGAAGATGGGGAACAGAAAAGACTCCGCATTCACTGTCCTTCCTGCTGAGCTAAACTGCTTTCTTCTTCAAACATATAAAAGCTTTTCACATTTCTGGGGAAAGGGTTCAGTCTGATCTAACGAATGGAATGAAAATGGAAACACAGAAGGGTTATGGTTGAGCTATACATTTGCTTTAACACAGCGTTTCTCGTGGTAAGAGGCATATGGACCCAAATCCGTGGCAGGATGCTGAGCTCCCAAGAAAGGAGCCGGGTGCCTAAATTTCTGATATAGCTGCTATCGGCTAATTTGTGTTGGAGGGACATACATGCTTCTTCTAGGGATCTGGTCCCTGCAGACCTTAAATTCCTCTCCATAGGGAACTGGAGGAGTGGAAGAATCAGTCTGTTTAGGCGTTTCGTTAGCCTGGAGGGAGTTAATGGAGGGAGACAGGCTCCTGTACAGTGAGTCACTCTGTCCTCAAATAGGTGTCTGAGAGAGGTAGGAGGAATCCTTCCCTGGAATTGCTTGTCTGCCTCCATTGATCATTAAGGGAGGCTTGATGGGGGAGTTTCGATTAATCATCTAAAATTGCCTATCTAAAATTGGGAATCTTGTCTAAAGCTACTCATTTAGCCTTCTTCAATACATAGAATCATAGAATTGTCTGGGTTAGAAGGGACCTTTAGGATCATCAGGTCCAACCAACCTGGTTCCCTGTTACGGGGAAGAGGTGGAAACACTCCAAGAACAATGGATATGGCTTCAGTTGAGTGAACTTGCTGATGGACTTTGACATCTAGGCTTCAGTTCTTTGGGATTAGGTGACATGAACCCCACCTTTAGGCAAACATGCTACTCATGCAGAAAAGGAGAAATTTCTCTTTAATTTGCAATAGCAGAAAATGAGAATCCTCAGTTATTAGTGTTCTGTTATTCTTTAAGTGTTTGTGGTAATTAAATGCTCTACCAAATTTAGCGTAGACCTAATAAATTCATTTTTGTTTTCCTCAAGATAGTACTAATTATTTAGGGTTTAGAAACAAAATACATTAATATGGCTGTATTGTCACATACAGAATGCCCATGAGCAAACACATATATTGATATACAAGCATACGTATGTATAGCAAGTACTGTTCTGTATAAGGCTAGGCAGTTAAATACAGTCAGATAAATACAATCCGATACACAGAGGAGCATTCAAGCATTACTCCAATGTCTTAAAACCGATCTTGAAAAGATATTCCTCTAAATGACTGTAAGGCAATCAGTGTCTCAGCTTCTCTTGTTCCACAGGTAATCGAGTTAGAGAGAGAAAACAAACACTGAAAATGTCCTCTAGGTAGTCATTTTCAGTGAAAAAGACTCCCGAAATAATCCATTTAACTGGCTGAAGAGACAGATTGGAAATAGGTCTTTACCTTTGGGGTTGAAAGCTTCTGGGACCAAGACTGTGTCAGAGCTTGCAAGTTGAAGGTGGGACTTCCTATGATAACTAAATACGTTGCTGGTGACTGGAGTCATGTCCCTGCTGTGGTGACCTCGTGCTTTACAGTCAGTCAAAATCAAGAGTGGTAAACATGTCTTGGATGTGGTAGAAACAAAGTGGATGCTCATCTATATTTCCAAGCTCATTTGAGCGGTGGACTTTTTTGCTGCATAAGAAATCTTTGGTTATTTTTTATAGTTTATTCCAGTTTTCTGACAGAATATAACACTACATATATTACATTATAAATATCCTAGAATTACTTATAGGGCGCGGTGGATAGAAAATCCTTGCTGCGGTGATTGTGAGTGTAGCTGTACTGAAATGGACAAGAGTTTATAGAGCTCGAGGTTGGTCCCAGCTCCCTTCAAAGCACATGTGAAAATTGGCCCTGACTTCAGTGACCTCTCAAAGATTTCTAATTAGCACTTGGCTTTTTGAGAAAGGAGTTAAGCAGATGGAAGGAGACAGGCCTTATGGAAGATTTTGCTGAGATATATTCAACAGACTGAGAAGTTTATGAAAAAGGTTGAGGTTTTCTTTGTCTTCTTCAGTTACTCAACCTGTGTCCAACATTTTTTACGAGCATCCTTCCATCCTATGAGCCTTTCCTGTTCATCAAAATTCCAGTTGAAAAAAATGTATGTATTTGAGAGCGTATCCAGGTTCTCCGCACTGTGTCTTTAGTATCACTGGCCAAATTTCAGGACTGACTGAACACTTCATTCCACAGTTAAAAATGGGCAGGGGATGCAGGAGTTTTGAATGTCTTTGCTGTACCTTTCTGTGTCCTAAAATAACAGGTGAGTTTTAATTCTCCAAGCTGGGAGTCAGTGTGTGACGTGAATGGCAGACAACTCCGGTTTTGTATAAGAGAGACCTAAAATATTCAGGCATCAGAGTCATATCAGAAAAACTGAACAGGGGAAGCGCAGGCAGGGAGAACAGGGAGTACAGAGGTGATTTCAGAGCAGATCTGAGATGAGATCTGAGACACAAATGCAAGCTGTAGAGACAGAGGCAAAAGGACAGTAATGAATATCCTTAGTAAATGATTTATGCACTTGATGCAAAACCTATTTGTGAAGTTTTAGGATCGCACAGCATTGGAAACTAAACCAGATCACTGGAAAGACCCTTCAAGTTCTTGAAACCTTCCCATCTTGCCAATGAATTCAGCCACTTCTTTGATTTTTGATTAATTTTCAAAAAAGACAAAGTGTTACCAATTTACTTCTGGCTCTTTGATCCCATTGAATTGCTTTTTTCAAAAGTGACTAATATACTTGATGCCCAGCTTTGAAGCACTTCCCTTGTTTTCAGAGAGCATAGAAAAAGTCCCTACTTTTCCCCAAGTGTGCTAATGGACTTCTTAATGAGCGAATATGTGTCTTTTCTGTGACATCTAAATTACAGTTTTTCTACCACCACAACAGCCTAGGGCACCATCTTTGGATGGGCTCGCAGGAAAGATTGCTTTTAACTAAGTTGTGCTAAGTATGGCATGAAGATGTTGCTAGAAAAAGCTCTTCCCAGTGCTTGCTAAGTCTGATGTTGTCCAACATGCGTAAAACAAAGACCAAAGTGTCGTTGGCTTGACTTTTCTGTTCAGATTTAGGCAAATAAATAAACTATCATGTAACAGAAGAAACACAAACCAATATTATACTTACTTTCTTTGAGTATACCACTTGAGGTTTCAATGCAATAACCTTACAGATGTTAAGATAAGGAAATCTAAATTAAGTGCAAACCCAAAATTTGGCTCTCTGAACTGTCTCAGGTTTTTAGCATGCCATAGAATCACAGAATCACAGAACCACCGGAGTTGAAAGGGACCTCTGGAGAAGATCTAGTGCAACCCCCCTGCCAGAGCAGGGTCACCTACAGCAGGTTGCACAGGATGGCGTCCAGGCGGGTTTGGAATGTCTCCAGAGTTGGAGACTCCATCACCTCTCTGGGCAGCCTGTTCCAGTGCTCTGCCACCACCAAAGAAAAGAAGTTCCTCCTCATGTCTAGATGGAACTTCCTATGTTCAAGTTTGTGCCCATTACCTCTTGTCCTATCAATGCGCACCGCTGAAAAAAGACTGGTCCCATCCTCCTGGCACCCTCCCTTTGAGTGTTTATAAGCATTGATGAGATCCCCTCTGAGTCTTCTCTTCTCCAGACTAAAGAAACCCAAGTCCCTCAGCCTTTCCTCATCAGAAAGATGTTCCAGTCCCCTAATCACCTTTGTAGCCCTAGGTAACAAAGGTAAAAAATGGGTAACTTTTTAATGTTTATTATGTGATTGTTTTGTTCCAGGCAAGATTGTTTCAGTGGTTAGGACTTAGAGTTAAAATGTTCCTGTGAATTTTGGCTGGTCACTAATGTTCAATACAGCAAAAAGATCTTCGTGTTACGATGCTCAGCAATGCAGAGCGCTATTCCTTGAGCGTTGCCTACAACACTGCAAGAAACCTATAAGTTTTCTGTATAAGCCTTGGGGTGAAGACACCCCATTGTGATTTTCGGTAAGGTTCATGCCAGGTTACTGCCCAGCTACTAGGAAATGTTGATCCAAGAAGCAGCATTTTAAATTGGCCTCTTACCCTTATTACTGTGGCAGGGAAGACTCTGCCAGATTGGACATCCCTGCCTCAGAAAACTCTGCTTTGGTTTTGGTTCCTAAATTATCCTTTTCCAAGGTGAACAGGAGTTACTCTTTTCCTGCAAGGGCTCGGTCATTACAGCAGATGCCTCCCAAATTGCAATATTATGTCCCCGCAACAAATGCAGAGCCCCTGTTTTCTAGAAAGCCTTGTCACCGAACCATTGTGGACAGATTAGAGCAACAACATGCACTTTTCTCTCAAGGCATTGTGAGATTAATAGCAAAAAATAAGTAAGCCATAGCCAAAAAATCACAAGTAATGTTCTGCCCAGAAGGCTTTTCTTTAACTGTAAAATGGTTTACTGTCTTTCTTTTTCTTAAAGCCTGAGGAAAACCAACAAATTGAAGCATCATCACTATTCTGAATGTCTTGTATATGTGTCTTTTTTTTGTTGTTGTTGTTGTGACAGTGAGATTACTTCCAGTAAGGCTACATGACTGTAAGTTAACAACACCAGTCTTGTTTTTCCTTCTTACAGGACACTCTGTAGGTTACACCTGCAATTGCACTTGATGTTGATTTTCAGACACTGAAGTGTCAGTAATATTTAGCTGATGTACTGGCCTATAACAAAACCTCTGGGCTCTGGTGACTATAGCCACCCTCACCCCAAACCCGGTAACCCAGAAGCAAACAAAATGCGAACATGATAATTAATTGCCTACCTATCAGTGGTAGCGGGATTGGCTCCAGCCTCACCATTGCTGAGTATCACCAGCAGCTGGTCAGGATTTCTAGAAGAAATCACAACATCATGTTTTCTGGTGATTCATCACTGTTTTCAGAGGTAGGAACCTGGACTGTGTGGAGTCGGGATCCGATCTGTTAGAGCAATTCCTCTGTTGTGTGTAAAACCAACGCAGTGCAGCTTCCCTGGGGATAGGGTATGGGCTTCCCCAGCTCCTGTAAATGAATTGCACTCCACCGATTTCAGTACAACTCTGCTGAATTACGGTGAGTGAGGGGATGGTTCAGCAGATGTAGATTTACCAAAGGAGAGAAAAAAAGGAGATGCAGCCTCATTTGAGCAGCAGGCAGCCCGGTACACGTGTTTAATGTTTGATGTACCATTTGGGAGAACTCAGCTGCTTAGTCCCTTCTTTAAATTCCGCTTGCATCAGCTGCATGTGTTGTTTAAGTTGACTTGTGGAGAAAGATAACCCTTTCTTCTCTGAAACATTTCATAACTAATTATGTATCTGTTTCCACCACTCCTAACACCTCTGGCATGAGGTGGCAGTTAGGTTAACCCATCTCTCCCAAGTGCTTGTTTCTCAAAGATGTTTAGAATCACCTTTCACAGTTAGATTTCACTTTGGGTCATGACTGGACATTGCTTTCAAGCCTTTTACCAGAGGACTCAGTATAGATGGTAAGTTGTATAACGTCACGTCAAGTTGTCAAGACTTTTAAACATCAAGCCTAAGAATATTCCAAATACAAAGTTTCTCAGCAGTAACAGAGTTCAGAAATTCCAGAGAGCAGAGATATTACTTCTTTCCTGTACAGCTGAATCAATCTTTATAAACTGAAATAGTGAGAGATTTATGCAGCAATCATTTTTGTTATTACTACTTAAATCATTCGTTTGTTATGTAGGCCGAATGCAAAATGAAATGTATGTTAAAATATAGAATGATGAGCAGGGATCCTATTAATAACTGAAAAATTTCATTTCAGAATTGTGTTACTACAATTGAACAGCAAGACGTACTATTTTAAGAGTCACTCCTACTGATTTATATAATATTTTTCGAATTACCCACTGGAGGAATACAATGCATGAAAAAAGCGATGTCTTAATTTTCATTTCAAACAGTGTCCTTAATCTTCTTTCTGTTCTAAATGTTCGGATGTATGAACCATCTCTAGGGCCTCATAATTAAAAGCAGTTTGTCTATCCTACTTCAAAACCCAAATGTAGGCAGAATTTTTAAAGGTTTTTAAAGATAAAGTTGTGTTCTTTTTTTTTTTCGCCTAGGCAGATATTATTGCTAAGATGTGATAGTCTACCTAACTTCCAGTGAAGTTTCTGTGGAGGCTAAAAGAAGTCCTGGTTGCACTGCTCACTGAAAACATTCTGAGGGCCAATAAATCAACTTCCTGAGACTGAAAAGGCAATATAGCAATGGTGTTTTCATCTGTACTCTGTTTTCAAAGTCATTAGAGGTTTAGAATGGCCTACAGTCTTCCTCGGAAATGTCTCAGAAAGCCTTCAATCCATCATTTCAATTAAAATCACTATTCCCTGAGCCCCTGGCTTTGCCTTGAATAACATAGCTTACAAAGGAGCAAACCCTCTGCTCTATTCCATGTAAGACTCCCTATGTCTTGGAGATCCTGATATCCCAAAGGAGCCTTTGGTGCAGTATTCACTTGTTTGACTACAGTTCAGTTGTTTTATAGACTCTGTTGACTCTCTTGACTCTGGGTTTAATTCAGTTACCTAAAGATGGGTGTGTAGAAATATTTGCGGCATCAAATAATGCATTTGAGACTTCTACATGGGACTGGCAAAATTAACACAGAATCTACACAAGAGGGCTGAGATACCCTGTAGCATCCCAACCAGCACTAAACATTCCTGGGTGGGTGAGATATCCTTTAAATTTCCACGGACTGCAAAAGAAGTTCAGATAACAAGATCACATGTAGACACTGACATTGTAGATTCTTTCTCAGACTTTAATTGTCTTTCCAGAGGCAATCATTTTGGGACCTTCTAGGGTATTAGGAACATCTTCACAATCACAGCAGATACGATGCAGGACTACAGGGGGCATGAAACTTTCTGAAGTGGGAGATAGAGGCCAGGCTAATATATTACAGTGCCTAAATGGCACTAAGTATCTGCACTTAAGACGCTCCTATTTAACAACTGATGTCTAGAAATCCATTTACTTGTTTAAATGCAGGTATCTTAACCTGTGAGATAAATATCACTAATTAAGCTCCCCAAACAGGTCATTAATTTTTTCTCATTTCTTCATCTGGTAAAATGGAAACAGTGCTTCTGTCTGAGAAACGTTTAGCATCCTCAGATAACATGTTGATAAAGTTTTGTAATCCTTCAGATTAAACTATGGCCAAGATTACCATTTTTCTATTTTCTCTAAATTCTTGGACTTCAGTATTTCTTATTTAAGCCCCAATGGACGTAAAACTTCTGCTCCTATTTATTGCTTCTATTTTTATAATTACACCAACCACATTCAGAAGAGAAGATCTTACGCTATACGCTTTCAGTAGAGTGATTTGGCACTATAACGTCAAGGTTTCAAAGAAGACCAGGAGCCCATTCTGAAAGTATCAGCATCAAAGCAGAGTAGGCAGGAGTAACTACTCCTGAAGAGTAATTAAGACTTTATTGTCACACGTAGAGCTAATTCCTCCAAGTAAGAAAACCTGATTCCTGGGAGCTCCCAAGAACCAAAGTAGGAAGGGTCACAAAGATGATCAGAGGACTTGAGCACCTCTCTTATGAAGACAGCCTGAGAGAGTTGGGATTGTTCAGCCTGGAGAAGAAGACTCCGTGGAGACCTTAGAGCCCCTTCCAGTACCTAAAAGGGGCCTACAGGAAAGCTGGGGAGGGACTCTTGATCAGCAAGTGTAGTGATAGGACGAGGGGTAACGGTTTTAAACTGGAAGAGAGGCGATTTAGATTAGATCTCAGGAAGAAATTCTTTACTGTGAGGGTGGTGAGACACTGGCCCAGGTTGCCCAGAGAAGCTGTGGCTGCCCCATCCCTGGAGATGTTCAAGGTCAGGTTGGATGGGGCTTTGAGCAACCTGGTCTAGTGGAAGGTGTCCCTGCCCACAGCAGGGGGTTGGGACTAGATGTCCTTAAGGTCCCTTCCAACCTACACCATTCTGTGGTTCTATGAATATTTTGCCAATACGTAGTTCTGAACACCCAAAATAATTAACTAAAAAAAAAAACAAAAACCCAAACCAAATGTATATTTAAATAAATTTATTTATTTTTATTTGTTTTATGGGGAAGAAATATGTATATGGTCAGACTGCATGTATGTTTGGGCGACTCAGTGTGAATATCCCCAGAGCTGATGGATTCATCTAATTTTGGCCAGTTGACAAAGAGGTAGAGATCCAAAGACTGTGAAATCCATTTAAGTTTTGTGAAAAACAGAGGTGTAAAGAAGAGGTGGTGTAAATGTTCAGATTGGAGAAGTGTTACATGAACTTGACTACTATGATACACTAAAGAGTTCATACAAGCATGCATATCCAGACACGTATACAAATTGATAAATGTAGGAGATCACAGTCTCCTTCTGCCATTTAAATGTCATATTTGCAGAAACATCTTCAGTTGGAGTTTTCACATTCTTAGACCTCAAAGCGTCAGCCAGTAGGTACCAGCTGGAAAGAAACCTGACTCTTCTCGTTCTGATAATCACAGAACTTCTTGGTTTGTTTTGTCCTTCTGTCACTGAGGTTGTGGGAATCCATCCAGAATGCAAGATATTCCAGCAGGTGGTCAAAGAGGAGGCTCTGTGCTTAGAGAAGAATGAATCTGTTTCACCTGATCTCAAAGGTAACAGTCCTGATTGTCAACCTCTGATATGAATATCTCTTGTATATCACTTCAGGGGCACAATGCCAAGATAGCGTTTGTTCTCCTGAGTCAAGATTTGTTTCCTAATTTATTTGGTTTCTTAATAGTTTGAAGCACCTATAGGCTGGGACTTCACCTCATCTCATTTTAGACATCTTTAAAAGCTCAATGACTAAGTCAGAACTTGTCTTCTTAGATTCTCTTAAAGTAAATGGAGGAAGACGAGTGTCCCCAGAACACGTATCATTGCCTGTGTTTTAGATGTTTACTTTGAAATGGGATGAATCATTCTCTGGAGTAATATTTCTCTTTACTAACTACAGAATGAGACCAAGATCGTTATGTCAGACCCTGACAAGTTTAGATGTTCAGATAGGGCAGGAAAACCCTGCTTGGAATGTCTTACATTCCTGAAGTATTTGATGTGTTCTTTACTTATATTCAAAAGTCCAAAGAAGCTTCCACAGAAGACACTGAAACGCATGCTAAAATTATATCGTGTTGGGAATCATTCCAATCTGGTGAAAATGTTCTTTGTGAAAAAAATGAAAGAAAAAAAATGTAATCCCAACTTCTCAAAAATATTGTATTTCTACATTTTTGAAGGGTCTTTGTTTGAAAAGATTTATTCTGGTGGTGTTTTGAGATCTATTACATGCTCAAATATAAATTTTGAAAATTAAAATGAACATTTCAGAGAGCCTCTAAAAAATTTTTAAAATGCTGTATAGGATGTTCTCTTTGCTGGGGTCTTGGGATTGTGGAGACGTATTTTGAATTGATTCAAAGTGAAATTTCAAAATGTTCAAACTCTTCCAAAAGTTCAGTTATACTTTTTCTGGCCAACTTCACTTAGAAAAGTATGAATCCACCTCAGTGAGATTTTTAAGTTACATGAATTATGAGATGCTCATTTTCTACAGAGGAGTTATGAGACAAAGATGCCTCATGCACTTAATATGAATAGAAGTATTGCAACCACCTGGAAGTCTGCCTTTAGCAGCCTATCAAAATTTACAGACTAATCCCCAGAATATTTCCTTTATCTATGTATTTATTTTTCTGCACTCTAATGTCTGATATCCTTCTTGTACTTTCTTAACTCTATTTTAGTAGTAGTTCCCTCCCTCTTTAATCAAGTCCAGAATACCTCTTGGACACATTTTGCACTTGGAACATCCAGTAACCCACTCAAAAATGTTCTGGCAAAAATCAGGTGTTTTTGATAATGATTTATTACATGCATTAAATTATGACATTCCAAGTATTTTTGTCTTTAACAGAAAAATAATTACATGACTTTGGAATCCTCTTTGTAGCAAAAGCTACTCCAAGAAATAAAAATCCCCCAAAGTTCTGTTAAACTATTTACAAATCTTGTCAACTATGATCTTCTCAAAAATCTCCTTTCCACCTTTTATTCTTTCGAGATGAAAAGACTTTAATGAAAGTCTGTTGTGGTATTACAGCCTTTCTCAATATATTTTAAAGTGAAACATTAGCTCTGGAAAAACATTTTATCCCTAATATTTTACCTGAGGTGATTTAAAACTAGATTAATATTGGTAAAAGTCCCTAGTTTGCATTTTGGTTTTCAGGAACTGAACGAGACAAACTGAAGGATCACAATTTGTAGAAAGTTACTTCTCAGTAGTTACACATAATCTGTGCTGGAATTAGTCTGTGTTGCAGACTTTTTAAAGTAAAGTAGTTCCACATTCTCCTTGTTGTTCAGAGCAGTGTCTAATGAGTGTCGTCAGTAGAGTCCAGGGAGCAACTCCTCTCATCTTGAACTAGATGTGTGAAATAAGTCAACTGAATCAAACTTTAAAAATGCTTATTTTTCTCCATTGCCTAAAAAACCCAGAACCCTGGGTTACTGAAAAAGACTTAAATGTCTATGATGTCAACATTACTTGAGACAATTCCTACTGCAGTTGTCTTTATGGAGTCTCAGGTGACTTGGACAATCACTAGTCTCTTGAAAACCTCGGTGGCTAAAATGCTTTTTCTGCCTCTGCGCCTAGATGTTTCTTTGCTATAAACTGTAGAAGTCACTAGAAATGAAACCAGACCTACGACTTAAAACATACAGATGCCACTCCTACATAAAGTCACCTGATTCTTGTTTTTAACCCCATATTGCCAAATACGGTAGATTTTTAGACCGAGCTCCTTGAAGGTACTATAGCCCCTCTAAAAGGGACCCTTTAAGTCCCTGCATCTGAGTGTGTGGGCCACTCTATGTCTAAGTGGGACTCTTATTAGCTGACTTTATTAATTTGAAAACTAGCAGCCTAGTTTAGGCTGTAATCATCAGAGATACCTAGGTATTTGCAGCGGGTGATTCATCCTGTCCTCAGAAAGGAGCCACCAATATATGGGATGAATCATGCGTTGGAAGTCCCTGTCTCTTTCTACTGATTACAGAGGGAACATAGCTAAGATGAGCTAATATATTTTAGACAATTACAATTAGAGGTAATGAATTGGGGCTTCTATTTTCCCATCTGGCAAATGGGGGATACCAGGAATTTCATTCTCCCAAGGGTGGTGTGAGGACGATGCTGTGGGAGGTTCTCAGGACTATCCTTTTGGAAGCCAAAGAGTAACTTTGCTCAGCTACAGGCAAGTAATATTGCTTCCACATTTCAGCTCTTGGCAATTTTAGAGTTGCCTTGTCATTCGTCACAGAGGAAACAGAAAAGAATCAGTGAAAGAAAATACCTCCCAAATGAAACTCATGCGCTGCTTTATATCCACCTTATGACCGTATAGAGATGAGTTTTGGTATATCCACCTTACGACCGTCTCGAGATGAGTTTTGGTTACAGTACGGTGCTTTTTTTATTCTTCAGGCACTTTTACATGCTGATAATTTCTCTGTGCTGCACCCACACCTACTTGCCAACAGACACTGTGTGACCACAGCTAGAGTTTCAATGTGATGCATCTGTGACGAAGCTGTGATGAAGTCTAACTTCTGAAAACCCTTTTTATTGCACTCATAGCTAGTAACATGCTCTGCATCACCAGCTAGCAATCTCATGAATGCCAACCAGTCAGACCTACTCCTGATGATGTTTATTTTATATGATGCTGGGAGATGTTCTTCTAGTTTGGGATGAATCTAATCTCTGTTGAACCCCATTGTAAAAATCCCATTGACTGCCAAAGACCAGGACTTCAGTCCTTGTATTATTTCCTTTAAGTTATATGAAATTCGTAGACTTTAAACATGGAATCAAGAGACTAAGGATGAATTTTTAAGTCTGATGCTTTTCAGTTAGACTTTGAACCCAGTAATGAGAAATCTCAAGTGCTAATAGTTATTCAGTATTTTGATTTTAATGACTTTTGTTTTGACAATAGAAAGAGCTCCAGTTGATTTGACTTTCAGATTGTGTCTGCTTGAATTTCGGGTGCATTCTTTCATGAGGTAAGGTGGGGGAAGGGAAGGTCCAGCTGGAATGCCAAGTGCATATGTGAGCAATGATGCATTCCAGGAGAACAGGAAACAAATACAATCCTTCATTTACAGAGCTGCATGTGCTGTTGTGGCTCTTCATGCATGTGAATTAGCGGGAAAACCACAGACAATCTCATTATGGAAGATGAGCTGTGTTATGTTCTCTGTGTGTTTCTTTATTTGGAGGCTCTTTTTTTTCAGGTTGTGCCAGAGATTGGGATGGTCTAACCTGCTGGCCCAGAGCCACTTTTGGGGAAGTGGTTAAAGTTCCTTGTCCAAGATTTTTTGAAGAAATCACCAATATCCACGGCAAGACTCTTCTCATATTCTTTTTATGCCCACATATTTTTGAATAAATTCTAATAAGTAGATTCAGTAACTTGCATATTTTCCTGATTCACAATGCTGTCTTATGTCATTCAACAAACAGCAGTTGCACAGATACACACCTTGGACTATCTGGAAGTGCTCAAGGCCAGGTTGGATGAAGGTTTGAGCAACCGGGTCTAGTGGGAGGTGTCCTTGCTCACAGCAAGGGGTTTGGAACTAGATGATCCTTAAGGTCCCTTCCAACCTAAATCATTCTATGATTCTATGATCATGGTCAACATTTGGTACTTTTTTTTTCGTGTTATGCTGTTCTGAATTATCTAGTCTCTCTGGTGGTCTAAAAATTATGCACTACGTTGCTGACGTTATAGAGGAGTATAAGTAGGTCATAGAATCACTGATTGATAAAGTCACAGTACAATTAATGTCAGAAAGGACCTCTTGAGGTCATTTATTCCAATCCTCCAGTCAGAGCAGGACCAAGTTCAAAAATTGTATCCAACTTCCAAGTTAGATTGGGTGGCTCAGGGCTTTGTCCACAAGCACAAATCACATTGTAAATGCAGGACAGACAGAATAATTTGATTTCATCTGTGTAAAAACTGAATTTGCAGAATGAATTTCCTGTGTGAAATGTAGAAGTTCCACTGCATCTTGAAATGATTCAGGACTCAAAGTCTCAACTTTTCAAGTGGTACTTATATAGAACATTATAACTTTAAAGCTAATCTTGCTGGACATGACTAGAGCTGTAAGTGCTTAACTTAAGAATCAAAGTAGCGATAAAAATTTGTTCTTTTTGTCAAAACTTAAAGAACATCCCCCTCCCCCCTCCTTTAACTCATTCTCTGATATATTTTATCATCAAAGGCTTCCTTCAGAGGAACTGTACACAGGAGGCATATTGGTCAGAACCATTCCCACCATACACTGTTGCCTGTGGATTTGATGAAGGTTCCAGTAAAGGGCCTGAAGATCAGGTGAGTCTTTTATTTCCTGCTTGTGGACATCTCCAGAGCGTGCTCTTCTGAGTGCGCTGAGTAGTTGGATGCTCCCACACATCTGAGCCTTGTCAGAACCCAGTAATTACCTGTCTTCAGTGCTAAACTCAAACCTTCTAGGTATATTTAAAGCCTGTTTAAAAAAGTAGGTTTAATATAAAGGAAGGGAGTAATGGGTAGCACTGTCCTCTCCATCCAGTTGTCTACTCTTAGTGTTAATGAGTAGACTTCTGATCAGTTCACTTGTCCTGCCTAACAAAGACTTTGGTTCTCTGACAGAGGTGATTTGAATCCACATCGTGTTCCCGTCTCCCAGAGAAGCCTTATCTGTCTGTGGAGAAATTTTCAGGGAAAATTCATTTGGATCCCTCCTGTTCCTTGTTTTTTCCAGATTTTCTTTGAGTCAGAGAAAAGGATTCCATAACTTCATAGCATGGTTGTGAACGCACATCTCTAAGAGGGAACTCTTGAATGCCATTGAGTATTTGCACACTTTATTGTAGGTGTTCAGTGGAGTAGGAAATGAACCTCTGTTTTTCCTATCTGAAGAGCATAACTGGGTGCTCAATTAAGCTCCAGCAACATTTTTTTTTCACCCACACCTTCACATGATTTAAAGTTCCACGTTCCTCATTGTCGTACCCGGCCGCAGGACAGGAGTGCCTCACACTGCATTGGTGGTGTTAGTGCCTCAGTGGTGAACTTTGCCACGTGGCTGAAGGTTGTGGATTAACAGAGACGTGATCGCTGCCTCTTCCTTTGAGTTCTGACCTTTGCTAAATGGGACAGTACCAGCAAGAGAGAATAGGGTTGTCTCCATCCCCTCATCTCCAGTCTGTATTGGACAAGGCTCATACATCTTGCACATATGCAAGATGGGGTACATCACTGCCTCCTCCTCCTCCTATTGTAGAACTTTGATAGAAGCAATCGACTCCCTCCAATCTACGAAAGAAAAGACTAACTCATACAGCTCGTTTTAAGTTTGCAGCCATGACTCGACAGTGGAAAAATGTCATTTGTCACAGGTCGTAGCAAGACACAGAAAAGTGAAGAGAGTTGTCATCGCTAGCACTCTGGGTGTTATCTGAAGTAAACCATTCGGTTCTCCAGGCATGCAAGCTCAAGCGCAAGAAGTATCTGAATCTTTAGGAGGTGTAGACACAATTGACTTCTGCCATTTGGCTCCACAAACTTAGAAACTCAAGAACAGCCGTAACATGCAGTACAGATATCTGGAGCTCAGTTCCCCAACTGTAAAATAAGAATATGTGTGCTTCTTTGCACTGTGGGGAAGCTAGAAAGATAAATGCTTAAAAAACTTCAGGAAAGATGCTGGAAACCGTGCAAACAGTTCAGAAGGGATGTGAGACTCATAAGGTGGCATGTGTTCTGGAGCACAGCTCTCCAGCCCTGGGGTCAGCTGCCGTGGCATGGCTCTCACCCAGAACTGAAGTCTTTTAATCTCCAGGGTGGCTTTCTCCAAGCAGTCCCGGGCTTATGCTAAGCCAGACATAGTTTGTAGCTGGCCTAGGCTGAAAGCAAGCAAGGGACGATATTTACATTTTAACATTATGGAAGACTTCAGGGCAGAGCTCATGTCCGTGCTGCAGCTGTGTTTAGTTTGTTATTCCAGTCAAACCCACAAGCTCTATAAAAGGAAGATAAGATCAGCAAGCTCTACTGCATTGTAAACATCGGGAAGTAAGTAAGAAGAATTATATTCTAAGAGAACCCCTTGTTTTGTATTTTGTATCTGCAGTGACAGCTTATGATGTCTTCTGCATATAGTGATGGGTTTTTAGCTGCCCTACAAAAACAGATAAAATGCATGGAAATACTTCAGTGTTCAACTGAAGAACCTATTTTCTAATTTTCACTTGTATAAAAGATTAGGACTGTTTCAGAAACACCAGAATGATTCCTAGGTTGTCAGGGTTGCATGATTTATTTATGGATCCACTTAAAATTGCTAATCAGTTGTCTCAACCTCGAATTGCTGCCTTTTAGATAAACAGAATTTGGATCAATTAGAGAACACAGTGTCCATTGCATTTGCAAGGAGGAAATTTGCCTTGATTCAGAGAATTTAGTTTCTTGGGATTTTGACTAATTAGGCGATCTTGCAGTGAATCAGGAAAAAATTTGCATAGCTAAAGCTATGCTTCATTTTTCTTGGGACATAGGATATTTGAATGCAAAACAAACAAACAAATGAACAATAAAGAATTTACTGTTACAGTATGCAACTAGTGAATGAACTGTTTGTCCAGAGAATGAAAGACTGTGAGGTTATTTTCTTGGCTTTAACTTTCCTACCCTCACAGTGTGATGTGACTGTTGCCCAGTGTTTCAGTTTCCTCACCTGCAAAATGCAAGTTTTATTTCTCTTTTAACTATAGCTGTTTATGAAAATTAACACTTATCAAATCAGGGGGAAACGTCCTTTGAGCTAAACAAAGTAGTATCTGACCCAAGTCTGAAGTGACGGATTCCCACATCAGCCACCAGCAAACTTCAGTGCCCTAGAGTCCTTAGGTACCTGTAGGAGAAAACAGAGTTACTTAACAAAAGTAATGGTTTCCTGTTGAACATGTTCAAAGGGGCCACTATCTCATGTGAACCTGTGGGCTGTGGAACCTGTCTCATGTGTAAGGTTATGTAGAATTCAAAAGTAAAAAAGGTGTGTTAACAATGGAGGGAAAAACCTGAATCAGATCTCACGCACGCAAAGCAGGACATAGGTGATGGGACTGACTCGTAAAGGCAAAGGTATCTTAGTGAAATAAGCACACCAGAATGCATGCTGCATAACCACCAGCATCCGTCTGTGTTCTTTTTTTCTCATAGAAATCATATTATTCTGCATTTTGGCGTGTCTACACTGCTGGCTATGCAGCATCAGTGACTTCACTCATTACAGCTCTAATTGTCTTTGCTGCCTTCAGGTAAAAAAAAAAAAAAAATTGGTCTCTTTTCAGAATGTGTCAAGATAGTCTCAACCTAATTCCTCTCAAACCCTCTGTGTTTTTGTTGTGTGGTTTATTATTATTATTTTCAAACTTTTCTCAGATATTACAATGTTGATGGCCACGGGTCCTTCTCTATTTATGTTGCAGATCTTAAAAAATACAGCTGGCTGGGCAGTTTGTCTTAGTCTCTTTAATCTTACCATTCAGTAGAAATGCTCTGATCTGTTATCCCTATTCATATAAAATAACTATTTCTCCAGTGCCTAGCAGGATATGCTCTGCAGAAACTGAAAGTCTTATACCCTGAACCTGTTGTCATTCTAAGCTGTCCATTCCCTCTGTGAAAGACCATTGCTTCCATAATTGGGAGCTATAGAAAGAGATTTAAAGATATTTAAATATCATGTTTGATGATGTTGAATATTAGGAAATGGATCCTGGTTTTGATTCGTTCCAATGTACTTGGACAAAAGCCTTAAGCTACTCTGTAAGAGTGCAGAGCACAGAAGCAGCTTCCTAACTGGAGTGGATTGGCAGTCTCAAAGGTCGTATCACTTATAGAGGGACCCAGGACCAAGAGGCTGATATGTCCAAACCTTGAAGGAGATTCCTTCAGTTCAGGGTCAAACCGTGGACAGGGTCATCTAGGGAAATGCAATCTAGGGTAAGGCAGCTACTTCTCTGGCAGCCATCCCACCACACGCGATTGACACCCTCTCAACGTTCTCTTCTCCTCTGGCCTGAGGGGGGCTGAAGAGCCTATTTGCAAGCTTGCTCAACAAAAAAATGCTGTTGAGAACAATTAAAAGGCATTATTGCATTATAACGCAAGAGTCCCAGAGTTACTCTCTGCTTCTGGCATCTCCTTAAAATGTCTGGTGATTCAAGGACAATTATACGAACCCTTTTATTAGCTTAAACAGACGATAACTGCTCTGCTCCCTTGTGTCGAGCTACCTCTCAAGTACTGACAGATCATTTGTTTGCTTTGGAAGGTGTTTGCAGTCATCCTGTATTCCTGTTTGAGTTTTGATGAGACCATGGGCAATTTCTTTCAAAGAACAATTTTTATTTTCTCTTTCCATGTCAGAAAATTCCACTGTACACGGAATTACATCCATATGCACCTGTTTTTCTCCTTTATCCTGAGAGCAATTGCTGTTTTCACCAAAGACGCTGTTTTGTTTGCAGATGAAACTATGGACCACTGCCTAATGTCAACGGTACTAAACTTCCCCTCTCTTATCCTTGATTTAACACTTAACTCTTGACCTGAAAAGTACATGGAGATTTCTTAATCCCATTTCTCTTTATTTTGCTAGAATTGAAATCTTAAAACAAACAATACTACATAAACCTAAAGACCAAGTGCTATGGGCTACGTTCA
Organism: Burhinus bistriatus; assembly: GCA_013397275.1. NCBI lineage: Eukaryota > Metazoa > Chordata > Aves > Charadriiformes > Burhinidae > Burhinus > Burhinus bistriatus. The sequence goes on along the minus strand of VYXH01001437.1, from coordinate 173,554 downwards.
GCTTTGCTATATAAGGTACAGGGCTGTCAACTCTAAAGAAGCTGTATCAATTTCTATCAGTATCAATTTCATCTGTAACAGAGGGTCCATGTTTCCCTTTCAAAAACCTGAAGTAAGGTCTGCTGAAATGATGGAATCCCAAACCTACTGAAATTTTGTATTTATTTCCTCATTCTTGTGTGGTAATTTTGCTTATACATGTAGAGAAAGCAGTCACAATGGAGAGCAGACCTAATGTTTTTTTCTTTCCTCTGCATTTCCAGGTTTCTTGTAAGGCTGCTGTGGCATTCTTCCAGTTCAGTATTTTAGCCAATTTCTTCTGGCTTCTTATAGAAGGCATATACCTGCAAACACTGCTTTTGCTGACCTTTGTTTCGGACAAGCAGTATGTATGGTGGTTCATATTTACTGGCTGGGGTTAGTACTCTTCTCCTCTTTGTGTTATTTAGTATTTCCATTTCCTTTTAGAATTAGATAAAATATATGTTTGGAGATAAAAAATGCCTGTCAAAGGTACCACCTTTCTGATTAAAGTTGCCCATTCATCCAGTGTTACTACTTCAAAACCATACCATTATTCTGTCTTTCTTCTTATCTTGTTAGATATTTAACTGTTCAAAACTTTGAAGCAGAGGATAGCATGGATTACTAGAAGCGCTACGATAAGTCTAGTTGAAAGACCGCAACGCCTGTCTTTATGATTGGAATTAATTTCATGCAACTCCAGTAATTTAAAAGTTAGCCATCTAGTCTCAACTATCTCTCCAGGTTTCTCCTGTGGTCAGTAGAGTGAGGTATGCATGCTGTGATGGTGATTAATCCAGTCCTCAAGAAGATGAGTAATAATGTAGCTGGATAACATCCTGGAAACATGTTGCCTTCCTCCACTGACTAAAGAAGTTTGGGTGACTAACTTTAAGTTGACATTTTCCTTTTAGTAAACAGAATTAAATAGATTTAGATTAATCTTAAATCATGTGAGTTCAGGCCTAGGAACCAAACAATTCTTTTTTTTTTTTTTTTTTTTTTACTTTTGGAGGTCATCTTTAAGGTCTTAAGGATTCCATCTTTAAGGAATCTTTTGAGTTCAAACAGCAAACAATTGTATCTGGTTGTCAGAATATGTGCATGTAATACATAAAATTTCTTTAACTGCAGGGAATTGTCTATTGTGACTCTCAGATATTCTTGTACCTCACCTTGGTATTCTAAAACAGAGGCACCCCAACTGAGTGGTTGCGTTGCCATTTTTGGCTTAGGAGTGAAATCCAAATTCTTCTGAAGTAAATAGTAATTTATCCTTCATCTTCAGATTCTCGGGGGGGGGGTACGTAACTAAATTTTAAAAGTCTAAATTTTATAAAGGGAATGTTGATTTGGAGCTATTCCAACTATGATTGCCTGAAACTAGACGCTTAGACCTCAATTAACCACAGCTAACTTGAGATAACGAAGGAAACATCTCATTTAATGATGTAGTAATCCTCACCTCCACCTGTAATCAATGGAAAGTGAGAGACATCTCAGGGACTGCTCAGATCTTAGGTGATATGGATGTAAATATTTCTCTTCATTAATTAAAAAGACAACTTGAACTGAATATGGCCCCATCTTGAAGACCTTCAACAAAGGTCTAAAATTAGGAAGGATAACTTCTGGGCTTTTCCTACAGATCTCAAATGATACTTAGAAAGATATTACCTATATTTCTATATATTTATCAGTAAAAATGTCACCTGCTTCAGATTAGAGTCCTTTTTGCACCAGCTTTGAAAATCACTTAGTCTTTGGAAATTCAATTCCACAGAGTGAAAGTAAAAACAATTGTTAGTTTATAGGACTGCTTGAAAAAAACCCAAACTATTCAGTCATAAATTTAGAAGGATAAACAGTGATAAAGTGAGGCTAGAGATCACCAGTTCCTGGATTTAACTAAACTATCATGGAATGTTCATCAACTGATGGGTCTAGAGTGATTAGTAGAGGCTCCTCAGGACAAAAATATGAACTCTTCCAGCTAGTGTACAAAGAGTTGTATGCTGGCCACAATTCACAAGATATAAGAGCTCCAGCTAAATAAGTGATTCCTCCAGCTTCACAAGTGCTCATAATTCATATCCAAACCTTCAAGTAATTCTTTAGTTGTTATTTTTCAAAACATAGCTTCACAGCATCCCCTGTTCTCCTTTGTTTTGATTTCATTATCCTGCCTTTTTTTGTTTTGTGTTTTTTTTTTCCTTTCCCTGAACTGCAAGTTAAGTTCTTTCATAAAGTTATTTAAAATTGTCTCACCCATTGTTTGACCTTTAATGTACATCCAATCTGCTGCACTGTGAACCCTCTTTGAATAAAGTTTCCATGGGACACAATATTCAAAACAATCATACTTTGTTCCATGTTGATTTGTCCAGGAGCTCCAGCTGCTGTGATGTTTGCTTGGGTCCTCACAAGAATCCATCGACAAAATACTGGGTAAGTCACAGATTGGATAAGGAAGCCAAGGACATCCTAATTTGTATTGTATTTTGATTTTATGGTGGGGAAAAATAGATATAAAAAAGAGAAAAGCAAAAAAAAATTGTTCCAAAATTGTGCCTCTGATCTTTACACTTCATACACAAGTAAGTGAGGAAATAGTTTTGAGTCTTTTAATTTTGATGTGCGTATGTGGAGTAATAAAACCTGGAAATATCATACTAAATATAGAAATTTAATTTAGTTTCCTAATGCCCAGTCCTTGAAATAATTATATTTTAAGAAAATCACTGCTTCTGTATAAAATGAGCCATAAATTACTAAACCTAATCTCTTCAATAAGTACCTCCCAAACAAACACATTATGTCCTGATAAGTAGTTTCTTCTTTAACTTCCATTCAGTCATTTGATTCTTTATTTTATTTTATTTTATTTATCTTGTAATATGAAAGCCATGTATAAAGCGGATGATTGTTTACCAAAAGCTGCCCTGAAGGCTTTCAGGTCATTTCACATGGATGCTCAGTTGGTAAAGGTATTACACACCGACTTCCTCAGGACTCAGATTAATCATGTAGAAGCAGTAAGTTCTATGGTCCACCACATTTGGCACATCCTATTTTCCTTTTTTCATGTTACTGGAGAACATCTGCAGAAGAAGTTCACCATTGTAATGTTTCATAAGTGGAACTGGTCTACCTTTCCACATCATGCGCTTCCTTTTTGTAGCCAGGAGAGCTCCAAGGAAGATTTAATTTTCCTTCCTTTCCTGCTGCTCCTCTTCCAAAGGATTGCTGGGTTTATCTGTTGGATTTGTAGCAGAAAAATCTGGCACAAGATACTCCAGTTACAAAGAGTTCAGAGAAAGGTGGAGAGCAGCAACAAGAGCTCTGACAAGTTCTCACAGGCTTAAAGAGGGGGCTGAAAATGTCTGAACTTTGAGTGCTCTTCCAGCAAAGTGCCTACCTGCTCAGTTTACTTGTCTGATGGATTTTAGATGTCCACTTTAAGGTGAGATTGTGTCCTGCTATATTGATCTTCTTTGACTGCAAAGGAAATGTAGTTGAATAAATCCAATGAAGACATCTACACAGTCAGATGACTCTCATTACACATCCTCCATTCATTTAGTTGCTCTTCTAATATTAGATACATAAACAAACTACAATATCAGAACTACTCATCTTTTGCTTAATAGCCTAGCGAATGGAAACCCAAGTCCTTCAGACACACCTGGTCTGAACTCACATTGCTCACATTGCAAAGATGCACCTTACACTCAGATGCGCTGGGATAAGCCACCATCTGGAAGCTTTATCGTTGTGCAGCCAAATATCCAGTGTCACAAAACTGAAAGGGAAAACACAGGGAGAAGGAGCATGATATAACCTAGCGTGTATGGCACTTGACTGGAGGGAGTTAAACTGGACTATTATTGACGTTAAATACATGAAGAGCCTCAAAACAGGGACCAAAACCCCATTTTGCTCTCTCTCTTCAGGGTACCTTTACAAAGTCTCTAGATTTTTCTTGCCTGTTTCCTCATGACTCCAAAGTCATTACAATTATGGATACTCAATAGTTTAGTCTCTGACCTGTACTCTGTCAAACAGTCACTTTTTCAACAGAAGAGCAGAAAAGAAGCCAAATGTGCATTTCTTGACTTTGCTTTGGTTCTTCAACCTCTTACTGAATAAACTTCCTTTAGATTGGGCTGCACAGAAACTTTTAGAGAGGTATCAGGGTACAAATAGTGGCAGGGGCCTTTAAATAGTGATTTAAAACTTCATGTCCATCACTTTCTTATTCTGTGACAGAAATACTTCCATGTGTTGTGGGAAGCTCACATGGGACAGAAAAGATGACTGCTTTTGTTTGCTGTTTCAGATGTTGGGATGATGATGAAAATGGAGTGGTGCTATGGATCATCAAAGGCCCCATTCTGCTAACTGTATTAGTATGGGTTTTTTTCTTTTTTTTCTTGAGTATCTTTTGAAATGTGAAAGTTAAGTTAGTGTCTCCTTTCAGTAAACTGGGAGAAAAGAAATGCCACATGCTATTGTATAGAATTTTAAATAGCTGGAAATTATTGTATAACATGTGGTTTTGTTGTTGTTTTTCTTGGGTTATTTGGGTTTGGTTGTTTTGTTTTGTTTCATTTTTTTCCCCCAAAACACCCTAAATCTCAACCTAAAGGGTAAATCCTGTATTTTCTAGAGTCATGCCAGTATAAAACGGAATTATCTTGACACCTGCATTCCACATACCACAATCATGTCTGTGTCTCCGCAAGTCATTTCTGAAGAAAGGCAATCCATATCGGCAAAATTCTTAGATAATATGGAGCTGGTTTAACACAAGAAATACATATAGATCATCGTATATAGTATATTTTTAAAATGAGTTCTTAGGATGTAAGCTTAAGATAAGAAGAACTCTCTTATGCACACATTTATTCCATCTAAATTTAGGGAGGAAACAGTATGTCATGTAGGTCTGTATCTGTTATAATCCCTTTCACAAACAATGAAGGGAACAGAGGGGACTATTTAGACCATGTAAGATCTGCTAGGTGCTGACAAGTACAAAGAGTTAATATCAGACATAAAACGATATGGACATATGTAGGTCTGTATTAATTCAACACAAATTTCAGCATATCTTTATGTATAACTATATATTGATGGGAAAAATGAATACTATTTCTAATGCTGTTGATTTAATCTGAGAGTAGATCTGCACTGGGTTATAGCAGTGCAATTCCTGTGACTGGGGATTTTTAGTTAATTTGTATCAACTGAAGGTATGTCCTGATTTCTCATAAATTTACAAGTTTTGTCTTGTCTTTTTAGATTAACTTTATTATATTTGTTAATGTGATCAGAACTCTAGTCCATAAATTGAAATCTCAAGAGGGAGGAGGGAACCATTCAAGCCATTTTGTGTAAGTATTTCTGGGTCTTTTGATATTGACCTGTTCTAGCTGCTGTAAGAAATGTTTTATGGGCAGGAGTACAAAATGTTCTACTCCTTTACTAACAGAAAGAGAAATCCCCAGAAGAAATAACAATGCGTCTTTCCTTTTCATCCCAAATATCACATCTCTCTTTTTCTTCAGGGGGAGGGGTGGACATGTTGGGGACAATGAGAAAAGTAAAATATAAAGTATTATAACTCGAAAAGGACCCAGACTGAAGTGTAAACACTAAATGTCAGGTCATGCATCCACCTTGCTTCCAGTCCTTTCCACACAAATGGCCACATAGAGAAAAATGCAGATAATTTCCTTTAAATTCTTAGCAGTAACTTGCTGCTGATGTTAACTGAACCTAGTTCCTCCTGTTTACAATCCCTTTCACAATCAATGGGAATCTCATCAATGAAGTCAGAGGACTCTAGTGAGCTATTCAACTCATCCTAAGATATGTAGGTATTGCTGTTAGCTACAGCACTGAACCTCGCGTAAACCCATGCCCTTCTGGAGTGAGCTGAAGGCCAAGCAGAATACCCTAGGACATCACCAGTGGCTTTCACACCACTGTTTCAGCAACTGAATCAAGTCCTATGGACAGTGATGATTAGACCTCCATTGATAGCTTTGGAAGTTGAGACACTCATGTGGGGGATATGTACATGTGATTGATATTAGTCTCAGGAGTGTAGATCAGAGTACCTAGTTTGGTGCACCTCTTCTTGCATGTATAGCAGGGAGAAGAACCCTTAAAGTACAGTCCAGAAAACTCGCATGCTGATTTGTTCATCTTTGTTCACCATGTGTTGACAGTGGGAGTGGCGGAAAGTAATCTTTCCATGACTTCATTAGATGTAGTTGCCTCCATTACAGAGCTCTCCTCTGTTTTAAAATTTGTTCAGACATGTAGTTGCTGTCACTAATTCCATGTTTCTAACAGTGCATTGTTCTTTAATTCTTGGTTTGCCAGGAGACTTGCTAAATCCACATTACTCTTGATCCCCCTCTTTGGAGTGCACTACATTGTATTTGCATTTTTCCCAGAAAGCACTGGTCTGGAAGCTCGTCTTTATATTGAGCTGGGCTTGGGTTCTTTTCAGGTAAGCTGGGCAAAATGTTGATCAGTCCTAAGAGGTTTGTTCTGAAACACCACACTCTCAGGAGTTTTACATTTTAGGTTGGTTGTTAGAGCAGGTATTAATAATGTGTCTAAATTCAACACACACATTCCACCTTGCTCCTTTGCAAGTTCTTTCTGTTGTTTATTCCCTTATCTGATTACTTGAAATCTCACGCTACTTTGGAGTTCTGACTCAGACTTCATAATAATAATCACAAAAAAATATACAATATCTACCTTTATTGATCAGCAATGACAAAGTGCCGTGAAGACCAGCCCATGGATGAAGGTGAACTGATTGTAACTAATTCCGCATATAATAAAGGTGATGATAAGAGGAAGGAAAAAAAAGGATAATATATAATAACCTGTTCTGCCCTTACCCTTTAGCAGTAGCAAATCCATCATGTTAACACTTCTGTGTTTCTTTTATTTCGCTGTACCACTGTTCAGAACAATATTTGAGAGGGCCAGGGACTGGATATGGTACACTTTGTAATAAATAGCTGAGGTCCTTTTTCGTCCCCTTTCCCCTGTACCGCACAACAGCTTGTCCACGTAGATACGTGTTGAAAATGATACCTCTTCCATGCTTACCTCTCAACCATGGCCAGACTCGGTTTGGGAAAACACTTGCTGGCCCAGGCCAAAGCTGTGTCGTGGACCGTGTTGACATTTTAACAACACAGAGAAGCAAAGGCCAGTATTCAGGGCTGTGCCTTGTTGAGTTTACTGGTATAGGTGTAGTCTAGCACTGTCCAGTGTTTGCCTGTGTTAGCACAGTCTGTGTTCCCGGCTGACTAACGCTCCCCTAAACGATGTCTGACTGCAGTTCTGGCTGAATGTGAACCCAAGGATTGTTTGAACACAGCCAATGTCTCATGAGTGAAAGAAGATAGTTTAGCAGTAAAGATGTAAAACAAGAACAGGTCCTCACCCAGTTCATTCACTGCTGTAAATACGGACTAGAACAAGACAGAGGTCCCTACTATCTGAGGAAGAACTCGTTTGTAGGAGACAGTAAACAACAAGTTGGTCCTTAGTGTCTCCGTACAAAGGCAATATTTATATACATAAAGCGTCGCCAGTCCCTTGAGGAATTTAATCCCATTATGAAAACCCAATAAAAAGTGCCGCATCACCTCAATTCCAGTGGAACAATGGAAAATGTGTATTTTTGCTGCCTTACTCAAATTTTGAATGAAACTTAATGTCTTTTTCTGATTCTATGCTTTAAATCCTGATGGTTGACATTTTTCTCCCTGCTTTCCCTGTGCTAGGGTTTTGTTGTTGCTCTTCTATATTGCTTCTCAAATGCGGAGGTGAGTAGCAAGTACCTACGATTATCAAAACCTTTTAAACTCACGAGCTTCTCTTGTTTTTCATTTTTTCCCCTTTTCCGGAACAGATCTGTGCTTTGATCTGCGCCTGAAAGCATGAAATACCCATATCTTTTTACCTTGGTACCTTTGTTGACTTTATTTGTATTCATACAATTCTGACAGAAGGACACAAAATAAGCTTTGAAGCAATGACCCTTCACAACTGGCTGGTGACTTTCCTGTCAGGGGACTGTTTTTCTGTTTTATGTCTGATAGCGATCAGGATGATGTCTCAATGGAAAGCTTGTCACGCTCCTTACTTTCTTTAGGTTTATTTTCTCCTAGTGAGTTTTTTCTCTTTCCCTTTTTCCCTTTCCCTTTCCCTTTCCCTTTCTCTTTCCCTTTCCCTTTCCCTTCCCCTTTCCCTTTCCTTTTCCCTTTCCCTTTCCCTTTCCCTTTCCCTTTCCCCTTCCCTTTCCCTTTCCCTTTCCTTTTCCCTTTCCCAATCCCGTTCCCTTTCCCTTTCCTTTTCCTTTCCTTTTTCCAGGGCAGCCTGTGCATTTTCAGTAGTTTTATTCAAACGTTTTCTTTCCTATTTTTGTAACACTGTTAAAATTTGGATAAATTCCTTGTAGTACATTTTAGAGAGCCTATCATTTTAAAAACTAACTAAATTTGCTTGTACTTTCCCCAAAAGAGCAGAACGAAACAAAAGCCATGAAAAAATGTAAAAACACATCTCATCCTCCGAAAAGCATGTAGGTTAGATGAGAAGAATGACCCACTAACGGTGCCTCAGTCTCCCCGCTAGCTTAGACCGGACGCTTCTCAGAGAGATGGTTAAATGTAGGTGAAATTAAACCTTCCCAAGGATAAATAATGCCTAAAATACATTTTTAACTTAGGAAAACAATTTATAATGGTCATTTTAGTGCTATTCTGAGAGAGTGCTTGCAGGACTAACTGTAAATACAGAATGCTCTACTTCCCACCTGCCTTCTGTCTGCACAGGCTCCCTACCGACAGCCTTTAAATAGCTTCCTTATTGTATCTCCCAACACACAAATCTACTCGGTGTCAAAAAAGGGACAGGCAGAGAGTGATCTCCGGCCCCAAGATTAGGTGGCATGGGTTGGCTTGCATCCATGTTGCTTAGGGATCACTGCTTCTGGAGCAGACTGGCCACTCCTTACAACTTGGCAGTGGGATCCTTCCTGCATCTGTTACGTTTCCCTGCATTCATAAAAAAACAAGTAACAGTTTCCCTGTGTGTGTGTGCGTGTGCGTTTCTTCGCTTTTAAGTATCTGCCACAAAGTGAGAGACTGTGCTGCTGCCAAGCAGGGTGGTATCTCTATGGGATAAAACTGGTATAGTAAGTCCTGGGTTTTGGGATAAGGTACACAGGAGTGCGGAAGGGCATCGAGCTCGCTGGGATAGCACCGGAGTACTGGGTTGGCGAAAGAAGCCCCCTTTTATCTACTAGAGTTTTGAAAGCTCCAGAGAGCATGTTGTATCTGTACTTGAATTTGCACACAGGGGCTGGCATGTCTCTGTGCTTAACAGAGAGAATAAAGGCAGAATAGGGACCACCTCAATGATAAATATTACCAGTGACGTTCAGGGAGCCCTGACATCCAAGATTCTGCGTGTCCCACCCTCCTTTATGTACGTCACAGTAGAGCCCGTACCTAGTAGAGGGTTAAATAACAGAATTACGAGATGAATTCCTAAGTTCAGAGTACTTAAATCACATGTGTCCATACAGACATCCCCCGTAAGGATTAATAGTTCCACTTAACAGTTTAGTTCTGCATCTAATTTGGAGTGCGTTTGTGCTAATGGTGCTACAACTGCAACAGTCATAGGTTTTCAGTACTAACGACAGCCGCCGAAGATAGCAGTTATGGGATTAGAAGCATTTGACGTATCCTCTTAGTTTAGGATGGCATTTGTAAATCGCTTTTGTAGACGTTCAGGGGAGCCACCCTACTTGCAGGAGAACCAGATGGAGATGAAGCTGGACGTGAGCGGAGGTAACAGGGCACAGCGAGCAATTAATCCACAGGAGCAGACTGCTCGTGTGAACAGCGGCGAGGACTGGGTGTTTCTGCACCTACTTGCACTCCCTCTGCTACAGCTCGGAGCGTGAGCTGCCGTATGTAGGGCAACAGAACCTGCTTTCCCTCTGTCCCCTCACCCCGGTCCCAGTAGCATCGATAGCAGACCGTGGACCTACAGGGTTGTTCAACCTGCCTGCTACTTGTGGGTCAGATGGTAAAAAAAATCAGTTTTGCCTATGCTTTTGAGGATCCTCAAGACCTCACTCAAATGTAATGTGTATTCAAGTTGATTCAGTATCTTTTAGTCAGTAAGGGATCTTTAAGAGGGATTTCAATCTGAATAAACTGAAAGCCTGGAGAAGGACCCTTATTGTACATAGCAGGTCACAGCAAGGAGGCGCAGAAGATTCAGTATGAGGAGAAATAGAAATTATGCAAAAAAGTAGAAATATTTATGAAGCAGACCTACAACAATAAACAAAGAAACTGCAGTCAAAAACTTCCCCATCATCCTCTGAATTTTGGAAATTGAGTCTGTTTATTTTCAAAAGTGAATAAGGACATAGTTTAAGTTCTTCTAAAAATGTGTTAAGTCTTAATCCTGACTGATTTGGGTGCCTTTGTGCATCTGGGCTAAGTAGTCAGGCAGTCATTTTGGCATATTTTACCTTCAATGCCCAATAAGTCCTAATTTTCTGGTTCTTTGTTTTTAAATTCCTTTTCTATAGGTTCAAAGTGAACTGAAGAAACAACTGTGCAAACGGCAGTATCAAGAATACCTGAACTTCACACACAGACACAGGACTTTGTCCAGAGAAAACAGCCCAGTCAACTACGTCACTCAGTTATCACTGCTTGAAAAAATCAGTCCAAAAAGGAAAAAATCTGTGTACCAGAATGGTGTAACTCCTGTCTGAGCTATTCTAGCAGGACGAGTGGCTGTGACATTGGTAACATACTACCTAAGAGGTGGCCAGCTTGGACCCTTTATGGCTTTCCGTAGTGTCAAGAGCCTTCTGTGAATTTCTTGTCCTGAAAGTGAGCTGCTTTTCTCTCCTGGTACAGATCACTATCACGACCCTGGTTCTCCACCTCCTTAAGCATATAAAATCCACTTGTTTTGTGGCGAAAAGCCAGACCTTGAGCTCGTGTGAATAAATGGCTTAGCACCCAAAAAAAGGGGAACTATATTCATTCCTCCCAGGCCCAGTGTGTTTGTCACGTCTTTGTTAGTGTTTCCCAAAATTTCCAGTTTTCAAGAGCACTATTCCTAATTTTAATTTGAAACAGTTATGTGGTGGCAAAGGTTTGCCGTAATGATTAGCGATGTTTTACTAGTTGTTTTGAGACAACTTGAGCCAACTTAAAGGGAATTACACACAGAAACTTGCTAGGCAACCTCCTTTAAAAGGAATGTCGAGGTGTCTCAAGCGTGACATAAAAAAGAACGAGTTACATTATCTGCTTGGGTTTTTTTCTCCCGTGCCTATTGAACAGAGTGACCAAATCAGTCCAGAGGACCCCAAGCCCTTTCTTGTCTATGGGAAAGCATGGAGTAGCTGAACATTAGAGAGATTCTGTGTGTACGAAGGACGAACACAGAGCAAACCCAATGCAGTATGCCAGCTGGGCTGCCTTGAGCTCAGAGTAACTTACAGACCTAGTGTTCGTGCCCAGATGTTGGTCCTTCTGTAGCTGGAACAGACCTGCCACCATAACCTTGAAAGCTGGCTGTATCCATCAATGAAATACAGAATTAAACTGTGCTTTTGTGATTTTTTTTTGGGGGGAACCTCCCTTTGAGGACTAATCTGGTGTGATTGCAGTGATTGTTGCAGACCTGTCCATTATCACTCCACTCAATGATGTTTCTGGGGTCAGAATAATCAACACAGCAGTGTGGTCTAGTGAAGCAAAATAAGGTCTAGTAAAACAGAGTGAATGAATGTGCTTACATCGCTTCTTCGGGTGGCCTTCCTCTTTCTTCAGAACTGAGTTGGACTCTACCTTGAACTCTCCAAAAGTAAAGAAAGGGCACACAAGGTATGCTAGACACAGCTATAGTTCCTTTGAAGACAGGACCGTTCCCGGGAGAACCTGCATCCAGGCTTGAAAGCACTGCTAGAGACCATGGCCATTCACGTACATGTTGGCTTTCTGTGAACGGCAATATCACTTTAGCTTTAAAAAGTAGTGCTCCAGTCCCTCATTTTGCTGTATTCTTGGTTAATTATTTAGGCCAGGGGACATTCGACTTTGCAGAAACCTCTTTGTTGATTCTAGGTGCTTCATGTGTAGTTCCATTATTAAAGCAGAGATGAATTGTCCAAATTTCTATATGTATAATTCACATCAGTCCTTTATTAATTAGGCACTTACCCCATCTGTCCCAATTAATCAGGTGTCCTCTATAAGGTGTTGTTTTGTCTATCCTGACCTCCTTATTAGTTTTCCTTGTAAAAGTAATCCTTGCTCCTGTGCTGTTGCCTAGAATAGTGATGTGAACACATTTGTATGATGTACAGATATAAAATGTGAGCGATAATTACAGCTGTTGTGAGTTTGTAATTTTTAATTGTATTATGTCAGATTGGACGTTTCATTTGAGACCTTATAAAAAAAGGACAGACTTATAATTGTGTTTACTATGGACACATTTTTGAAGCCAAAGGATATATACAAGTTTGAGCTCTTCACCCAACAAAAATTTTTGATTACATGATCTTGTAGCCTGAGTTAATACCCAACTCTCCTTCCAAGACACCGTCGCTAAGACACAGGTCTGTAGTACCCTGCTTCTATCCATTTTTGAGAGAAGACCACTAGTTTAGGTATGTGACTACTTCTGAATGTTTGCTTGAGGAAACAGTTGTGTTAAACATTACTGAGTTGTCTGTATGAAGAAATTAACCCATATCTCTTCATCTGCCTTTGAGGAGGAACAAAGCTGAAGGGAATTTTACTTCTGCTTTTGGGAGGCTTTGGTTTTTCCAAAAAATCCTGGCCTGAGGCTTTAAGTTACGGAGACTTAGTCTCCTAGTACAACCTCCCCTTTATTTTCTCTCCCATCTAACTTCATCGTTTATTCGGTGGATGTATCAGACATCTTGTGTCACACAGCAATTCCCTCTTCCCAGCTGAGCTCCCAGGGTGGCCTGCATTTGACTTAAAGACCACCTATCTCACTATATATCCTCTTCCTTTATTACTGGGAAGTTTTTTACTGGACCAAGAATCCAGGGAAAGGAGAAATGATGGTAAGGAAAGGTGATAGGTCCCATACACCATGAAGGATCTTTCCATCAGTCATCTAGTGTTCAGTCTCCTCAGGCAATTCAACAGTTCTAGCAACCCCACTGTTCCTGCCAGCTCCCACAACCTAATTTGTACCCATATACCACCAACATGCAAATTCACCTTTCATTAACTGCCCAGATATCCCCTTTTGCCTCAAGCTTTTTTCTGGTCACTCTCACAACTCATCTCCCAGAGTTCCAACCCAATTCCTCAAAACTTCTCCAGCAACCTCCAGCAATACAGCAGCCACCTGCTCTGCCAGTCCTTTGTCCGAAATGTCCCCGCATCCCTCCCAATGCTATTAACATTTCCAAGCCTTTTACTTTTCAAACATTTTGGATCAGGATGCATAAGCCATAAGCTGGAATTGAGGGCTATATGAAGATATTCTGCATATATACAAAGCCACTGTTTACAAAATTTCTATAAAAGGCACACTTGGAACAACCTGGTGATGAGGTTAATAACCCTGGGGAGTGCAAACGTTTCCTGGATAAAGGTCGTGTTTGGGTTGTGAAAAGGCTGCTGGTCCCTTCTGGATGGCACATGTGAGGACGACGTGAGGGTGTGTAGGAGCAGGGAGCGCTCCAGGGATATATTGCTTCATAGCAGGCCTGCGAAGGCAGCAAAGGGGTTGTCGAAAACGGTGTCTAGAAGTGCTGTGTGGTCTGCGTGGAGACACTGCCATCCCGTGGTGCCTGGTGTGCGCTGGGCACGCTGGTGGTCCCTCTGGATGTGCGCAGTGCACCGAAACGTTGCCCCCCGCTCCCAGCCAGTACGAAGCGGAGATACACCCGCTCCCAAGGGAGATGTGCACGGTTACCAAAGGACAGCTGCAATATATCATTAAGTTATATCAGCTAGGAAAAGCTGCTTTCTCTTCCTCTCATCCCCCGGCATCTTTTACACAGTTTAACTCTTTCAAGTATTATTTTTAAATCCCTTTACAAACTACACGACAACCTGGACAGGTTGAGAACAACGGTTCCAGCTGTTTTTCTTGGTGTTGCGGCAAAGACAGGTTGTTAAGGTAGCTGAAATTTTTCACTAAGAGTAGATTTTTAACTCTTACAGTGTCAGCGTATTTTTTCAGAAAGCTTGATTGTGTGGATTCCAGATTAAAAAAAATCCTTCCAGCAGGCCGCTTTACCTCCTTTGCCAATGCTGAGCTTCCCCAAGGTTCCCTGATCCACCTAGAGCTGGGTTTTCAGAGCAGTGTAGAGTGATGGTAGAAGCTATTGGCAAAAAAAAAAAAAAAAAAAAAAAAAAAAAAAAAAAAAAAAAAAAAAAAAAAAGGCCTGAAAAACATGAAGTGTTTCAGAGCATCTTCAGACTAAGGGAAGAAACTGTTTGTCAATTTAAATAAGTGCATTGCATGACAGAGAATGATCTTCAGGAACGATTAAGTGTTGTGATAAGAAATACCCAATGCAATACACTTGCTGTAAAACAAAGGTGGTGTTCATTTCCCAGGTTGTGATAGCAAAATTTAGGCATCTGTGTGTTGCAGACTGTGTATGATTTGGATGTCTAAGCAGTGGAATTATCAGCAATACAGTTAGTGGAATCCATAAGCCAATCAGCTCTCCTTAAAGTAAGCACCTGCATTTGGCCAACTGTATAGTTGTCTAGACATCACTGGTCATTGATCTGGAGTTGGTTTCTGTTGCATAAACATAGCTACCAAATGTCATTTCAGGTGTCTTGGGGCATCCAAGACATCTGCGCTGCCCTGGAGAGGTGATTCTGATTTTTAGATGCTTATACATTTCTGGAAAAGCAGCTGGAGGCCAGGCAGGGCACCACAGCTCCTGAAATCACACTAGCTACTTGCATTTAAACATCCAAGCCCTGCTCTTGGTGTCTATTATCTGTAATGAAAGCTTGGTCACCTAGTCCGTGTGTACATGCCTTCCTATTCCCTCAGTCTTACTCCATGAGATAAACTCCACCCTACATCTAAAGCGTATTAGAAGGGGGTCATAGCTTGAATTCTTTGTATTCAGGCTACTTGTGTGGTTGCATCACAAGCACCTTATGACTTTCTTGTCATCTACTAAACTGCTGTGCAAAAATGACTCCTCTCCAGCAAACTCAATCTCAAGTCAAGTTGTGTGAGTGGGCAAAGTTGATTGAATCCACACCCAAAACTAAAAACTGACTTTAGAGGACTCTAAAACCTCAAATGCAGCAATGGGTCCAACATTTTTGGAAATCCGGTAGTTACTCATTGCTCAGCTACTGGAATATGCTACAGAAACTGCCAGATACAGTTTAATGGCTGTGCCCTACTAGATAGAAGTTGTCAGAAACAGTCCTTTGATAATATAGGGTTAAAAAGTGATTTTAAATAAGTTTGAACTACACATAGGGAGAAACAAAAAAAATAAAAGAATTTTTTGAGTATCTGAGTAAGAATTTTTAAATTTCAAAAAATACAGTTGGATTAAAGGCAGTGCTCTCTTTCGTGTGTTGACAGACCTAGTAAATGAGGTTTTCCTGGTGTCTGGAGCAAATGTGCTATAGTGTAGTATTGTTTCTTTAAAATTGTGGATATTTACCATAGGACTTTTAGAGTGGGCTGAAATACCTTTTCTTTCTCTGCCTCTTAACTATAAAAGGTGCCTAAAATAAATCTTTTAAACTAGATGTAACCTTTAGAAAGAAGGCTTTTTCCAGACTCCCTGTTCCACATCTGCTAGTCTCCCTGTTTAGTAAGGTAGCGACTGATACTACCCTTCTGCACATGGTGGAAAGGGGAGACATGTCCTGTGCTGCATCATCTGGAACTCAAAGAAGGGACTGAGGCTGCCTCAGATCACCTAGTAAATCCATGTAAATGGACTACCATAGGGTATTTACAATGCTTTGCAATATAGCAAAAATGAAAATCCATATATGTGCCCTGTCCCCCTCAACTCCCCACCTGCCCAAGACCTGATTTCAGCCCAGGCAATGCTGTAGGATGCTGATCTCCATCTTTGCAACACCCCTTCCCCACCAAGGGCTCCACTGATTTGGGACAGATGGGCTGAGGTCCTGGCCTGGCCTTGTACCTGTCTTGGACCTGCCTTGCCGCCATGAACTTGCCTGATGATCTGGACTCTTGATTGAACCTGATCTCCATCTCCAGGCCTTCCTTGCTTCCTCACTGGGGCTGTGACTGGCCCTACTGCCTATGCAATGCACCTTGTGTCCCAGCCCCCCATCCCTCAAGATCAGCTGACCCTGGCTGCTCCCTGACACATCTCTAACCTAAGTTTCAATAGATTTATGTCCACTTCCCTATCAAAGGATGAGACCCCAAATATCTGACTTTGGCTAAACAATGACAGAGAATAACAATCAAAAGATGGAGCCTTTGTAGAGGATTCATGAATACATGAGGGCCAGACAAAGACTTACAGTAGCTGAAGCTGAGGAAAAAGATGGAAGAAAACTCAGGAATAGGTCATCCACTGTGGAGTTCACTGTTTCAGTAGGATGAAGTTCTCTTACCTTTTAAAAATTAACCTGATAAAACACTTGAGGTTGGTTTTGACCAGAAAAGAAATGAAGCCTCAAAGCATGTCAGATGTGATAGAGACCAATGGTTTTCCACTTTTGTCAACTGTTAGTGCCTTTGTTTGAGGACAACAGGCTTTCTTTTCCTGTTTAGATCCCTTAGAAATAATATGTAGGTCTGCCAGGATGTGTGGATCAAACTTCAGAGCCGTAGGGGCTATTAGTTGCAATGGAGAGTGTGTTGCATTTGAATTGGCAATATTAGACCATAGTCATGCTTGATAAGTGCCAGGTCCTGCACTTGGGTCACAACAACCCCTTGTAGCTCTACAGGCTTGGGGAAGAGTGGCTGGAAAACTGCCTGGCAGAAAAGGACCTAGGGGTGTTGGTCGACAGCCAGCTGAATATCAACCAGCAGTGTGCCCAGGTGGCCAAGAAGGCCAACAGCATCCTGGCCTGGATCAGGAACAGTGTGGCCAGCAGGACTAGGGCAGTGATCGTCCTCCTGTATTCGGCACTGGTGAGGCCCCACCTTGAATACCGTGTTCAGTTTTGGGCCCCTCACTACAAGAAAGACATTGAGGAGCTGGAGCGTGTCCAGAGAAGGGCAACGAAGCTGGTGAGGGGTCTGGAGCACAAGTCTTGTGAGGAACAGCTGAGGGAACTGGGGTTGTTCAGCCTGGAGAAGAGGAGGTTGATGGGAGACCTTCTCGCTCTCTACAACTCCCTGAAAGGAGGTTGTAGAGAGGTGGGTGTTGGTCTCTTCTCCCAGGTAACAAGCAATAGGACAAGAGGAAATGGCCACAAGTTGTGCCAGGGGAGGTTTAGATTAGATATTAGGAAAAAATTATTCTCAGAAAGGGTTATCAGCATTGGAACAGGCTGCCCAGGGAAGTGGTTGAGTCGCCATCACTGGTTGTATTTAAAAGCTGGGTAGGCGTGGTGCTGAGGGACATGGTTTAGTGGTGGACTTGGCAGTGTTAGGTTAACAGTTGGATTTGATAATCTTTCCAACCTAAATGATTCTATGATTCTGTGATTGATACTGATGCAGTGTGCTAAATATCTTCCTCACGTAAGTCTGCTGATTGATGGTGAAGGAATACTGTGCGTGGTCCACTTATGGTAAAGACTTCATGTCTGGTTGGTCCAGGACTGACTTTGCCCAGCAGAATTCAGGGAGTCTTTCCCATGAGCAAGCTAACCCTTTTAGCCTAAAAAACTCCATCCCTCTGCTTTAGGAAGAAATACGCCACCCTGTAACTTCACAGACAAAAATTTCTCGTTGGTGCAATTTTATATCAGAACAGACTTATACAAAATGATAATACATTTATTGTGTCGTCTACAGCAGTATACATGTTAAAAACGATTTCTCAAAACACAAAAAAAGTTAGAAAGCAGCAATTGATATCTGTGTTTCCTCCTCATAACAAAGCTGAATAACCCCAGATCCCATTACCAGTTAAACCAAATGTGACCAAAAAAGGTCAGTATTACACCCAACAGGCCAGTAAGTTTGTACCTTGACACAGTCAAAAGCCAAAATACAGCTTTCCATCCAATAACTTGGTACTTCTCAGAGCTATAGCATGTTGCACTGCCACTAAATTGACAAGAAGAGAAAGAGAATGAACACACTAAATATTTGTTTTTACAGATTATACCGGTGCACAAAGGCTTCTTGAGACTTCTCTGCCAGCACAGAGTCCATTGGAAAAGGCGTATCCAGAAGCCTAAGTCATTTCAGACACTGAAGAGTGTCGTATCACACAACCTCATATCACACAGTAATTCTTTACATAGATGAATTCCCCAAAAGAAAGCCGATGGGAAATTGCGATTTTAATCATAAGTAGGTGAAAGACCACAAGGTTCAAAACATTGTTCAAGCTCTGCTGGTGTGTTTTCATACACAAAGTACAATGTGTATTTAGCTGAACTTAGCTCTTTAGTACAGATATGCACGGAGCTTAACATCAGATCGTCCTTAACCACTACCGCGTACTCCGTGTCTTCCTAACGTTACTCTTCAATGCAGTTCTGAACCGGCTGCATGTGCCTGACTGCTAAAAGCAGAGGATAAAATTCCTAACTCTTTTTCACTGCATGTGCACTATATACCATGGTTTGTTTCTGGACACACATACGGACACAATCTGACAGAGAAAACAAGACTGACTGAAAACTACTCTCGGTGAGAGCTACTAAACCTTTGTCGGGCATGCACCTCCCCCAAATCTGGTTGGTAATACCCAACAGAAGCCACCCCCAAGCTTTTGAAGACCATTATTTCTCAGCATGTGTGAAGCAGAGTAGTGATTGTGCAAAGTTGCCAGGGGAAAAGTCATCTACGTGTAGACTTCCACAGTGTCAACATCTGTCTCTGATCTGGTCAGCTAGACTTCCTGGTGGAGAGAAACAGATACTTGCAAAGTATGAATCATCTTGCCCTTGAGTGGATATCAAAAATATGTTTGATGCTTGTACTCTAAAATTGCTCATTTCTTTCTTGTGACTACAAAGGCAAAGTGGAGAAACTAAATCAAAGGAAGATATTTTCACTATCGATGTCTAAAGTTAAGTGATGTGGATATCTCCTTAGCTGCTTGCTCAGTGACACAGGATCTTTTCCAGGACTTTGTCTATGAGCCAGAATGCCTAATGCTGACAGTACCGGATGTTGAAAGGGACGCATATTTAATATAGCCCTTGATATTGAACTCTCTAAGACAGACAGCCAGGTAAACTCAGATATTTGGCTGTATCTTTGCATTTTGTACATTTCTACAGCTCTAGACCCAGAAGTCCAACAGACACTGCCTTCACATAGATATCAAAACCTAGCTGTCTGAGTTTGGAGCTGAATCCCACCCAGCAGAGTTTATCTCAGTTTTGTAGATATCCGCACAGATCTCATAGATATGACACAAGAACTACAGGAGACACTAACCTCGTCTGGCAGCTGGAGACCAAGCAGGATCCCATGTGTTGTCCCATATATCCTGCTCTATCTGTTCTTACTACCTTGTCTTGCTTCCCTTTAGAGCTTCCATGCTATAATAGCTCTGCTGAGGTCATATTTATTGCTCTCCAGTGTCACGTAGCAGATGATTTTAAGCATCTTACATTTCTCTGGAAGCCTTGCCCACATGCGAAAATCTCAACAAAAAAGAAAGTCTTAACATTGTGAAATCAGATAATCGAACCAAGGAGGAAAAGCTTAATTTGTGGAACTTTGTAGGTACATCCACTGAATGTGGAAACTATGAGAACTACCTTTGGCATTTGGATCCTGTACTTTGTCGCGTAGGAAGGCTTCATAGGAGTTCACAGCAGCTGTGAAAGCACAGCTTGCATGTTTCTGTTGATGTTGAGGACACAGAGGGATAAGTACACTAGCGTCATCCATGGTGCATCATCTGTTCTACATGTATCTTCTCAAACCAATCACTCACTGTGGAAAGGCTACAAAGAGAACCTGGTTACACTGCTCTTTCATCCTGGCCCTTCTATAATATTAGGATATAGATACTCCTTGTGATTATAGCTGGCTAACCGTGGTTATTCTTTCCTCACCATCTCCTCTCTGTCGTTATTTGCCAAGGTGGATGTTGAATGGGAGGATTGAGAGGTTCATCAAAGACTGGATGATGCTGTGCGCAGAAAGCTGAAAAAACAGACAGTCATCTAGATCGCCCTGGGAAAACAGCTTGCAGTAACTCATCCTCAGCTGTTTGCAGCTGGACTTTTCAACCGTTTATTTTTATCTATGGGAGCCTTCGCATAATTACAGGTAAAACAAAAGCCCTTCAGGAGCCTAACAAGCATATATTGCTATACACAATGAATGACCTTATTTTCCTTAATCATCTTCCACGGATATTCAGAAATAGTCTCTGAAGTCTCCACAGACCACAGGTTGAAAACCTCTGCCATAAGCAACTGTTTCTGAAACACTGTTGAAAAAAATAATTTCAAATAACAACACAAATAAAGCAATTTAAATGTTTGAGGTTTGCATTTTTTTTTATTGTCACTGTTTACTAAAGTCACTCTGGACGTTTTGGGTTTTTTTTGCTATACCCTCTGATATATTTATATTTAATTTCTGGAAGGGCTGGGCTGGAAAGATAATGTAAAGCTAGGTATCTGCGTGGTTCACAGATCAGGTTTAGTAGGGATTATGTAGCAGTGTCAGACAGATGAGCACTTGAAACATCACAAACTGACACAATCAGTACATTTTTGCTAATATGAATGTTGATTTCCTGCAGTATGTTGACTGACTGAGTGTCCTCTCTCTTTGATTCCAAACAGCAGCAATACAGCTTCTTTTGCAGCATCATAACTGAGACCAGAACAGGAGAAGGCTGGGATCATTACTGACTTTAGATCTGACTGACTGAAAGCTGCTCAGAAACAGAATCTTATTTATACGCTTTCAAGAACTGGAAATCTTTCTCTTAGTTTTTATTGTTACTTTTTTTCAGGGTGCTCGATAAGCTACTTCCAGTTAATTTTCCTGCTGTTCTCAATGGATTTGCATGTCTGTATTTGCTTCTTTGCATTGTTTTTGCTGCCCAAATCGAGATTAGCATTGAAACAGATGCAGCTTAAGAACATAATTATTTTTAGTCTTATCTTTCAGCTGCATGATCAAAGATAAACTGTAGACTTTAGCTGAAACAAAGCTGTTCATATTACAGGAAGGGAGAAAGGAACTGGAGGAAAGATCAGTACAACAGGGAGCATAAACGAGCCAGGAGTTATTTTAATTTGGAATTCACAAAAAAGTTTCTAACTGCCAGAAGAGTGAAGTATTACAATAACTTTCCAGTGGGAAGAGGAGGTGAGAAGAAGAAAAGCCTACTGAATTTTAAAAGGAGAGCTGACCATTTTAGGAGTGTGAAAAAAATGGTAATTAAAGAGTTTCCTTCAGATTAAGTGTCCTTATGCTCTAGAACACCTGAGGATCAGAGACTAACAGCTCTAACTCTACTAAATATGTTTAGTTCTGGACCGTTATGGCTTTGCATATTTTTAGTTACGGATTTCTTTTGTCCATGGGATTTATGAAAAAAAAAAAAAAAGAATCTTTGAACTAACCAGAGGTCCTACATAGCCCTTCATATGAAAGCACAGAAGCTATTATGCTATGCAGATGCAGAATTTCATCCACCATTGATATGACAACATTATGAAAAGCCACAATTTTATGAAATGACACAGACAAGGCAAATTATGGCACCTAATCCTTTCATCACTGCTGAAAAGGATTAGAATCTCCCAGGTCAGGTTTTGAGCAGAAGTCTAACAAACACTGTATTGTGTCCAGTTCTTGTCCCCACAATTCAAGAAAGACATGGCCAGACTGGAGAGGGTCAAAAGGAAGGCTATGAAGATGATCAAAGGGATGGACAACCTGCTCAATGAGGAAAGACTGAAGGATTTAGGTCTATGCTCCCTGGAGAAGAGAAGGCTCGGAGGGGACCTCATCGCAGTATTCCAGTACTTAAAGGGCTGCTACAAAGAGGATTGTGCCTGTCTCTTCACAAGGACCTACATGGAGAAGACAGGGGGAACAGGTACAAGTTACACCAGGATAGGTTTCATCTTAATATAAGAAAGAAATTTTTTACAGTGAGAACAATCAGAACAACCTCCCCAGGGACATGGTAGAGTCCCCATCACTGGAAGTTTATAAGATGCGATTGGACAGGGTGCTAGATAATCTCATCTAGTGTCCCTTTCTCATGAAAGGTTGGACCAGATGGTTGTTTAAGGTTCCTTCCAACCTGGGACGTTGATTTTATGATTCTATGAGCTGCTCTGCATTCCCTTCTGGAAGGTATCTCACACTTGTCATTGGTAATGTAGAGAGTCTAGGCAGAGTCATCTTTGGAAATGTAATCTCAAATTATCATCACGATCAGTTCCTGCCCACTTCTGGTTGTTATTTAGCCTGTAAGTTGCAAGACACAGTTCTTTAGCTGCGATGACAGACAGATGCTGAAAAGGAGGAGCTAGACACCTAATAAAGTGTCTGCATTTCACTTCCAATCTGCACCTTTTTCACATTTCACTCTGGGCTCACCTACCTTCAATTCTCTCCCTTCTCCCACCGCCCCATTTTAACACCTGGTTTTCAAATACAAGTACTTAAATGAAGCAGGGGAACTTGGGTATTTTTGCTCTATAAATAAAAACTCCCACAACTAAGCATTTAAGTTTCATTACCTGGGCTCAGAGTTCCAGATATACTAAATGTAGGTGAGGGTAAAAGGGGGTGAAGTCACCACGCAGCAAAGAAACAAGCCTTGCCCTTTGAAATATAGCTTGTAGTTTTCGTTTTGGGGTGTTAATTGTCCTGTAGTACCAGCACTCCACATCGAAAAGTCAATAATCAAACAGTGGTTAGATACAGTAAATAGTCACAAAAAGCTGCAGCACAGAAACTATTTGTACATTTACAAAAGTGAAATAAGAAAATTAGACAAGAAATCCATTACGGACATGGTAGAAAAAATGGCTCAAGGAGCACTGCACGCTTGTTTTTCTTTTAATTATGTATTGTTTTTCATAACATAGCCTTTCTAGCTCCAAAATATATTTCACAGTGAAAAATCAAACAAAGCGCTGTTACACTCAATTGATATTTACACACACTTAGAAGCAAACCACCCCTTGGTTTCTTCCATCCTGAAACACATAGAAATGACAGCCACTGTGAATGGTGGCCATGCATGTCCAGCGTCCTCAGCTTACTTGAGGGCTAATTTGTGCGATGGCATCAGAATCTGGTTTAGATAACTATATAAACCTGAAGTATCATCTTTCCAGTAGCACTGAGAAAGTTCGAGTGACTAAGAAAAGCCACATTTGGAAGTGTACCAACACCGCCAATAAAAGAATCATAATAGAAGGGCGTTGCTTGTATAATATATTGTATATTAAATATTTCGAGAGATACCATTTCTTCTAGTCAATTCAGTGCTGGTGAAAGGTACCAAAGACTTCAATTTGTCCACTGAACAAGAAACAGAGGGACTACAACAGCAGAAATTTCCCCTCCACTGCCTTCCAACTTGTCTTGCTGCTGAGCGTTTGCTCTAGGAATTTAAGGGGCAAGTCCATGTTTTCATGACTATTCAGTCCTTTCTCTCTCTGGCTGGGACCACCAAAAAATACTAGCAATAGTAACGTGCTGAGGCCAAATCCCAAGCCAAAGTGAAGTAGTTTTGTTCTAGCGATAACTACAGTTTTCCGCACTGATTTTAATTTAGCTGAGGACCTGGTCTCCAGGGTGCATGATTAGAGGGTGGTTTTGGTGATGTGGACGCTTGCCCACGAGGCACTGGACTGAGATCCACCAACTCAAATTGCAGAGCACTGTAGGCCAGCCAGGGAAACAACAGAATCCAAAAGTAAGCTCAGAAAAAAGCCTCAAAACCACCAACAAGAAAAGAATAAACAAAAAATCCAAACGCCTTCTTGCTCTGGACTGAAACATGGCAAAAAGTCTCCAACTGGAGGCATTTATTCAACACTTTTTTCTCAAAAGTTCCTATTTATTAATGCTTGAAATTCAGCGACTAACCATTCATGCATTTGACTTTTTTTAAACCATACACTTACAGTATTGTCAGTGGAATACCTTGTGAAAGCCCAACTACAGAAAATACAAAACTAAATGTTATTTGTTCATCCAACATTAGACAGTCTCATTTAAAAAATGTCTACATATGCATTTACCCGATAGATCTGATTTTCCCCATCTCTCATGTCTTTCTGGATGGCAAAGTGCATGGCTCCTTGGGAAGCTTTCTAAAACAGCTTTTAGCAGCATCTAATGAGAGAGGAAGCTCCAATCTATCAGTTAAAAATACTTAAGTGACTTTTGCAGAGAGTCTGGTACAGGGGGACAAATTCTGCTCTCAGAGCAGCAAACTAGTGCTGAAGACTTGAAAAAAAAAAAGTGTCTGGATCATTTAACTCCCACTGAAAATACTGGAGTGCAATGAAAATAATATAAACCTTTTTGCTGGTCCTCTATGTAAGGGTAGATTTCACCTGAAAAGGGTGTAAGCTTCTAGTAAGAGCGTGAGCCTGTAAAAATATGAAGTCAATCTCAACATTTCTGTCTATTTCAAATTATTTTTACATTCATTTGCAGTGCTACAACTGAAAGCAGATTATGTCCCATAAAACACTATATAAGTGTTAAGTATTATAATTAATATCTGTCACATCTTTCTGAGACCTTTTTTTTCTCCTTTTAAAAATAAGGAAAATAGCATTATTCTTAAAAATGTATGCTTAAAATGACATTAAAACTTTTTTTTCATAAACTAACAAAAACCAGTGAAGTTAAAAACTCACACTCAGCTGACACTAAAATTCTGAGTCTTTCACTTTTTTTTTCAGTTCATGATCATGTCAACTGACACCAAAGAACAAGCCTGAATTTTGAATTTCCTGGTTACTAGTAGTTTCAGTTCAAAATTTCACATTTAAAATGTCATTTTCATTTTTGTTTTTTTAATATATGCATACACGTACACGCACATATATATATTTTTTTATATATATATATCAGTTCATAAATCCAAAATTAAGTGAGCACTAGGACAGTCCTCAAAACCTTTATGCACTGTATAAAGACTTTTAAGAATTGACATCATCAACATTTGATTGAAGTAGATATGTACCAGTCGTGGCTTTATCTACAAGGCAAAGGTTGAAAGAACATTTTAGTTCCTCTCAAAGAAAAAGCAGTAAGACCATTGGTCGTTAAACAAACAGAATATCCAAAGAGAGAGAAAACTGCCAAGTGTGGGGAGTCATCCAAAGTCGTTATCTTTTCCTTCCATACCACCTTATTGTTCAGTCTAGTTGCTCCCCAAATGCAGATGAGACTTTTACCTTCCAAGATGATCATGCCAGATCCCTCTTGTGCCTCTTGCTCTGGCGGGGAAGAGTCAACACACAGAAGTCAATGGGGTTCAAAGGCACCACGCTCTGTGTGACAGCACTACCCAAAAACGTGCCGTGTTTGGACATGGATGCAGAGGGTTCAAGGTTATCTGGAGGGAAAGGTCATCCTGGAATTGACTTTTGCTCTTAAGGTGGGAGGGAGGGGATGGTTATTTTTATTATTCGAAGAATTCAATCAATCAATCTACCAATCAGTCAGTCAATGCCAAAAATATAGATATTTCTCAACTGCATGGCCCTTTTAGAAAATTCACAGCTTAGCTAGAACATAAAGCATTCTCAGAAGTGTCCCTGGGTACAGAAAAAGACAGCTGATCCCGTCTCTCTTGCCTGGAGTCCCCCCACTGAGTGATGGTAGCTATGCAGCTTGACATTGGCACAACGGTTTCTTTAAGTCCACGGAGTACATCTGACTAAACCCAGCCATGAACTTCATTTTCTGGAGTTCTTCCTGAACCGGCTGGTTTGACTAACCCAAGTATATTAGCTCCATCTTAAGACTCAAAAGAGAAACACTGCAGAAATTCACATGCCGAAAGACAGGGACAGGCTAAGAAATGCTTGACTAGGAAAAAAAAAAAAAAAAGGCAAATCCAAACCAATATGAAAAGCAATTTTCAAAATAACGATGATCGTGTCCATTCACAGATTAGTATCAGTTTGGCAACCAAGGATCACAACTGCACAGCAATCACTTATTATTTTTGACTGACGACGGATTACTTGCAGATGCTCTGAAATGTAAATCATTGAGTGGGTGGGCTTGGCCTGTTGTTTATCTTTTAAACATTTTTCCATTAATGGCCTTGAGTACAGTTGGGTATTTACAGTGATTGTNAAAGGAAAGGAAAGGAAAGGAAAGGAAAGGAAAGGAAAGGAAAGGAAAGGAAAGGAAAGGAAAGGAAAGGAAAGGAAAGGAAAGGAAAGGAAAGGAAAGGGACCTACACCACCATCAAAATTATGATTTCTTTTCTTTTTAAAGGGATGGTTTTTGGTTTGGTTGTTGGTTGATTTGTTTTCCTTAGCTGCTCATGTCGCTAGGTTCTCCGCATTTATGCTGGACATCCGAATCTGAGAGCTGCTCTTGCTCAGAATGGAGAGTTGTGTCCCCCCGTTCACTCCGCTGCTCGCTAGAGAAGGATGACGATGTTTGAAATCCACAGCAAAATACCGGTTGACTTTCCAGCTCCTCCATTTTCTCTTTATTTCTGATTGCACCTTTAGGGAGAAACTTCAAAAGGTCATTTTTTATGTACTTAGCCGCTCGAGGACATGCTGACAAATTATCAAGTTTAGAAAAAAACCCCACAATTTGACAGAACAATTTTTAAGACTATTATTAAACTCCTCACTTCAAAAAAATGTGAAGAGACTTCTTCATGTCTGAAAGAGGTCCAGGCATGTAGTGGGAGCAACAGCCCAGGTTCTGTGTCTCTGACTTCAGATAATTTAGGATGAGCCCAGAGGTGCATAGAAGACCTGTTCAACATTAACTCCAACATGGTTCTTTAGTTAGCTTCGTGGAAAAAACTATCCTGTTTTCATCAATGGCCACTGCCAAATACAGAACAAGGAACCAAGGAAACCGCAACCAAAGGGTACTAGACAGTAATGGAATAGCCTGTCCACAAAGGCAGTTTGTCTCTCACCTGCCATTAACGGATGCACATCTCCGCCTCCTGCTTTCAGACCACGTCTAAGCAGATGACAGCTCTTGGATTCTTATACATCTATGACACCCTCCTTTCCCTCGACCTTTTTTCATGGGCACTCATAATAAATCACCAACAGCAAAACAATCCATGGGCAGAAGTCCAAATAGAAAATAAGCAAATAATTTTATAGCTTTTTTGCTTCTCGTTCATCACTGATTACCTGGAAATCTTGCTAGGTGTATGCACGTGTGTGTAAATATATACATAAGACAGTAAGGATTTAAAATAAGATCAAAGATCATACTAGCTCAGACCAACATTTACTTGGTCTATTACTCATTCCTGACAGTAGCTTGTAGCATATTTCTGAATAAAATATCATAAGAAGAAGGAAATATGTAGGCATATTTTCCCAATACACTTTTCCAGTCTCCAGTGAGCTGCTGTGTCACAGATGTTCTTCTCGTCATTAACAGTGATTGCTAGATTTTCCTAGACTAATACAATTGTCAAAATGGATCAGCATATGCCAAAATGCTGAAGAAGTGCTTTAACTGTATGGACGCTAACTACAGGGAGGAAAAATCCAACTGGAGAACTTACATTCTCCTTCTAGTACCTCTAAATTTCTATTTTGGTTAAAATAAAGGTATGTAAAGATTAGGTAGAGCATGGAGGTATATTACCTCTGTAAAAAGAAAATAGTGTTTGCATCTGTAACTGTGTAATATAACAAAGGTGAACCCTTTCTTACCCTAAGTAATTTAGCAGAGGTACAAGACATTCTCTAGTGTCTTGAGAGGTAAAATAGTTTTAATTAATCTGGTTGTGTTTGTTGGGCTAAGAACCACCTCCTCCTTCCCTCCAAGGGGTTACGGGAAATCTGACACACTGCGCATGTTACATCGGGAGGTGCTTAACTCCAGATTAGTTTTAGGCAAGACCTGCTGGCTATTCTTTTAGCACTCGCGGAAGACAATAGATGAAACAACAGTTGTAGGTGGGAGAGGTGGATATCCAGTAATGCCAGCTGGTGAAATATGAAGGCAGCCACTAGTTGCAGCAAGGCATGGTCCAGAATTCACCTTCAGAGCTACGTGGGACTGAGCCACAAATAACGCCTTAACATTTGCCTATTAGTTGTTTAACACTGACCTTGACTAAGCTTATAAGCAAAAATGACCTATGAGAGTGTTTAATGAACTTGAAGAGGTTGTTATGGTTATCTGAGAAGGAATCACTTGGATCAAGGAGTTAGAGACCTTTTGTTCTAGACCAGCTATTGCATGCTGTATGTGAACAAGCATAGAACACTTACTGCACTAAAACTGATAGAAATAAATGGTCTCATCCTCCTTGAAAAGAGAAAAAGAGGGTGATTTTAGGAAAAGTCTTATCCTATTGGACTGCACAATAGGTGTATATCAGTGGAGGAGAGAATGGATGAACTGTAGATATTCCTCTTAAGACAGCCTTGAGGAGGGAGTCTTTTTCCATTAATTCAGAAAACTATTATCTCAGGTATTCAGTCTGATAAACAAAGGCAGGGGAATTTCAATTTCTGGATCAGAATAGGTGAATCAGAAAAAAAACCCAAAGGTGGGAACGTGACGCTAGTGGCAGCAGTTTGCATGTGCTGAGAGGAGTGTGAGGCTTGCAAGGGACCCCGGGGGGTGCCTGAGGGGGTTTTGGGGCATCTGACACCCTTGAGCTGTGTGTGTGTGGAGGGACCAGCCAGCAGGCATCGGGTCTCATGAGGAGAAGGGGCAACAGTCGGGTGGTTGCTGCCTGTCCCCATGGTCAGGTCAAACCATGGGAAGCTGCATGCAGCCAGCTCCTGGGGAATGCCCGACCAGGAGTGCAAACAGGGCATGGTGTCTGTTGGGAGCGGCCCCAGCAAGAGGACGTGACATCTGTTGGCATGAGCGGTTTGTGGGACAGGGTTGAGCATTCTGCCAGCTGTTGGGCTGCCACCTGCTCTGTTCACCTGCAGGCTTGTGATGCAGCTCCAATGGTCACCCAGCTAGCTGGTGGCTCTGCAAGCCTATCAAGTAGGTTGAGGTCTCCAGGGAGTTAGAAGGGTTTATTAGGCAGTGCTTTGAGGTTGTTGAAGCACGGTGGCACAGACCAGGCAAGGGCTGTGCTCTGCAGCAGATAGGAACCAGCTAGCTAGCCAAGTTAGCCTGGGAAGGGTGGAGACAGCCACTCGGACAGAGCTGCCTATCAGGGAAGGTGCCGTTCAGGTGGAGGGTGAACAAGAAATTGATAGAGTATTATTTGAAACTTTGCAAGAAGAAATATTAGGGCCCTGTGGCACTGACCTCCAAGGACTATCAGACAAAGAGCTTCAACAGTGAACAGACAGCACCTTGGTGGAGGCATCGTGGTCTCTGGTGACTCATGAGAGCAGGTTATCACTTCACTCTCTTTCTTCTTATGTATCACCCACAAAATAGATATCAAGCGTTGTCAGCAGACGAAACCAATTAGCAATATTCACAGGGAGAAACTGCACCCGCAGCACATACTAAAAGCTGCAAAAGGAAGTGGCAAGTGTTGGCAATGGATGACTCTGCTGAGAGGCACTGAGGCACCCAGCTGCCCGCTTGATATACAGTCAAGTGAACTTTGCTGCATGCCAGAAGCCAAGATCCAAGATGTCACAGAGAGATTGCCACCACTAGTTAAAAGCACAGACTACTATCCCCTACTTCTTTTCCACATGGGTACCAACGATACAGTAAAGCAAAACCTGGGCAAGATCAAGCAGGACTTCAGAGCCCTGGAGGGAGAAGTGAAAGGGACAGATGCCCAAATGATCTTTTCCGCTGTCTTGCCTGTAAGAGATAGGGGTGCAGGCAGTAGTCAATATATCCTGACAATCTACACCTGGCTCTGTGGCTGGTGTCATGGCCAGGGTTTTGTTTTCTGCAATCATAGGACATTCTTCAATGAATACAGCCTATTGGGGAGAGGTGGGATACACCTACCTAGAAGAGGCAAAAGTATCTTCACTAGCGGATTGGCTGACTTAGTGAAGTGTTCTTTAAACTAATTAACCTGGGGGATAGTGTCCAAAGCTGTAACATCCATGTATTCATAAGCAGCAGATTGGATGACTTCACCTACCAGAGTAGTGAGGAGTGCTCCCCCAACCCTCTCCAACGTCAAGAACCCTAAGTCAAGTCACACCAAGTTTGTGTATACCAATGCATGTAGTCTGGGCAGCAAACAGGAGAAACTGGAGCTTTGTGCCCAGTCAGAGAGTTATATTATAGAAAACTCAGAAACTTGGTGCGAAAACTCTACACTTTTTGTAAAACAGAAACTTGAGTGTATGGAGGTGAGTTATGGAGACCACGAAAGTTCTGTCAAACGCCGTTGGATCAAGATTAGAGGAATTGTCACCAAAGGTGATCTTTTGTTAGGTATCTATCTGTTACCAACCTCCCAGTCAGGATGGTGAAGTTGATGAATCCTTAGTTCAGGTGCTTAAGGAAGTCTCAAGCCAACAGAACCTGGTTGGGTGATTTAAATTACCCAGACATTTGTTGGGAAAATAACATGATGGTACATAGGTCCTCCATCAGGTTCCTGGAGTGTATTGAGGTATGAGTGTATTCCTGCTACAGATGCTGGACATGCCTACTACCAACAGCGCATTGCTGTTCACCTAAAAGTAGGTTGTAACAAGGTGGGGGTTGATCTCTTCTCCCAAGTAACAAGCAATAGGACAAGAAAAATAGCTTCAAGTTGCACCAGGGGAGGTTTAGATTGGATATTAGGAAAAACTTCTTCACCAAAAGGGTTATCAAGCATTGGACCAGGCTGCCCAGGGAAGTGGTTGAGTCACCATCCCTGGAGGTATTTAAAAGATGTATAGCCGTGGTGCTGAGGGACATGGTTTAGTGGTGGACTTGGCAGTATTAGGTTGATGGTTGGACTCGATGATTTTAAAGGTTTCTTCCAACCTAGGTGATTCTATAATTCTCCGATTACTAGATTTACTGTTCACAAACCCAGAAGACTTACTTGACAACATAACTAACTATCAATGGTAACCTCGGATACAGTGATCATAACATTGTGGAGTTTAAGGTACCGTTGAGCACACTGAAGACCAGTAGTAGGACAAATATCCTGGATTTTAGAAGAGCCGATTTCAATATGCTCAGAGACCAGCTGCGAGGGATTCCATAGGAAGCATCCATGGAGGGCAGAGAATCTTGTGAGTGCTGGGAAGAAGGCCCAGGAACAGCCTCTTGAAGCACAAGAACAGTCCCGGAAGAAGGCAGAACAAGAGACCAGCTGTCTTAACAATGAGCTTTTGCTTAAAAGAAAAAAAGAAGCATACTGGTTATGGAAAGGCAGCCAAATACCCATCAAGGACTGCAAGAACCTTTGGAATAACTGCATAACTGCATACAGAGATGCAGTCAGGAAGGCTAAGGCTGAGCTAGAACTGAAAATGCCCAAAAAAGTCAAGAACAACAGGAAAGAGTTCTTCAGATACATGAGTAGTAAGCAGAAGAACAGGGAAGACATAGGCTAATAACAGCACAGGGAAACAAGTCACTAATTATGTCGACAGGGCAGAGGTTCTCAATGCCTTCTTTGCCGCTGTCTTTACTGCTTCAGCTGGATCCCAGGTCAAAGGATCAAGTAGCTACAACACGTGCCAACTCACCGCTAATGGAGGAAGGTCTGGTCTATGGCCTCTTGCAGGGGCTCAACCCACATAAATCTATGGGACCAGATGGAACCTACCCCAAGGTGTTAAGAGAAGTGGCTGACATTGTTTCAAGGCCACTGTCCATGATATTTGAAAAGTCATGGGGGTCGGGGGATGTCCTTGATGACTGGGAGAGGGCAAATATCATACCTATCTACAAGAAGGGCCCAAAAGAAGCTCAACTTCTATTCTATTCTATTCTATTCTATTCTATTCTATTCTATTCTATTCTATTCTATTCTATTCCCAGGAAACTGCAGGCTCACTAGTCTTACTTTAGTCCCCAGGAAAATAATGGAATGAGACCTCCTAGAAATTATCACAAACCAAATGAAGTAGGTGATTGGGAAAAACCAGCAAGGATTTACCAGAGGTAAATCATGCCAGCCTAACCTAATCATCTTCTACAACAAAATAACATTTTCTCTTGACATGGAGAGAGCAGTGGACAGTGTTGACATGGACTTCAGCAAAGCATTTGATGCTGTTCCCCACACGCTTCTCTTAGGCAAACTAGCAACATATAGATTAGGTGGGTTGTCTGCAAGATGGGTAGGAAATTGGCTAACAGGCCACACTCAGAGGGTGGTGAACAATGTTTTTGACCCAGTCTGGCAGTCTGTCACTATTGGGGTCCTCCAGGGATCGATACTGGACCCCACACTGTTCAACACCTTTGTAAATGATCTGGATGATGGGATTGAAAGCACCCTCTTGAAGTTTGCAGATGAGGTGGACATGTCAGAAGGGCAAGCCACCTTAGAGAGAGAACTGAACAGGCTGGAAGAGTGGGTTAGCAAGAACTGTATGAAACTTAACAAAGACAAGTGCAAAGTTCTGCACCTGGGATGACATCATCGAAGAGCCCAGTGCAGCCTCTACCTCTGTTAGGGAGCATTAATCTGAGCCATCATCTCTGGCAAGGCAGAGGCTTTAGTTTAATAGAGACATCACACGTCCTCTTTCTTTTGCTGAGACATGGTGAGATTCAGCCTAAGGTATTAGGGAATATGGTAGATGATGAGTTACAGTGAAGGATTAGAATATCTGTTACTCCCACAAGGAAATGGGATGGGGATGGTGGGTGGGGGAGGTTAAATATTAAAAGTCTTACCTCCCCATTCAAGAAACAATAGAGAACAGCAACAACAAAACCCTAGGCAAATGGGAGAGAAAAAAGTAATGTAATTCAAATCCTTCAGTAAATGCTAGAAAATAGATGGAGTAAAAACAAACAAACAAAACCAAAATCCTAGTATACAAACATATACATTAATGAATAAACACACAGTCTGAGAACTGTGCATGCAAATTGGTTATAATGAATAGAGATTTCTTTTTAACAAAAGCAGAATTCACTGTATAATCACCTGGAAAGATCCCAGTCCCAATTCAAACACTAGTCTCTCCCGCTTACTGACATTTTCAGGAGAAAAAGCAAACACCGTGTAGTGAATTCCAAACAAGGGGATAAGCAGTAGTGTAGAGCGAGCCAGTCTCCTGTTATAATAGAGTGAAAGAACTTTAATGCAGCCTTGTAATAAACAATTTGTGCTTTAATTAAAGAAGAAAACACAGAAAATATTTTGTTGCCTGCCTTTTGGGAAATACATACACTATATAATTATACAAACAAATATACAACATTCCCATTTGTTCCCAAACAGTGATTTCACACACACTGTAGTTTGCTCCCACTTCTTCACACTGCTACAATAATAACACATTAGTAATGCTTAATTCTCTGTACTGTTATTTTAATTTGCATTATTATAAGCAGGGATTATTTCTACAGTGCCAAACATGAGGAGGGTAATCTTGCTAAGGGATTCAGACTGCTACCATAACACAATAATAAACCTCTTGCCCAATTGCTTAATCCCAGAGGAGTGTTTGAAATTACTTTGTGTGTGTGTGTGTGAATTTATTTCTGCATAGCAAAATATTCCAAACCAGCAATATAAATAAAACTAAAAAACCCTTGTACGTTCTTATACTCAAGACTATTCCTCAAGGTCTCTCTTGATTTTGGTCTCATTTACACTGTTAGAAACCTAAGTGTAATTCCATTGTGTAACTAATTTCCGTTGCATCAGAGGAAATTCGGTAGGTATAAACAAAAGGACTGGAAATGAATGTGTGTACTTGTAAGCACTTAAGTGAGTATGGATGAAATTCCCCAAAAGCAGGGGTCCGGCCTTATGCATCAGTTTTGATCAGTGTCATTTTCTGATTGAGCAAGAGAAAGCAAATGTTGATCTGAAAATAAGGCAAGTGCTTTGTTATAAACAAAGTGACCTAAAGTAATCTCCAGAACATTTTTAAAAGGGAAAAAAATGATTGATTTCCTTCAGGTAAGTTAAGGACATAGATGGAGGACAAAGGAAGCTAGCAAGCCATAAAGATTTTTGGAAGAGCTGCATACTTTTTCAAATTCAAATATTCACTCTGCTTATATCTATATGGCGTGTCGGAGACACGTTTGAATTTGCTAATACACGCTCAACAATATCCCCAAAATGATGTGTTTGTCTTACTGAAACTGAGGACTTAATTAATACATCTCCAAGAACTCTGTGAACATAGGCTGCTGTATCCAATACTAAGCTGGTAATGGGACATGTGTTCATTGTCGGTGTCCCTCAGTCATGCTTTGTGCACTAAAGGTGACAAATACATCACAACCCTTGCCTTGAGATTGTACTAAACACACAGGATTCTTTAGTCTGATGCACACCAAATACCAAGTTTTAGTGAAAGACCCCACAAACCAGAGAACACAGTTCTTGGGAATTATAAAGTCTGACATTGACCAAAAGATTTTCCAGCAAGAGAGGAACAACCTTGGAGCAGGTCGATGAAGAGCATACAGAGTCTCCAACTGTGGTGATCTCCAGAAAACAGTGAGCCATACAGGAGTGACCCAGTGTAATGGACTAAAAAACCTTTCAAGGTCCCTTCGAGTCCTTTTTCTCTATGGATATGTAATCAGATTAATGAAAAGGAACAGGAACATTGTGGAAAAGATTGGCAAATACTACTATCTCTATAAACAAAAAAGAATGTAAATAATATAAGTGTCTTAAAGTAGCCAAGGAATTAAAAAAATAAATCAAATGAAGGTAATAAACTGGACAAAGAAGTATCATCTCTCAAAATCTGTTAACCTTTATATTCAGAATTAATGACGACAACAGCAGCAAAAAGATAAATGTTATTTTGATTTAAAAGTCAGAATAGAATTGTCAATTAGTATGTTGTATTAATACGTTGTATCTCACCACAGTCACAGGAGATTAATTTTGAAGACGCAGAGGAAGATTTTTCCTATTATCAATTTTCTGGCATTAATTATATCTGATTAATCATACAATTAGTTTGTAGTATCTTGAAATAGAATGTCATCATCAACTTATCTGAGACACTGTCTTCAATATTGTCATATAAGTCAGGAAGAAAGTACATGAAACGTAAGAAGTAACACATTCTGAAGGTTATAGGTGATTAAGATCTATAAAGAGGAAAAGAAGATTTTAATGACAAGAAAAACTTGAGAGATACTAATGACCATGTGGATGATGATGAATTGTGTTTTTTCAAGAGCATTAGGAAGAAAGAAGACTGAAAGCAGTACCTGTGAGACATGTAAGTTTATGTGCAACGGTAAAATGAAGATGTTAAAGAATAGAGCGAAATTCTCAGGAGTGTAACAGTCAAAGATATTCATCCTCTTTTCTTCCCACACCCTTTCAGACAAGCAAGAAACCCGGGGAATAGGTCCAAAAGCTTTGAGGACAATAATCACTGATTTGGGCTTAAATTGGCTGTTTCAAAGAGATATATTCTCCAAAAGGTCTAGAAAAAGCCTTGTTTACATTCCAACAGGTAGAGGAATGTCTTAAAGTTACTTTAAAAAAAAAAAAAAGCAAGCTGTATTTCAATTTTTGCTGAGGTCGGCATTCTGTTTTTCAGCTGTTGTTTTCCTTAAAAACAGTTTAAACAAAATTTTCTCAAATAGTATGGACATGAATGTGGTCTTTCCATAAAGTGTTAGTACAAAGAGATATAGATAATGGTGTCCTCTGTTTGTCCTTACTCCTCTATTGAATTATGGAAGGACATCTTTAGAGTAAAAGGAACAGAAAGTAGAAAAGTTGTCCAACTTTAATCAGTCTCTGAAGAAACCATGTCTTTATTTTTCAATTGCATATCCACAGTTATTAAGGAGATCGCTGAAGTGTCTCTGGATGTTACATAGGAGATAACTGGGCATGAAATGGAAATGAAAATACACATCACGTTGCATTGTTGAGTAGAATTTCCAGTGATTTCTACTGAACGTTGTCATGTGTTCCTTTTTCTCATTTTAAAACAGGTTTCCAGAAGACAAATTCATGCTGTGATCTAAACAAACACAGTAACTGCACATCAGATGAAAAAAATAAATATTCTGAGCAACTGTGCAATAGGGAACATGGACCAATGGGTTCTAAATGGCCCAAATATTGTCTTCTGGTTTCTGTGAATGGGATGTAACAAAGATGTATCTCTAGATTCAGAACCTGCAGACGCAACTGTAAGAACTGCTGAACTGCTGAGCTGGATATGTGGCGATGCCATTTGGAACGAATCAAGGAGACCATCAGAAAACATGGGTCCTCTACAACAAGGGACCTGAAGCTCCAGGAGCAATTGTGCAAGGAAATTTGTGGTTGTCTTTTCTGTCTCTGAGAGAGTGGTGAATACTGCAGCTTAGAGCTTACTCTCCCATGAGTTCCAGGTATCTCCACTGCATTGAAGGTGTGTCTTGTGCCATTTCTGCTGGGACTGTAGCTGCTTCTGTTGGACTAATTGCAAAGCCGTGTAGCTCAAAAAAAACATGGTAACTTACATAAGATTTGACTGATGACACTGTGTGCTCTTAAGGTAGGGATAAAATACACAATATCTTTTACTCTGGCAAAGAGTTTGTTGCCTTGCTCTTAGAGGTTCTCACCACCCACCTTTTTTGAGACAAAATATGACAAACTGTCAAAAGAAGAAAAAGATCTTCAAAACCATAGCCTTTGAAGGAAGTCTATGTGGTTGTTTTGCTATTTAGGCCTGCCTCTTCAAAGTAAGAGAATTCTTTGGTTTAAAGGCTGAGTCTGAAGTGAAATTAATTTGATCACATAAAAACTTTTGCAGTGAATACATCAAGGTCTGTGGTAGTCATGTAGAACAACAAACATCTCACCAAGCAATGGACATACGTACTGTAGATATCTATACTGAAATTATTAACATAATGCCTCTAAAGTCAATGCAGAGAAAAATGCACTTTTAAGGCATAGTTCTTGCCTCTTATGGATTCCTCTTGAAGAGGAACTGATTCCTGTTGGAAACCCCATGGGTATGTACTGAATGCATCTATTGGTGTATATAACGACTAGCTCAAAGTTATAACTGCAATGATGACATCTATTTTTAGTTAAATTAATTCCACACCTAAATTCCCTTTATTGTCAATGAAGAGAAACAGGCACTTATGCACAAGGACGAATCACTCGTTCCTAAGGAAGACCTTAGCACACCCTAAGTCTCTCCATTGACCACAGAGGGAATCTGGGCTGGGTTTGTCATATAAATTGCTGCACTGTTGCCTCATAAAGTTTAGATTAGAGGAATCTCATCTCTTTGGCTATAACTCAGTGATGAATACGTGTAAAAAATAATCATGATAACATTTCAAATAGAAGGATAAAAGGCAAACCATGAAGATACAGGATGTCACTAGTAATGAAATGCTTAATATAGCTCATGTTTAATAAACCAAAGTATTTTATCAAAAGGGTGCTAAATATAGTCAACCTGGGACTTTCAGGAACCTCAGTAATCTCCCTGACAGATACAAGGCTTTTCCCAAAGCTTAATTGCATCTGTAGGATCACTTTCAGAGCCCTAAACACAGGAATTGATTACAGCTTTTTAATTTTCCCATGCATAAATCACATCTTCAGACTAAGGACTCAAAAAGCAGTGGAAGTTTACCGAGACTTCCTTATTTTAAGACAAAAAATAGGGTTTAGTTATGTTTATTGGAACTGTACAGAGCTTTTTTGGGCTCCTGTTTAGGCTGAACTCTTCTTGCCGTTGACTAAGTAGAGGATTTCACCTTAGAGAGTTGTCAGTCTGCCGTCTCTCTGAAGCACTGCACTTACCTAGTGGGAAATCTCTTTCTCTGCAAAGGCCCAACATGAGGTCTATGCTGCATCAGGTTTAGATTAAATAGAGAACGTCATATTTCAAACTATCTCCTCCTAAATGTAGGTCTAAGTTTTACCTAACTGTTCTTAGACTTCAAGCTTCTCTCAATCTAAAAATGGACCTGCTGACTGTTCTTCTAGTCTCTATTTCTTCTGTCTGCTTTTGCACAATGCCAGTCTGTTGACTGAATCTTTTGAGCATCTTCATTGGTCTATTTCTTAAACACCTTGAAGAGATGTGAAATCACAGAGAAAAATTATTTTCATGTTTTAAATGTTGGTTTTTTTTCTAGCTAACACACATAAGAAAATAGGCAGCTGTAAGTTACAAAAACCCCTTTTTTCCTTAGTAGTGTCAAAGATAACTACCAAGTATTCTTCAGCAAAATGCTGGGCTGTTGGATCTCTGTGGCAAGGCATCTCTGAGAGTGTTGGTTTGCACTCGTAAGACTGCTGTGAAATTCAGGGCAAAGTTGATCAGGAAACATTGTATAACAGATTTCTAAAAGACACACCTCATCTAAATGAATCCTGTGGACTTCTTGTATAACAGAGAATGAGGTGCACTATGAGAAAGTGATTAATTCACATCTCTAGAAAAAATGGCATTTATTCAATTTTCTACGTGCTTCATACTCGATAGGCAAATCTTTGACAATGACTTCTAACTAGACACGTAATATTTTGAAATTAGGTTAACCTTAGCCTTTCCTCACTCCTGGGTATACACTAACAAAACTTCACCCAGTTCAATGGACATAAGATGTTTTGCACTAGATGAGAGCCTGTTTCACTCAATCCTGCCCTGCCCTTGTTGTTCCAACAAACAGGTGAAACATTTACTCTCAGTACGACCAGCGCTCACCTCTGTGCTGTATAATAAAGAGTAACTCTTAATAGTTTCTATACAGACACTACCCAAGACCATAAAGAGTATCAGCCATAATTACTTTTTTTTTTTTTTTTTTTAAAATAACCTTAAAA
This sequence comes from Burhinus bistriatus, assembly GCA_013397275.1. NCBI lineage: Eukaryota > Metazoa > Chordata > Aves > Charadriiformes > Burhinidae > Burhinus > Burhinus bistriatus. The sequence goes on along the minus strand of VYXH01001437.1, from coordinate 134,190 downwards.
TCCTTGATCGTGGTGCATCAGCAAAAGCACAGAATAACAAAAAAATTCTACATGCAACAAGAACTAAATGAATGCTTGCTTTCTGGTTACTACCCCTCTGCTAATATCCATTCATTTACTTGCAACATGCGTCATACAAACACAGTAACGTCACAGGATTGCGTACACTTACAGGGTAATGGTTGATAGTTCTGACATCTTGCAAGAGTGCTGGTTAGCCCTCTTAGGCTTACAGTAGCATTTCTGAACGCAGCTGCTAAATATGACAAGATTAGCAATTTTTTCAGCATATTGTGAACAGGCCAAGGTAGGTCACTTTCAACACATTTCATGAGACACGTCACAAAGATGGAAAGCGGACATGACAGAATGAAATTACGGCACAAACCAGCTGCTCGACTGAAGCAAAAACAAACAAAAAAAATTAAAATGCACTGGCTGTTACTGGCAATTGTGATGTGTTGATTCATGGACAAACCAAAGGCCAAACAACCTGGAGGCAGGCGGGCAGCGTTACGCATCCAAAATACACGTGACCTTTGCAGGCTGGTATTGTACAGAGGGTAACGGAACAATATATTAAATGAAAGTTGACTGCACGCATGTGGAGAACAATTAGATAGTAACATAAACTTCTAGGATGGAGACTAATCTAAGATGAAGTTGGACCAGATATTCCTCATTTTCATGTCTAAGTATCCCAGGTAGTGTAGATCTCGTCTTTTGAGTGAAGAGTACTAGGAAGGACACCAAAGCACTTTTCTGCCCAGCTTTCTTTATGTATGGGAAGGGGAGGTCAGTATGGAAACTGCATGTCTGACTGGTAATTCGGAGGTACTCCTTATTTTTTGTCACACACGCTAAGACAGGTGTGGTCATAAAGCAGTAGGCACATACGCTGTGGACCAGGACCATTATCTCTACATGTTGTATTCTAGAAAGAGCTGCTATGGAGAATGGAATGTTTACATCTACAACTAGCTAGAGAGAGGCAAATTCAAACCGGCTGTCAAGAAGCGTAATCTGAAACAACGTGGGAAGGCATTTTGAGGGATCTGAGGGACAGAGACTTTGTATCTCTTGTGGTAGGCTGAAAAACACGAGAATTGAAAATAGTAATTTCTTGATGACTTTCATGGGGAGATTTTTTGGTTTGTTTTGTTTTCAACACATGGTTGTTTTGGTGGGGTTCACCTCAGGGGAGGTGGGATATTTACAGTATAGACGTCTAAGTACACTGGACATCCTTGGTCCATTGAGAATCATTGGAGAAAATAAGTAGTCAAGAGAGAAATACACACTTATTGGTCAGGGCATATCTGACCTATTTTAGATGTCCACTTTAGGATGGGATGAACAGCACAATGAACACCACTGAGTACCCTGACTAAATCTCCGTTGACTATAAAGGATAATATGGTGATTTTTTAAGGTAATTGCCTGCAAGGCAAACATCTAACTTTATTCATACAAATCAAACTCTGGTTCTCTTACTCTGCTAATATACACAGTCTGTGGTTTGGGTTCACCTACCCGTAGATGCAGTTTGTAAGCTGAACAGTAAAACAGAATAAATTGAAAACAGATTAAATTTCTCCCTACCTACTGTTAACTCCTTTAAGCCAATCCCATTTACTAGAGTTTTGTTTTGTTTTGTTTCCTTTTGGGTAATCAAAACCTGGCTACTGTGTTATTATTAAAGATTATAGCCTAAGAGTTGGAAAGAATACAGTATTGTGGCATGCACACATCCAGCAAATAGAAATCATGTTTCAACTTGCAAAATGAATCTCATTTCTTGGGCGATGCAAAGGAAGTAAATGTGAAAATAACACTTTTGTGATAAAATTTTGCACCGCCTCTGTTTATCCCAGGGCTAAGTTGTGCATTAATTGTCAGCCAAGACTGGTCAAAACCAGGGAGGGAATTTTAGAGACAGTTCCTTTTTGCTATGGCTGAGACTTTCAGAAGTGACTATGGATTTTGAGTTTCTCACTCATTTTTAGATTACTGGATCTGAAACACATTTTATCAGGTCAATTTTTACCACAAGAGGGCTGCTCAGCATGTGTTGAAAGGCAGTGCTTACGAAGGCATTTTAAGGTACATAACCTGAAAATGAAACCTCTGAAAATCAATAATCACTTTGAAAACTCTTAGTCATGGGGTGTTGTAGGGGGTTGTGTTCTTTAATGACATGCTTAATGCTGCTGTGGTAATCTGAAAAAAAAAAATCCCCACTCATGTTTCCTTTACTGCTTATGCCCTGGTTTATTTGGCAGGTATTGATTTTCATTATAGGTTTTTCTAGTGAGTAGTACTACCATGACAGCACTTGATATTTGCTACAATTATCAAAAAGGACAGACTTGATTTTGAAAATAATATCTAAGAATTAACTACTGCTCCCCACTCAGTGAGGGGATGTTTACACGTGGGCTTGTGATGGAAAACTTTTCTAGCGCTTCTTACGAGAACATTAATATTTTAGTGCTGTTACACTTTTTTTCTGCCATCCTGTCTAATTTAGGTAGAATCATCTCTCTGATGGCAGGTATAGTAAAGTGACCCAAAATCTTTAGAGTACGGAATTAATAGAAGTTTTCTTTCCTTTTTTGCCCTCCACCCTTTTTCTTTTTTCTTTTTTTTTTTTTTAATTTATTTATTTATTTAATGTCAAAGTAGAAATGTTGGTGGAAGGAAAGACGGAAAAAGAGAAGAGACAGAGGAAGCAGGAATCAGAAAGAAATGGGAAGGAGGAAAAAATAGCCAAATAAGAGAAAATTAAGATAAATGAGGTTATGGATATAAAAACACTACATGAATTAAGGCAGGACCCTCAGATCTTTGTAGGCACACACAGGATGGAATTGGTCACATCTAACTATATGTATCTGAGACAAATTTAAACTGAACTGTCACCTTTAACTCACTCAATCATGGAAAGAAACAGGCACTTCCAGAGGCTGAGCTGACCTGCGTAACAGAGGCGTCTAAGACATACGGGATGCATTGTCTTACGGAGGTGCCCTGGTCTCCCAGTTTGACCATAGACGATGACTAGACTGCTTAGATTAAATACGAGACTTTAGACAGCTAAAGGCAAACAAGCTGAGTCTCACCGCAATTGTCCTGTGCATGGACTGCAGCTGCATCTGGGAGGAAGAGGGAGGGTGCTAGGGTGGAAGGGGAAAGAAAAAGTTAAACATTCCCAGGATTAAATGAGTGATGTATGATGTGGCTGAAGACCATCTTGTCGGACTGAACACCTTGATGTCTGGCAAGTTAATGCAAATGAGAGAGTACACAATTTTGAGGCAAAAATGGTTGCAATTCAGTTCTAAAGACTTTGTAGGTTTCTTAGAGGTGCTTAAGAGAATTAAAATGAGCATGCTGATTCAAGGGAATGAAGTTACACTCTATTACCAAGCTCCATAATAAAAAAGATCAGTGTTCTGGGTTTAGGTCACTAATAGCACACAGGGCATGACAGAGTTTGTGGGTTGTCTCAGAATATGTTGAAGGGAAATCCTTTCGGAAACACAATAAAGATAGAATTTGATTCATACAAATTAAAACTGTGCCTCATTAGGAATCTTTGTACACCCTGCTCAAGTAATTCTACATAACCTCACTACAAATAGGATCAGCAACCATATAACTAGTAGGAAAAGGAATGTTAAAACAAATCAACGAAATAAAGTACTGAAAGTACAGTAAAAAGTTAACCAAAATGAAAGCAGAAAGATTGTATGGGAGAGAGAGAAAAAATTTGAAAAATGGAGCCATACCATCTATTTATGCCACATGCCTACTTACCTACAGCTGATATTGTATAGGTTGGGGGACTTCTTTTCCTTGCTACTCAATAGCTAAGGATTTCCTGAAGCTAGACTTGTTTCCTGACCAAAACACAAAGTACATTCACAAAACCTCTGGTCTTACAGATCAGGTGTAAACACTTTGGCAAACTGAACTTGTTCTGTGAGCAGAAAACGGACTGTCCAATTCCATCCTGCCCCAGCGACTGTGGGCCCTGATCCACTGTGTGCAAGTGGACTCGTTCACCCCTCTCATCCAGGCACAGAATAAGCATGGGTGCTTCTCAGGAAAGATGTTATTTAGTTCCACCTTATCTAATTTTTTAAGTTAACAGTATAGCTGTATGCCTTTTACCTTGTTGCCCCATGCTAGCTTTGCAGTCAGTGGTGAGAAATGGATCGCGAAGTGAGATTTATCTGACCTATTTTAAACATCTTGTTTAGAATGAAATAAGTTGCATCGAGGATTTTATTCTCTGGACTGGGTAGATCTCTCCTGACTGTGGAAGGAGCCCAGCATGATTATCTTAATGAATCAGTTTGTACCATGCTGTCTTGCTAAAAGTACAACCGGTGGTGTGCCCTTCATAAAAAAAAAAA